>JARVGW010000309.1:5039627-5063031 GCA_031762495.1 Anablepsoides rubrolineatus | reverse complement strand
ACACACCAACTCTTTGTCTGCTTTAAACTTACAGCTGAAATGATCAGACAGTATAAAATACAATAATTTCCTTCAGTTCATCCGAAGCCATGAAATAGTTTCTTATTGATGTAGTTGTGTGACAAAAATTGCATCATTTTGTTTTTGTCCACCAGTTCTCAACACAATACCTGGGCCAAACTTCTTCTCAAAGGGGTATGCCCAAGTTTGTGGTGTGTTTGGCTGTTGTGTGTGGAAGCAATATGGATAGTTTTGAGAAGCAGTTTGCAGAGACAGTCTGTACATCCATCTACTGTACTGTATACGACTCCTTCAAACACTAAATCTTCACCGGTGCGCTTGTATGCAGCTCGGCTTGGTTCGGCCTCTGCCAAATGTGTCTCCATTAGGTTCCAACCGCGTACAGCTGCGCTGTTTTAGTACCCCCTCCCCGGTGGTTCTGAGCGGGTAGAAGCAAGTACAGCACGCAGAGCTGCTTTTGTTTTGGAATGCACAGTGCAATACAACATGGCAAAAGCAGTGATAAAACCATGGTCCAAGGTCCTGAAACATTCCAACACTTCAGGACCTTGGACAGTTCCTTTAACCCTGCACACTATCTAAAGCAGTGATTCCCAACCAGAGGTACGCAAGCATATTACAGGGGGTACGTGGAAAGATTTCCAAGGTGTGTAAAAAAAATAGATTAGTAGGACAGAGATATGTAGGGCACTATGGTTTTCACAATGAGGAAATTGCAGACAGATTCATGGAATTAACACAAAATCAAATCAGTATAAAATGTGGAATCTCATGGAATTTGCTCATTTGAGTGAGTTTCTGACGTATGTTGGACAATACAATGTGTTTTGGATGCTGCTGTTTTCTGCACCTGCCATTACCTGGTTTATTTATTTAATTAGTTCTTCACTTTCAAGCCAACATTATGTTCATGTTTAATTTGAGTTGGAAAAAAAAATGCCAGAGACTTAAATGTTCTCCTCCTGAAAAGAGGTGAAGGAGACAAAACCAATATCCTGGGAGGTTTTGAACAAACTAGCTGCCCATGGTTACACAAGCACTTATGAACAGCACCACAACAAAAAAAAAAAGTAAAAATCCGAACGACAAAACCACAACAGCTTTTTTTTAACACAACAGCTGAAGCAGCTGTGGACAGTTCGCCCAAAAGTCACAGTACACTCTTTTATTTGAGAAAGAAAAGGGAAAATGACATGTCTGAATAATGGCCTTGTCCACAACATGGCTGCCATCTTAAACGCTGCCATATTCAATCAAAATAAATCTGTCCTGTGACTTTTGACTCAACCTGTAGTATGATACAGCCTTTACTCAGAACCATTCAAGCCGTTAAGTTTACTCCAAGGTCAGACCATGACCATATGCAAATGAATAAAAAAAACATATGTCAAACTGTGCTGACATCAGTTTAAATGTTAAATGACCACTTAGATTTGCAGAACTCCATCTGAACAAACCACAAGACTGCTAAAACAAGGTACTTTGGGTAGATAAAACCAAAGTAGAGATGTTTGACCGTGATCCACAGTGACATGTTTGGTGTTAAACAAACCCAGCATATCAGTACTAACACCTCAGTAAGTTACAGTATTGCTACAAGCTGTAGAAATATAGTATTTTTATCCACACACTGAAACACTAAACATTTCTTCTTTGATTTGTTTCAGTTACAAAGATTATCAAATGGTTCAGAAATATTATTAGCTGTTAATCTGAGGTTCTGTTTAAATAACTTTATGATCTCAAACCTTTTATGACGTGATGATAAAAGATGTAATTATTTTGTATGATTAGATGTCAATTCAATAAAAAATGCAACATTTTTCAGATTTTTCCTTCAGTCTTTAGTTCTGATCTTCATATCCTTTCATTTCATGGAGGGCTACTTAGATTTCTCGTCTTGTGAAGCAGGTGAAGTGATGACTAATGTCTGACAGCTCAGCACCTCCTGCCTGGATAATGCTCTTTAATTGAGTCTGAATTCTGCTAATGCTTCAGCGAGGTGAAATGTGCAGAGCAGACCCTTGAGATATGCCAAGAACCTTTCAGGAACTTATTATTTCACAAAAAAGGGCTTTGTGGCTTGTTCAAATGGAACATGTGACAAGTTGTCTTTTAAATAAGGTTTGTGGTGATTATTACATTTTTGGGTATTGAAAATTTATGGCATGACTGGTGGTCACTCGCTACCTTTATTTTCCTCCAAGCGTTTTGAATTTAAAACCAGGACTTTTACATTCTTACTTTAAAAACCCCATATTGATTGAGTTGTATCACACTGTTTACCATAAAGGGTCTCTTTTTTTATACTCAGTGGTCCTTAATGAAACATGCTCATTCAGCTTTCTAAAGTTTTTCAAGCTTATTGTTGCATTCTGTTTTGATTGACTTAATGCTAATCAGAGTTTTTAGGACAGATATCTGTGATTAAAATTTTTCATTGGTGGCAACTAAATATAAACATAGAAAGTTCTTCTCTAAATCTTTATTTACCATCCATACCCTTATTCAGAAGTATTCTGATCATACAAAATCTGTTCTAGCAGTATCATGTTTATGGCAGGCTTTACTCTTAGTAATTCGTACGTTCTTTGTGTGCATTAAAACCAATTTCCTTTGGTCTGTGACAATGTGACAGCCTGGGTCTTCTTCCAGACCCATTACCACAGCTTTAAGGTAACAAATCAAGGGAAAGTTAGTACAAGGTTTCTGCTCGTCTTTGCTGTGAAATAGTTTGTCATTAGGTGTAATGTGCCTTATCCGGTACCGGTAGTCTTGATTTAAATTGAATTTGTATGTTGTAAATTCATTTCCTATTGAAAAATGAATAGTTGAAAGAAACTATTTAAAGCCCAGTTAGGGATGCATCGATATGAAAATTTCAGCCGATATCGATATCCGATAATATTATTGGTGTTATGGCCGATAACCGATATTTACAGATATTACACAAACACAATTATTTATATACTGTACGTATACGCACAAACACGCTTGGGTCTTTTTTCGATACTGTAAATAAATGACCAGACCTCTGACATGGCTCTACTTCCGTTATTCCTGGCTTCGCAGCGTCAATATCACTATCACGATCAAACAGATACCACTCGACCAAACATTTCACCTACCAAAACAGAAAAACAAAGCAAAAAATGGAAAATCAATATTGGACATTAATATCGGCCCCGTTTTACACATGGGGCTAATACCGATGTTCTAAAAAATTACCAATATCTGCCGATATCAATGTCAATGCCGATACATCGTGCATCCCTAAGCCCAGTTATTGTGACATTTATGCCCATAATGCATAGATATTGGGCACCGGATTCTAACTCCAAGAACAGGGCTGTCATATTATTGAATAATAAATCTTTTTAAACACAAAAAGACGGTTTGATTGAACCTTGTGTTCTAGATTCAGGTTGAGAATTGTATTTTAAATGTTAACAAAAGCAATCGATTGGCTTTTGGAACCAAACATTCATGAAACTGCTGATTGATTATTTGTTTTGCCCTTTTGACTTTCTTGTTTTGTGTTTTTATTTTCAACACAATTTTCAACACAAAGCTTTGCGAATATGTACATGCATTATGCCAGAAAGCAGTAGGTAAGTCTTTAAAACCCTGTTTGTTGGACAGACTGTCTAAAATAGAATTTATTCAGTTTCAGGGACCATGGGAGCTTCTCATTATTTAGAAGTTTCACTTTTGCACCTTACAAGTGCAACAGTCTCTGGTCGACTATTTTGTTTTTTGAACAAGAAAACAACTTGACTTGAAAGGCAAATTTTCGTAGATAACAATGAATTTCAAATGTCACATTCCTTGGACTGCTTTAGCTAAAGGGCAGTTTTTGACATTCTTAAACACCGTAGGTCTTCAGGGGCACAGGGAAAGAGCCACACATAATTAGCTGGAGCAAGGTGCACGCCTAAGTTAGGTAGACAGCCTCACATTTAAATGTCACCAGCAGTTACATGGTGCTATGTCAGTTTACCAGGAGCAACATGTGCATTTTCCTAGCGAAGAATAACAGCAGTGTACCAAATGTGTGACCTTTCTTTGAAACTGCTGTTCCCTTGTTGGTGGTTTGATCATCTATTAGGTTCTTCTACAACCACAAGACATTTTATTTGCTGTATTTCATCGCAAGTGGTGAGATAATTCAATTGTTAGACAAAGCTTAACTTAAAATGAAAAAACATCCTCAGCTTTAACCATTATCCATTCTGTGGTGTCAAAACCAGACACATTACCATTGTTTAAATTATTTTAGTTTAAACAGCTGACGAGGTATTCGTTTATTTATGATCAGTGTTCAGAACAAAGGCAGCTAAGTGTGAAATCTGGAGAGTGTGACATGCAGTATTTAACTGGTTTTATCTCAAGAAATATTTAAAGGTGTTGATGCAATGAACACCTATTAACTTTCTTATATAAAGTCCAGTAGTGTTTTAGGACTTCTTTTTCAATAATCTAACATCTGAACATTGTTTTGAAAAGTATCTGAGCTGTATTTTACACACACACACACACACACACACACACACACACACACACACACCCCGGTTGGTTACAGATGCCAAACAAAGCAAATTATTAAAACCACTGATGACTCTACATTGTGTCATTGTTCCCTGTGAGATTAGCTGTGCTTGTCACCTTTTCAAACTCCAGGATGTCATATAATAAATTGTGAAAAGTTCAGCTTAATGAAGCTTTAAAGAACACGCTGGCATTTTTGGAAGACATAAATCTAAAAGACAGACCCTCTTATTAGAGGTAAACAAAATGCCACCTCAGTTAATAGGAATTTAACATTTAATATGAGTACCTATTTATAGGCCAGTGGTGTATTTTTATTATGAGTTGCACCAGTTTCATTTGCTATTCAATAAAAGTTGCATGATAAATTTTGAGTTAAAGAAACCTGATTTTCTCTGGTAGATTTTAAGTCATGGACTCCTAAATTCTAGAAGGAAACCTGAGTTTTGTATGCCCCAAGGAGCTCCAGCCTAACAAGATCATGTTGCTGCATATAACCAGGAAGCTGACACTGGCAGATAGATGCTAAGTGGCTGAAGTCACGCATTTTCTTTATTTTCTAACTACAATGTCACTCTACTTGTATTCTCAAATTTTGCTTTATTTTCACTTCTTGTCCCTCCTTTTACTCTCCTTTATATATGGTTTCTGTCATGTTTTCACACATTTTTTTATTATTATTATTATTATTCTCAGTATTCAATTAAAAACTAGTCACTGGCAGTTATCTGGCTTGAGGTCACTAGTTGTGTTCATGTAGTGATGGTGTTTATGGAAGAATTCCAATTTATTTCTCTACACGATTTATTTTCTTGTTTTCATACAAATGTTTTGAGATATAACCCAATACTAAACAGACTAATTGGGCCTGAATAGCTTATTTATTTATTTGTTTATTCTAAATCAAAGGCTGGCCCCTGACGAGTTGTCTCCTAAAAATTCTGACCCTTGAGCAGGTTGTGTTGGTGACCCCTGACATGAGATCTGAGACTTGTTTCAGTTCACCATAAAGTTCTTGCAACTAGCTAATTAGTGCTGTTAATTGGGTTTTTCACTAAACTTGGTGCTCAGTGAATCTTCATTTTTCTTCAGTCCTTTTGCAGCCTTACAGAGATATAAAATATGATCTTTGACCATAACAAATTGTTCACTTCAAGTCCCAGTTCCAAAAAGAGGATACTTTAATTAAAAGTCCTTTTCTCAGAAACATTTCTAACCCATACAGGTACAAGGAAATTCACAATTCATCCAAGTAGTCAGGGAGACAACGGATTGTCTCCAAGGCACCATTTTATCCTGTTTTTTCCAGCTTTATGTAACTTACCTCGACTAACCCCTACTGCAGTGTGGCGTGTCTTTTTTGAGGCGATGTCGAAAAAAGCCAGTATCATCCTGTTTGCAGATCTTTTTAAGAAGTCTCATTCTCAAAAGATTGTTGAATTCTCCACATTTGAACGCTGTAGTCTCTATTCATGTGGGAGGAGCAGGCAGAGGCAGAGTGAGGTGATGAGTTGCTGCTGAAATTGTTCCCACCAGAATGTTCTTCCATTAGTAACTGGATTTGGCTTTTAGCTGACAAACAACTCGGCTCCATTTGCATTCATTATCTTTTCTTCAGGACCTTAGTTGACCTTTTTTCTCAGTAAATGCAGAGTTCCTCTGCACCTACATTAAATGACTCATCTGGGGTCTCACTTCCTTTAGCAATTAGATGCCTGTAGAAGACGTTTGTCATTTTGGCATGATATAAAGCAGGGGTGTCTAAACCTGGTGCCAAAGAGATGCTATTATGTGTGTTCTACTGGTTTCTCTACTCTGACACACCTGACAAACTTTGTCAGACCTTGTCAAGTCCTGAGATTAACCTGTTCATTTGTAGCTATTATTTCTGCTTGATCAGTTCTTTTTAGACAACAAAAACTAAATGACTTCCTATGTCTAAAGATTATTCTACAACCTGTAGTCATTGCAAACCACATCCATAATTTCTGCCTCCTAGTTAGATGGACATTCTCTGATATCAGACTCACCAAATGCAAAACAGTGTTAAGTTGTAATTTAAACAAAACATTTGGGAGATTAGGTCCCAACCACTTTCTCACATCTTCAGCAAGTATCTTTGTCTTTAAGATTCAATTGATCCCATTTACTTGGGGTCCAATGACAGCTGTAGAGCAGTTTGTACTGAATAAAGTGAGGCTGTGCCTCGTGGGAACAGTTATACCAAGATAAAACTGTCTTTCATTTATCTTCTGGGATCTCTTCTTCCAAAGTCTTCTCCCAGCATAGCTTCAGTCCCTCCAAGAGAAGCGTCTGTTCCTCTGTGAAAGGCTTATAAAACGTAGAGACGCTGCATTTTTTAATGCTTAGCTGTGAGTAATAGCTCCTGGATTCTAGCTGAGGGGGAAGAGAGGTTTTTTTTTCCATATTAGTTTTCAAACAGGCCTTATTTTATTTCTTTTTTTATTTATATGTTTTTAAATATCTGTTTAGGATTATACCACTGTTCAATTAATAATTTTGTATCATCATCCAAACAAATCAGTATAGTATTGTATCGTGAAAAAGCTGGTGATATACACCCCTATGAATTACTACAACAAAATGTCAATATTTTCTCACATATAACAAAAATATTGTATCACATGGAGAAAATCATCATAATTTCTCATTTGCCCTCCCATTGTCGAATACATAGAACAAGGATAGATTTTTTATGCTATTTAAGCACAAAAAATGTCACATTATTCTCTGTTGCATTATAATTCCATATTAGGGGTGCACCAAAAAATCTTTTTACATCAGAATCGTGATTCTCATATATATATATATATAAGAAGCCGGTTTGCTGCTGCTGGAGGCTAACGCTGCTCTGAATCCTTTAACTCCGGGTGATGCCTGGTTATATGAGTGTGCGTATTTGTTGTGTTCCCGAAGTATTTGATCTTCATTTTGCAAAGCTTGCACACTATGAAACTCATGTCGGTCTTCTCAGTAAAAAACAACAAAGACGGGACCGGTTGAATCTCTTTCCTCTATTTGTTTAGAAACTTTCCACGCTTGCGTATGTCCGAGAACGTGCTGCGTGGTGAAGTCGTGTAATAACAAAATTACCACGATGTCTGTGGAGACTTCAGCGGATGTGCTTTGTTTTTTTAGAATTGATTTTGGGATATTTTAAATCGATTTTGAATCGTAGTAAATGAGAATCTAGATTCTTATGTGAATCGATTTTTTTGGCGCACCTCTAATATATACATATATACCGTATCTTACAGTAAATAAATGAATGTATATGAAGGGGCAAATTAGTGATGGCAGTGTAGGTGAATTTTCCAAGTGACTGATAACATCATCAGGGCTCTAGAAGAACTGGTTGCACCGGTGCGCCTAACATTTTTCCTTAGGTGCACCAGCACAAAAGCTAGGTACACCCAAATTTGCAAACGTGTCGCATTTAGCACCAAAGTTTTACAAGTTAACTTCTTTTAAATCATTGTCCATTAAGGCAATATTAACTCACAAATAATTTGTTAACAATCTAGCAAAAATAAAGTTTTATATTTGAACCAGAATTGTAGACATATTTACTGAAAAAACTTACTGAAAAGTATTTAAAGGGATTTTGTGACCTGAAATTTTAACTTAACATCAAGATAAATAAAATGAAAGAAGTTCTAAGTTCAACTGTTTAAGGGTTGAACATTTTATAAACATCTTAAACATTTCATGGTTAAATGTCTTTTAGACTACACCTGACCCTCAGATGGACAGCTCCTGTAGTTTGACCTTGGCTAAATCAGAATGATGAACAGAGAATTATGATTAACAGCAGAAATATTACTAATATTTATTAAATGAGGAAAAGCTTTTTAAATTTCTAAAAATAACATAACATGAAAAAGTTTGCCATTTAATTTGTAATAATTTTTATGTATCTCTCACTTAAATAACTAAGCTCATAAAAGCAATTTCAGAACCTGGAATGTAATTGTGATGAAGCCGATTATATGTCAAAGCAGCCTGCCATATAGCGCTTCCTCATGCTGCTGGAATGATCTCCTGCTGCGCTAGAGAAGAACCCGACTGCAAGATGGACTTTACTTACTACTGAGACTTATAAGCAAGCAACCATCCATATATCCTTTCCACAGTTAACAAGAAAATAAGTTTTTCTGACTTTGTTTTTGAAAAAAAAACAAAAAAAAAAACATGGTTGATTCACTGCACGCCAGAGCGCATGTGTGCGCACATGAGCGTGGTGCAGATCGGAGCGCTGTGTTCATACTGCTAGATAGCTTTATTATGGGACAAGAAAAGATTGTAAAAAGCCTAACTGAATGCGTGCACACATATTTTCTTATTTTATAATAATGTAGGATTATGATGTATAGAAATGGCTTTTTATAAACAGACTTCAGCTTTGGAAGCTAAGTTAAGATATTTAGTTCAAAATAAGATGTAAGTACAGAAACCTAATAAAAGCTCTGTGTACTGGCCTCTAATTTTCTTAGAGTTGGCCTCAGAGTGGACTAAACTCATTGCTCTGGGCAGCATCCATTTACTGCTCCTACATTTACAGCCACTCCTAATTGCTGGCTTTCATTCCCATGTAATTGACCGTCAGCTGCTTCTGTAATATATGATTCTTTGAGTGTCTAATTAGCATCTCCTGGCAAAATAAAATCACACATTTAAATATCAGTACCAGAGTCTGTAGGTAAATTATCTGCACCTGTACAAAGAGGTACTAAGACATAATCAAACACATCTTGTGACAACAACAGATGAGTTTGCATTATATGAGGCTTGATTTTTATTTTTCCATCTTTTTTGTTTAAGGAAATGTTCAGACATGGATGATTTTCAAATAGACCATCTGAGTCTGTCTGAAATGAAAAGGCTTGAAAAATCAGAAATGATGAGCATTGACAAATTCATTCAACAAAAATAAAAGCTTGTTTATCTATACCTTTTCTTTATATCTAAAGACATATTCATCATCCTGGTGAGCAGTAGCAGGTTTTCAAAACAATATCTAAAATAATTTAGCAAATTAATTTTTGAGATAAAAGTTGTTTTTATGCCCTGGAGTCACACTTGATCTTGGAGATGTGTGATGAAAAGCCTGTCTGAAAATCCTTTTTAAGGCCGTGCCATGCTTTGCTTTTATAAATTTCACCTCATGCTCGCTTAGTTGGGCGTTAATTAAAACAGAAACAAACAACGCCGTAATTTGTTATACTTGGAAACCTTTTTTTTTGGTGAAGATTAATTGTTTGTTTTCTTTTGAAAGGGCTTTTGAACACAGAAAGGTAATTTTTCATTGACTTGGGTTCGGCCCAGACAATCAGACAAGATAGAGTTGGTCTCAGGCAATCACCACTCATCTAGACGAGGGAGAGCAAGTTTTTGTTCCTCTATTATGTTTGTTTTTTGCTCATTGCTACAACAGAAAAGAAATAGATGAAGATACCATCTAAAGCACTATTCGCCAAAGCAAAGCAAGATTTTAGATAAAATTAATTAAACCAACACACCTTTCTTATACTTGGAGATAATTGTCAGTTTTTAGACGTTATCAAACATTTTGTTTGACTTATGGTTAGTAGGAAACAGATCAGAGTTTGAATTGGATGAATAACCAAATATGACATGACTTACTGTTTTAATTACCAGCTGACAAATATTTCTGTATAGTGTGTTTCTGCTACCTTAGAGCCTACCCTGTTGTATGGATGCTTTGTTTGTCTTTCCTTTTCTTTTTTTGTCTTTTCAAAGTAACATTTCCTAATGTTGTTTTTTTAAAAACAAGTTTAATATTTAACTTTTCTAGGAGTCTAACATTAAGTGTACAGCACTCACCTATAGAACAGAGTTCCAGCCACAGCAGATGGAAAATGGAAGAAAACGCTATTGCACTTATTTTTGTTATTGCACTTCTATTTCAGATTATTATTCCATTTGGGATCAAAAAGCAAGATGGCAGCTCAACTTGAGTTGTTTTTGTTAAACTCTCTTCATACTTTAATACTGAACAGAGCTCATTTAAATCCTGCTGTCATTAGCTTGAAATCTCTGCGTTCATGAGGGGATAGTAATTAGAAATTTTGTGATTTTAATGACTTTCAAAGGTCTCTGTGCTGCGATAAAATTATAACTTTGTTTTCTGGTATTTAGTGGACAAAAATATTCTTTTGCTGATTCATATGGATCTTACGCACTAATTTTCTGGTGGCCTGAAGGGTCAGTCTCAATCAAATTTCAGCAAATGTGGCTAGAAAACGGAACAAATGACAGTAATCTGTTCCTTTTTCCATCTGCAGATGAGCTTTCTTCAAGTCCACTTGTCTTCTATCTTTTCCTAGGCAGTGTGTGGATCTCCCAATAACAAGGCTGTAATGAGCCTGGCATCATGCCAGCAATGATTCTCGCTCTCGCCTCAGGAGAACGTCCCCCTGCATTAATCTTAGTTCTCCCACAGCTATACAAGCTTCAAATGAGTCTCTTTCCATAAGGTTGCTCATTTGTTTCAGCTGTACACATTTCCACTGATTTGATCCTGTCAATAGGCTGATTTGTTTCAGATGCTCAAGAACCAGTGGCTCAATAAATTATCAGGTGCCAGTTTGTAGACAGAGGGGTTTGTCGGGTTTTTCCCTTCTGGATAGATTTACTTTGTTATAAATGTTACAACAAACACCTACTGAAGTATCATTTAGCATCAACACAGAAACACCACTTTAAATAATGTCATTTATATCTGGTGACAGTTTCACACTTAGTGTAAATATTACTTCTTATTTCAAATTAATACATTTATTTGTAAGTGGTTCAAAATTACTTTTAATATTATAAATCACTTCCTAGATAAAATGATTTGTTTAATCAAATGACCAAAGCCAGAGTTTTTAAATTATGTTACAAAGTGCCAGATCTGATTTTTAAAGAGTCAAAACAACTAGCAACAACTAGCTAAGTCCTTTTGTAAAAATTAAAATAAAAAGCTGTAAAATTTACAACATTAAGTATTTCTGTGTTTTCCTTTAAGTGTTTGTGGTTTGTGACTCTACACCTTGGTTTTACAATAAAGCTTTGTGCTCTGCCAGGCCTTCACTGCGACAGTTTTCAGTTGCTGTTTGTTTGTGGGCCATTTCTGTCTGAACCTTAGTGTTTAACAGGTGAAATGCTCAACTGTGTTGAGATCAGGTGACTGACATGACCATTCAAGAATTTTCCACTTCTTTGCTTTAATAAACTCCTGGGTTGCTTTGGCTTTATGTTTTGGGTCTGTAATACAGATAGGTCTGTAGTATGAAACACAGACCTATCAGTTTAGCTGGATCTGAGCACCCAGTTTGTCTTTGAATACCTCAGAATTCATCCAGCTGCTTCTGTCCTGTGTCACATCAATAAACACTACTGACCCAGTGCCACAGATAGCCATGCATGCCCAAGCCATCACACTGAGGCCCCCATGTTTTACAGATGATGTGGTATAGTGATGGGTCGGTCGTGAACGTTTCGGCTCCAAGAGCCATTCTCGTTTTTTTGTTTTTTTTTCCCTTGGGGGAGGGTGGTTCTTTTATTATTATTATTATTATTATTATTGTTATTATTATTATTTTGTTGTTGTTGTGAAAGCCATGGGTAGCCTAACATTGACTTATATGTATGAGAGGATTACTGGGAGATACATTCACTGGCCACTTTATTAGGTACACCATCCACTCGAACTCTTCTGACCTCTGGGATCAACAAGGCATTTGTGCCCACAGAACTGCTGCTCAATGGATATTTTTTCTTTTTCAGACCATTCTCTGTAAACCCTAGAGATGGTTGTGGGTGAAAATCCCAATAGATCAGCAGTTTGTGAAATACTCAGACCAGCCCTTCTTGCACCAACAATCATGTCACATTCAAAGTCATTTAAATCACGTTTCTTCCTCATTCTGATGCTCAGTTTGAACTGCAGCAGATCGTCTTGGCCACGTCTACATAACTAAATGCACTGAGTTGCTGCCATGTGATTGGCTGATTCAACATTTACGGTAATGAGCAGTTGGACAGGTGTACCTAAAAAAGGTTAACAGCATGAAGCATTGTTGTGAAGATGTGCTGAAGTTGAGTGTCAGCAATGGTAGGATGTTCTTAAAGAGATAGAGACCAATTTCAAAATGTTTATATAGGCTATGATGCAAGGTCAAAGCATTTTCATAACAACTGAGGCTAACATAGTTAATTGAGTGTGGTATAGAATTGAACTATAAGCCTGGAAAATACATACCCCCCTTTAATCCAATGCAATGTAATGTTGGTTGGCTAATGCATTTATCTGTTCTTAATGATACTCTAAACAGCAATTCTTTTGCAGTCCATGCAGCAGTCTTTTACAAAATAAAGTAAAAAAGTGAGAAATGTTAACCTCAGTGGGATTTAATGAATGCCTCATAGTGAAATGCACTGTATTTATTTATACTGGTGTTCAACAATTCTAAGATTTATTTTAAAACAAACTCACAAAGCTCCCCTTCAAAACCAAACCAAATATAGGTGGACGACATCTTAGATGAGGAGAGCGACAACGAAAGCGAAAGCCAAGGGAAGGAGAGGATGAGTACCAAGGTGATGGACGACGAAGAGGAGAGGCAGACAAGAAGTGGACAAACGTCTGGGAGAGAGCTCGGTCCTCAAGCGAGCGGTGTGGAGAAGAGGCTTCAGACGTCATCTAGCGACACCAATCTGTCCCAAAACGTTCAAAGGTGAGAACAGTTTCAATCACAGTTTCTCTCACTTGACTGGACTTTTTCATGCTTACACACAAACACCTCTTCGGGACTAAAATGATGTACAAGGATGTCCCTCTAAATCTCTTATTATCTGAGTGCCACTGGCGCCGACGCTCATTAATCACACGTTACATAAAAACATCTAGGTAAGAAGAATGCTTAACTTATGCCCACCTAGCAAATGTGTTGCACATTTCCTTTTCTCTTGTCAGCGGCTATTATCGAAGCACACCATTTCATCAGTGTGGCCACGCTGAAGCCAGACGGTCTGGCCTGTTGCCATGGAAACTAATTCCAAACAGACAGCAGGCATTTGAAGATTTCAGAACATAATTACGAGAATCTCCTGTTGCTGAAGGACAGGCTGAGCTGTCTGTCTGCCAGGACTCAGTCTGTCACAGCAGATCTTTTTACTGTCTTTGCTACAGTCGGACCAAAAGGAATTTTTCAGAGCTTGGACCAATAAATCTTTACAACATATACACACATATTTAAAGCTTGATGTTTCTAAATGCTTTTGTGTGAACAGTTTTAACATTACATTGTGGCAATATGCAGCCGGAGCATTGGGCATCAGCTTTATTTATAATCTTGTGTTTTCATCGTCCTGGATTTGTTTGAATGCATCAAACTTTTTTTTAATTTTGCTTTTTTTCTACAAGATGTATTTTTGATTTTTAGTGCAGTGTTGTTGTTTATTGCAGGGAAATTCAGACTAGACTGGTAATTTATTGTTTTTGATGAAGTTTTTATATTGAGTGAAAATACTATAGTACCACATGGAGTTTGGACTTATAAGATTTTAAGAAGCTTTAAGTTTATTTGTCAGTAAAGCTAAAAATGGTTGTAATAAATAAAAGATTCCCACTTATAGAACCAAAAAGCATTGTTTTTCATAATATTTGTTTTCAAAGTTGGCCTCTTGATGTTATGTGCTGCAGTAATATAGCAGAACAATATGGAACAAATTAGGCAAATGAACTCAAGGCAACCATGGCCCTACAGTAGCAAACACAAATGTTTTGCCCTTTTTTACTGTTTGTTGATAGTAGTATTTAAATCCAGTGAGCAAACTCCAAAAAATGCAAAGAAATGTAAAATATAAAGAGGGAAAAAAAGCATAATATTTGCAAATCAAATGCAGAAAATTCAGTGGCTGAAGAACATTTAGTGGTTCAGAAAAGCTACTCAGTTTTTAATATACACTTTGAACCTTTTTGTTTTTTTACTTTTTTTTTTATATAAGATCCTGCTGCCCAACTGCTAATGTTCAATATTCATGAAATATGTATATCTCAATGAAATGTAGGCAGTTGGACTGACCAGATACAGTCTTTAATATAACGATTACTTTAAGAAATTCAATAAGATCTGCCCAGTTGTTCATGAAAATCATTCAGCTACACCAGTGGTGTCCAAAGTCGATCCTCAAGGGTCAGTGTCCTGCATTTTTTAGGAGCTGCCCTTGTTCAACACAGCTGAATCTAAGGAGTGCTTAATTAGTGGGCCTCTGCAGACCTTGATGGCAAACTGAGAAGGTAAATTATCTATTTGAATCAGCTGTGTTGAAGCAGGGACAAATCTAAAACTTGCAGGAGACCGGCCCTTAAGGACTGGAGTTGGACATGCTTGAGGTACACACACACACACACACACACACACACACACAGACACATACTCACTCATAGACAGGCTATTACAGGGATCATCAATTCTGGTCCTCGAGGTCCGCAGCCCTGCATGTTTTTCTTTTTTCCCTTTTCTAACACACCTGATTCAGTCAGTGAATTACCTCTTCCAAGTTCTACAGAAGCCTGCTAATCACCCATTCATTCAAATCAGGTGTGTTGGAGCAGAGAAACAAGTAAAACATGCAGGGCTGCGGACCTCGAGGACCGTAATTGATTATCCCTGGGCTATTACATATTAACCAGTCACTATGAAATACAGGGAATCATGTAATAATTACATTAACACTTTTTAATGAAGACTACTGCTTCATACCTTTAGTTATCAGTGTTTCTGGTGCACTGCCATGAAGTTTTATGGCAGTTGTATCAGTTTCATGTGCTGACATACACATACAGTATGTTTCTTTGCTGCTGTTTGTTCAGTGTTGGCTGAACTGTGGTAGACAGAGCAGTGAAGGTGTAATGAGAAGAGAAACTGATTATTCTGCTGTCCTGTAGTGGTCCACGTAGTTTTAGTGCCTTAAATTGTCAAACAGTGGTGTTTCTTTCATTCTGTTTAAATTCTATAATGGGCCTAAGGACTGGAGAGCTAAATCCACTGGTCCACTTATTTGTGAATGTTCCCACTGAAGCAGGGAAATCTGCTCTTTGAAAATAATGTCAACCTGGAAAGTTTGGAGCAGCTTTTCATGTTCCTTGTTCTCTCTTCCATTGCTGTAGTTAATTGACTGTTTTACTTTCTGTTAAAAGGTTTTTAATTTGAACATGTCTAAGCAAATGTTTGGATTGCAAAGTAAATTGTGATTTTTGTTTGTTTCCAACTACTGCTGTTAGGTGATTTGAAGGGATTGAGCTACATAATTGTTTAGGTGGCACATAATCTTCAGTCAACACTACAGAATAAAAGCATGGCCTTAAGATCAGCTCAGTACAATTGTTTATTTTTCCCCAGTCTTGTTTGCTTCCAGTCTCTGAGTTCAGCTTCACTGCTCTGTCTACCACAGCTTAAAATATATCACTCTGAACACACTCTATGTTACTCTGGTTTGCTGTGGCTCAGTATCCATGACTATCCAGACATGTCAATTCATCTGTCACCTGGTCTGGCACCTTTAGTTGAGGCTAATGAGTCAGGCCTAAAATACACCATCTACAGGGTTGTTTACTTGCTGTTGGAAACCTTTGGAAGTCCACCTCCAGTCAGTTTAGCAATGTAGAGGAGCAGCACAAGAGTAAACAGCCTGACACGCAGAGGGAGAGGTGTAAATTTGATTCTAAAAGCGGTGTGGAGACAAATTGGCAGCTCTGTGTTTGGGATCCATAGAAAGACACCAGTGTCATGGTGTTTATAATCTCACGCAGTACCAAACCCTGAATACTTCTTTTTTTTTTTTTAGTTTCTCACTAGGTTGTAATTGTTGGCCATTGTTGGCAATTGCATCCATAATGCAAACTAAATGGTCTCAAAGTCTTTGAGGAGGTTCACACTTTTCTTGTGAGAGTTACAGAGGTTCACAGGTTAAAAGCTGCACCCAGTAGCTTATAAGTGTCCCTATGGTGACCCCATACCTGTGTTTTTCAGTCCCTTGACCCATTCACACAGCACTCTACCAGATCTCCTACAAAGCTAACAGTACAATCAACTATGGAGTCTAATCAGTGCCAATCACATTCATACACTGATGGGACACACATCAGAGGCATTAGGGGTGAAGTATCTTGCCCAAGGACGCAACTGAGACAGCTGGACGAAGGATCGAACCGGTGACCTTCTGGTTCCAGGACGACTCCCCTAACCACTCTTCCACAGCCGCCCATTAATGATGCTTTGAATATTAAAATAATCCATGCCTTTTTATTTTATTTTATGTAACATCTTTTCGTTACTCCATAACAGAAATTATAAATGAATATCTCAAACATCATCAACTTTTATGATAAAAACACCTTTGTTTGCACACGTATAAAATCTTAATGTTTTACATTTAAAACAAAAGAGTGATAAACCTGATGTTTGTTTTTTAAATGAGATAAGACTGTTTTTAAGTTCTAAAATGAGGTGAAAAAGTCTCATGTTCAGTTTTTATTAGCTGCAAGACCTCATCATTGAAATCTTTTCCTGTCTGACAAACAAGTTAAGTTATCAATGACGATAAAAGATTTGTACAAGAGGCCATATGACTGAGTTTTGAGGTGGACCCCTCCTCTGTTCCAGGAGCAGACCTAATAGTTGCTATTCTGTCAGTTTTCTTTTCCTGGATTCACCGCTTTCTTTTATTTGATACAAAATGGGCTTACATCTGTTGCTAAGATACTGTGGTGATGTGAATGTTTCCGTTTTGTTCTCAGCATCATTCAGAATCTACTCCTGCCTCTGGTTTCTGTCTGAAGTGAAAACGGGGCAGCTCTTCTTAATATTATTTTCAAACACTCTCCCACTTTCTATCAAAACGGCGCCAAAACACCACCACCAAAAATTTAATTTAGGCTTCTTTTAGAGAAATAATAACATCCCGCTTTTTACCCAGCTATATTTATTTCTTCCAAATTTACTCCACAAATCAGAGTTATTTAAACTCAGTTATAAGGAAATGCAAGCAACCTGTTCACCCATTCATTCAAACCAAGTGAGTTGAAGCAGAGAAATGTCTAAAACATGCAGGATAGTGGTCCTTGAGAACCAGGATTGGACACCACTGGTCCAGTGGTTCATGAGATGGATAAACAGGTTTAACTACAACAGTAAAAGCTAATGTTTTAAGTCAACATCTTGCTTAATGAGTAGCACCTGGTGTATGTGCTGTGAATGACCCTCCACAACCACACAAACTTTTAGCACAATAATTGTAAAACTGACTGAAATATAGACATTTTTGTGTTTTCTAAAGTCAATTAGCTGTAGCAGCCATCTTGAATCGAGTTGAATTCAAAGGTTAATCAGTTGTACATGTACAACAAATAGCGTCAGTAGTACGGTATTTTATGTTTATGAAATAAATTTGTAAGAGACAGACACAAACACACATTTACACAGGCAAAAACAATATTGTCCTCCTTTGCCTTTCATTGGCAGGCAATAATAAGACTGTTTTTTTTCTCCAAAAGGCCGATATTGAAATATGCAGTATAAACTTTGGTTTTACCTTCAGTAAAATGGATTATAGTAAAATTTCTATAAGAAAGATAATTGCATATTTAGAATAACAAATGGAACTTTTTCATTTTCCCACAAGTTTTCCATGTTATATTTGGAACCAACTTCTTTTTATTTCTGCATCTGGTGGACATGAAAATAAATAATCAATGAACTGTACTTATATAGCGCCTTTCTATTCAACCAGGATATTCAAAGCACTTGACACTACAATCATTCCCCTCATTTACCCTTTCACACAGCACGCTACTTTACCTCTCTACAAAGCTAATCCAGATAGATTATTCTATGGAGACTAATCGGTGCATTGATACATTGATGAGACACACATCAGAAGCAGAGGAGGTTCAGTGTCTTACCCAGGGGCACTTCGACCTGTGACTGAATAGTGGGGTAATCGAACTGCCAACTCGCGCATTGGCTGACAACTGCCCAAACCACTCAGCCATAGCCATCCAAAAAACCATTGAACTTTACCTCCTGTTGACAGGAGGATTGGATTTAGTCAGAGGCACAAATAAAAAATGTTAATTGTTATTCTTGGTGGGTACAAATATTTACCATATTTGTTGTTTATTTACTACTGAGCTACTAATCAGAAGTAAACCTGTTTAAGATGCAGCTTGTTTCTGTAGTTTTCCTATCTTTGTTACTTCTAGCTCTTAGGTTTTTAAGGGCATACAGAAATGCCATATGTTGAAAAACTGGGCCTTTTTAAAAAAATGCATTTCTTTTCACAAATGGTTAATTTGTGGTTGATTTCATTTAAAGTTAAACTTTAAAGAGCCTTTATATTCCTGAAAATGTGTTTTGTTGCAAGTTTTCAACAGGATTGCTTTTGACATATATTCATCTTTTACCCTCAAGTGCACTAAAGCTGCACGGAAGACCTCCAAACATTTTTCTTTTTCAGGAGAATGAATGACTTACATTAATATTGAGTGCTTTTAGGAGTTCAGTTGGATGTGCGGCAGACTCATTGCTAATGGGCTTTAAGCTTAAACACTTCCATTACTGTCTCCTGTAATTAACTGCAGAGGAAAGGGATGAGTTTACTAAGCTTGTTCTATCAAAATCAACCTTGAACTGGCTCAGACTAAATTGTCTTAACAGTCTGTCTTCAGATGGAGTTTGAGTTTTAAAGCTTGTGATATGAGAAGGGAAAACCTTTGAAGTACGATATGTTTTGTAGGTATTTTTTTGTCATCTTTACCTACTAGTAATATCCATTCAGTCAGTCATTCAATTAGGCCAAAAACAGTTATTGAATATTACAGTAGGAAGAAAAATAAAATATTTAGAACGTTAAGCTACTAAATCAAACACCAAATAGAGCAATTTTGCAGGAAAATCAAATATGAGTTAAAACCAACTTTTTATTGCAACTTTTTTTTCACCGCAGACTTAGCCCTAATGCTAATTACAATTTATTAAATTTCATCATAATTTACTAAAGTATGCCATTATAGAGGGTTTTGTTACAGTAAATCTTCCTTCAGCTGTTCCCTCAGTCATCCTCTTTCATCCAATTTTGTCCTCAGTCCAACTACATCTATGTCCTCTCTTACTGCATCCATATGTCTCATCTTTGTCTCTGTCCTGGCAGCAGCATCTCAACCATTCTTCTACCAATGTACCCACTGTCCCCTCTTCCATGCTCAAACCATCTTAATCTGGCCTCTCTAACTTTCTCTCTAACCCTAGTCTTATCCATCCTTGTCACTCGCATGGAGAACCTCAACATCTTCAGCTCTGACACTTCCAGTTCTGTCTTTTTGTCAATGCTGTTGTTTCCAAACCATTTAGTATAGCTGGTCTCAGTTTCTTCTAAACCTTTACTTTGACCTTTGCTGACACCCTTTTGTCACAAATCCCTCTTGAAACTTTTCTCCATGCTGTCTGAACTCTCTTCTTCCTTAACACACCTCCCATTTTTAGTGGACCCAAAGTACTTGAAGTTCTACACCTTTGGGACCTCTGCTCCTTGTAGCCTCACTGTTCCACCTGCCTCCCTCTCATTTTCACACGTGTACTCTGTCTTGTTACAGCTGACTCTTGGTCCTTTTTTTTCAAGTGTATACCATTACCTCTCTAAGTTCTCTTCCACCTGTTTTCAACAGAGATCACAATGTCATCTGCAAACGTCATAGTCTACTTCCGAGAAATGAAATGTTGTTTCAATGAGCTGTAATAATTTTTTTCTGCATCTGTGTTTTATGCCTAAATCCACTTTTGGTGTCCTGTTGAATTTAACACTGCAGCCTAATGCAGTGCCACATTACTGCACAGACTTTAGCCCTCTGAATATTTTCCCCTCTTTGAGCAATAGCAAAAACTTACAACCACCCTCTCACTTCTAGTTGCAGTTTGTTTATGTAATTTAACAAACAGAATGCCAGAATGTGTAATTGATTATGTAATACAGCTCATGTTTTGAAGAAAATTAAAACCCTTCTGACCAGTCATCGCACCATTAACCTAAATTATTTTTATTGGCAATGGACCAGAAAGAAAAATTAATAACAACCAAATGTACAAAACCAAGTAAGTGAGATTAATAGATTTAGCTTTAGAGCACACATATGAGCACCCGGCTCATCAGAAATATATTTAATGACTAGTGATTGGAACCACTTTCTAATAAATGCAAACCACTCAGAGAAAACAGTTAATGTAGGCTACTCCGGTTTAAAAACGCATGACTTTGTGGACAGGTGTTAGATAAAATGATAAATCTTAAAGCCTATGACCACTGTTCTAAATAACACACAGCAGCAGTGCAGTGAACCACAAAAAACTGTTAGCTCAATCAGGGAGTGCAGTAACGTCTCCACCGTTATTAAAACCTGTCACAGGTTCATTCTGGGTGCTCAGAAAACACAGAACGATTATGTTACGTACAGTAGAACTTCTGTGTTTTTGTGGGAATGTTTACAACTCTGCGCATGTCTGTGTAAAAACCCGGTGCATGTCAACGCTCATCATGATTGGATTAATTACTTTTGTGTCCAAGTAAGCAATACAATCTGGTTATTTAATTTCAATACATTTCAGTCTTATCAAAGAATTGTGCACATGTAAACATAGTTACTAACTTCCTGAATCGGGGATGCTAATCCTGCAGAGTTCCCTTTAACTTTTTCTTAATTTATGAAATTGCTCAAATGTATATTTACCATTAATAGTTTTGCTTTGTGCTGTTTTTTCCTGCTAATATCTGGATGATAATAAGCATATTTAAAATCAGATCTGTAATTAAAGGAATAAGACTGTAGAGCAGTCTATGTGGATATTTAAAGCTCGTGCATAGCAGTCAATAATAATCTACAAATACTTATTATCAAACAAATCACCATCAGTCTCTTTCTTTTTTGTAAAATTACCCAAAGGATAGTTTGGTGCTTTTATATAGCCTTTCCATCTTGCATAAAAATCACACTTTAGTGTCTTGTTGGGGTATAAATTTTGTAGCATCTTGTGCTGTGTGACCTTTTGTTTCTTTAAGTGTTCCAAATTTGACTATAATTTTACACAGATTGTAGAATTGTGAGGTTTTACGTTAAACTTAATTGATAATGTGCTTAAATGGCATTTAAGTGGTTTGCTAATATTGTATGTAGTGCAGCGATGCAAAGTAAGTAAAAACGGTGACCATAGTGACAATAATTGAGCACAATGTAGATGTCAGAATTACTTTTGATGTGAGCTGCTAAGATTAATACCACACTTTGTCTGGAAAAGGTCTTCTGGAACACTTCTGAAGCCTTGGGTAATTACTTTTTTCCTGTCTCGCACCTTAACTTTTTTCATCCAATACCTGTTGCCTGATAAGTTTATCACATCAAACCTTCAATCAGATCCATTCCCTGTTCTGACACATGCTCTTATCAGTTCTCCTCACTTTTAATTTCCTGTTTTTTGTTTGTTTCTTTCGGATGATGCTGGTTTGTTTACAAACCCCGCCTCTTTGTTTTTTTCCTGTACCATGTATCTCTGGAGATTTTTTTTTTTTCTGTGTGAAAATGAAAGTGTGAAACTTGTCAGCTTGAGTGAGTATGTTGCTGCATCGTCAAGATGGAGGCAATACACGAGGCAAGTCGGTTGTAGAGTTTTCCATTTAGGTTGTCTGACAGCAAAGTGTGAAATCTGAAACGTGTGTCGTCTTTTGGAACTCTCATATTTGGAACCTCAGTAGCTTGGAGTATCTGAACCTCAGTTTGGCTCGATAGCTGGATTAGAGTGTTAGTTGTCTCTTCATGTGTCTTTATGGCTATTTTAGAGGAGTAAAGCTTTAGTGTCTATGATGAAGACGTGAATAATGAAATAACCCTGTCTTAACTGTCTTTAGAACGTGTCCACTCACATTAATTTCTAGCTGTAATGTTGTTAGCCTGTGAAAGTGTTTATGTAAGAAAGGGATCATCTTCTCACTCAGCTTATCAAAACAAAAAAGGAATAACCTCCAGTTTGAAGTTGAAATGTTTCATTTTTTTTGTCCCCGTTCTTATTTTCTACATTTGAATTATGTATGTTGTATGTTCATCAAGTTGTGCTTTCATTGTATTTAAGGCTCCAGAGAAGGGGGCACTTGATCCAGTGGATGTTGTAAATTAACATAAAATCTGTGATATTATTTTTTTTTCTACTGATCAACTGCTTCCAGGTATTAAAGTTGTCCTTGCACAATGAAAGGAACTTGTATTACTGGGCTGCAGTCACGTGACCCGGATGATGTGTGAATGTCAGGTGGGGGAGCAGAGCGCGATTCAAAACACAGCGCGTAAGCTAATGCACTAAATGGGCTGGTGCAGATGAGATGGAGAAAAAATATGCATACATTTAGGATATGATCCATATTGTCTTAATAAAAAAGACTTGTTATATAATCTGGAGGATTTGCCCGGTGTCGAGGCGACCAACAAACTATCTGGTGCTGCAGACCTGGTATTATACGACGAGCCAGATGAAAGCTTTCAAAAGCCTTGAAACTACAATTATTTTTAAAATTCATGTTGGTTCAAATATTTAGGATCCAAACAAGCTTTAAATGACTGCTGACTTGTTTCTGCCCGGGTGAGTAGGAAGTTGTGCCATTTTAAGTAATTAGCCTGTGACAACAATGCTATAGTAGGGTTGGGCAATATTGGCAAAAAAATTAATCACGATTAATTGGGGTATTTAGCCGATAACGATTAATTTGA
>JARVGW010000309.1:4886641-4914045 GCA_031762495.1 Anablepsoides rubrolineatus | reverse complement strand
TGATTGGCTGATTAGAAATTAAGTGTTAACGAGCAGTTGGACAGCTGTACCTAATAAAGTGGCCAGTGAGTGTATATTCATCCTGTATTATGAATGGCAAAAAAACAACTTGTTTTCTTCTATATCATTCTTTCCATTTCCCATTACGTGTGTAAGATGTGTACAATCTAACTTAACGAGTCGGAGCCTCCGGACACCTCAGCCATGAATTGTAAATGATTGGATTTTCACCTCATTAACATGCTACAGCACACAGTCCATTTTAGAGCCCGCCCCGAGATATCAGTGTGGCATGGAAACCAACAGGAAGTGACAGAAGACAGATGGATGTTGACTAATTTTATGACTGATGGTAATCAACCATAAATTTCTGATTTCATGGCTCAGGTTTTTTTTTTCATCTTTACAGCAGAGCATTAACACTAAAACCACACAAACAGCTTTGTGGAGGGTCTAATTTTAATCAGAGTGGTCAGTCAAGTACATTATTATTCAAGGAAATTCTTGTTTTATTATTACGTCATAATGACATTGAAGTAGTTAAAGGCATTTGCTCTACAATAATAGGTCATTTTTATACCATTCATCCTTATTATTTGTAATTTGGAGCAACCTGCTCGGAAACTTTGTATCAATACTCTTTGTAGCCTAGCAACAGCCGGCACCAGGAGTCTGAGTATTAATTTAAAACAACAATGCAGCTTTTTACGTGACAGAAAACTAAAGCCCCTCATCTGAACATCTTCATGATCATAGTGGGGAGCAAAACCAAAATTCTAACGTATGACAGCGAGCCAACAATCACAACTAATAGACTTCAAACAGTTCTGCGTTCTGTTTAGGATACAATAATAGTTTCTCTCAGTGAGCCCCGAGAACCAGACGATTTAATAAAGGAACCCTGCTGCAGATTTACGGCATGACTCACAGGCTGTCTTATTTAGTTAAGCGATACAGTATGATTTCAGTCATGCACCGCTGTCAGTGATACTTTAGAAATGACATCCGAGAATGTGCAGTAAATGTTCCAAACCATCATTAATCCTGGTTTGGATATGTGTGTAACTTCTGGAGACTCTTATGGAGGATGCCAAAGCAAAATCAACCAAAGTGACCTTATTATTAGTAATATTATTATTATTCTGTTTATGTTACAACTTTTAATTGAATCAAAATGAGTGCCTTAGTTAGGAATAATATCTTACATTGCTGGATAGTGTGCTGCAGACGATGTTGTGGCATTTTCCCCTATATTCTGGCTTAGGGTTAGGGGGTATTTACTCAGAGGGTCCCACCTGCCCCCTGATGGCTCAGCAGAGTGGGTACACACCGGAAGCATTTTGAGCAGCCAAAGCAGCCAGTTTACATGCAAAGTCTATGGTGGATGCACATCTAGGAGCAGCATGGTGCGGTTTGCCAATTTAGTGCAAGGTAGCGGTAGATGTGGTAGAGCGTTTTCTATGCATGCAGCACATCCAAAGCATGTGCCACATGCAAAATTGAACTTTTGCTACTCGATGCACCGCAGCAACCAATCAGAGAGAATCATTTTTCCACGTGACGGTTTCCTGAACCAGAAACAGACGAACAGGAGCTCTTTAGCTGAAATCGACCATCTGCAGTTGGTGTTCTGGCAGGAGATATCAGCACCGATGTGGGTCAGCAGCTCGTTAAACTGACCGCAGTGTTAAACTGGGCTCAGGACAAAAAAAAAAGTAGTTTGTCAGCTTGCAGTTCCCGGAGTGGTGAAACTAACTGAACAAACCACCTCTAAATCATCAGGTGAATTAATTATCTGGTGTGTGTTTTCTAGTACAGACTTATATTTTGAAGTTGTTATTAGTGTTGGTTTGTCAGTTAGGGTGGCTAGTCCAGCTGTGGCAGTACTCACGGGGCTGGGTTTTGTAGGTGAACCATAATGCTTTGCAGTTGGATAAGGAGCGTGGTTTATTGTGGTGGTTTAGGGTTAGGGTTAGCTGCCCCACGCAACCTTCCACCATTGGACTAACATGTTGATAATGACAAAAATACATCATCATCATGTGGCACTAATTGCAGTAATTGCAAAGTGGCAAATATTAATTAGTGGCTATTAATTACACATGATAAGATTTTGCCCTACCCTACCTCACACTTCTGCAATGTGAAGGAAATACATCACTCCTCCTGTATTTGGTACGTCTGGTATATTCACCCTGGCAAGACTCTTTCTTGCTTCTGTAACTTTCCATGCAACCTATAGGCATGTGGCCAGATCATTACCAGTGCACATGAGCCTCATAGTGTGGAATGCTGCTTTTGTAGTCCACCCAGGACCACAAGACGTTGCTTCTACGATGATTAACCAAATCACCACAACCTTAATATGAAAGATGTATGCACGCTCAAAAAACATCTTTCACTTTAAAAAAAAAAAAAGAAACGAGGAGCTCAGTGTGGTCTTAAAATGCTTTAAAGATGTTAATAGGATCTTTCAAAGACCTTCCACATTCAGGCTGCTTTGTAATGTGACTATCTGTGTTTCTATTGCAAATGTGCCCTTTGTCGACCCTCTCTTATTGTCGAAAAAAACACAGGTTTGCAATTGCGGTGATTCCATTAAGTAAGAAATGCTATTAAAGCCACGCGTGAATACACTTGTTCTCGCGATAAGTCATTACAAACATGGCGGCAATGGATGTAAACACATGCGTATTGCTACCACAACACTAGCGCTCATCAGCCATCAGAGGAGATGTCGGCGTCCTATCCAGGCTTTCCAGCAATAAACCTCTTATACTTAGGAGCAGCTATGTATGCAGCGTTTTTAGGAAATTGTAGTTGGAAAATCCATTTTCTGAGCTACAGAATGTTACTCAGAGTATGTAATGTGGATGACTCTCAGCTACAACCACACCAAGTTGTAAGAGAATATCTGTAAGATCTACTTGCCTGTAGCAGTCATTTTATACGTGGTTGGCTCCAAAAGCTATTTAATCATGAATAAACATCCAAAGATTAATTTGTGCAAGTTTCATTCAAATCTGTCCAATGGTTTGTGACATATTTTGTTAACAGACAAACAGACTAACATTATTTTCTATGCAGCAGCGGGTCATAATAAGTATTTTCAGTTTCTTCTCCGGCAAGTTGGAGAGAAACATTAATATGGAGCCTGAGAACGGCTGCAGTCCCCTGACGATCAGGGGGTGTTACGTGCAAATATTTGAGGATTCGGTGCACAGAAAATAAAAATATAAGTCAGGGCCTCTTCAGCTGGGTTTATGTATGCTCTCTTTCTTCTTCCCCGGCTCTGGATGAGTCATTCTCAACACATTAATATTACAAGACCTTCCATCCTGATGCCAACAGGCCCAGGCCGCATTACTAATTTAACTTTTTATTTTTCAGTTTTCTCTCTGCCTGCCTAACCTCGGCCTCAGATCAGTCCAGAATGCTAGAAGGAGACGATGATGAGATCTGAGGCGTTCTGTTAGGAAATTCATTTAGTGTCATATTCATAATGTTTCAGTGTACTTCAAAATATATTAACGTAGCATCATTTAACTTCAGATAATAGTTCAAATAAACTGAGAAAACGTCTTTGGTATAAGTAAATTAAAGGCCTAGCATTTCTTTAAGGCACCCATGTTGCTTGCCATCTTTCAGGCCAGTGCTTTAGACTTTTAGTTTTATGTTCAGAAATGTTTTGGTTAAACCATAAAAAAAACTACAAGCCTGATCTCATGCAACACCACAAGATGTCACGCTCAACTTTCAGCTACTTCCACGCCAAATTTTAGCCTAATATCTGGTAAATTATTTGAGTTCTAGCCGTTTTTGGATTGGCTTAAATTGATAAGCTGTGGTAAAGATCTTTATGCCGATTGACTCCAAATGTTAATGAGCGGTAGATTTATAGCCCATAATTATGTTCTGAAAGTTTCACCAAAATCGGTTCAGTAGGTCATGAGATATTTTGCTAACAGGCAAACTGGGTTACCTCTAAACCAGGGGTGTCAAACTCCAGTCCTCGAGGGCCGCAAATCCTGCATGTTTTAGAGGTTTTCCAGCTCCAACACACCTGATTCAGTGATTGAATTAACTCTTCAAATTGGGCAGAAGCCTGTTAATCACCCAGCCATCAAAATCATGTGTGTTGGAGCAGGAAAACCTCTAAAACATGCAGGATTGCGGCCCTCTAGGACTGGAGTTTGACACCCCTGCTCTAAACAATAATGTGAAAGTTTTCAACAAAGATCTGTTTCGAATAAACCTCAGTTATTACCAATCTAAATTTCAGCTGTTGTAAAATTGACAGCATTATGTGTTTCAGTATCATCTGGCTGTGGCAGCCATCTTGAATTGTTTTGGTTTCAAAAGTTAATCAGGTGTAGATGCATATCTAATGTAGGATACACCTCAAGAGGAAAAACAAGATTTTCTGTCTCTACAGCAGGCCTCGGACGAGCCTTCAAAGAAGACAAGAACTCTGTTTTAGTCTGAACTTAATTTAGGCCGTGACAGGTCATTCTAACCTCTTAATCAGTTAATGAACAAAATAATCTCCACTATCTGTGATTCATATTTGTTTTAACTAAGAATGCATCTGTTAATCAGAGATAATGTTTATCAAAAGTTACATGATATAAATAGAATGACTTATTTTCTCTCATTTTACTTTAATAATTTATAAAGGTTTATAAAAGAACCACAGAGAATGTGTTTACAATGTTTTATTTTTACTGTACACAGTAATATAATTGTGGATTTTTCTTGTAAAAATCATTCATTTATCTAAACTATATAGTTTAGATAAAATAGTTTAGAATGTGATTAAGAAAAAAATCTGTTTACATGTTTGAAATAATCATCATAAGTGTTTAAATGAAACTAGGTTTCTGATTTATATAACATTGTTTAATTTCTCAGTTGATTTCATTTGAGTAGTTCTCATCAAAGAGTAACTAGAACATGACATCATGATATTGTTTATTGTTATGCAGCAGAAGCATAGGTACACGCTTACTTCCTGATAACAACAAGGAAGATTGTTGTATTTTCTCTCCATAAGAATTACAACTTTTGGGCTGGAAAATCTAATTCAAGAGCCAAGGAGTAGATTTTACAGCTGGAACTTGACACCATCGGTCAAGTTCCACAAACACGAAGCCTACGGCTTTGAAGCAATTATTGATTTTTCCACTTCTTTTGAGAAGTGTTTTATTTTGAAGGAGGAAACCGGATTCACTTTCTTTTTCAGGCAAAGTGAAGCATATGCAGAAGCCGCTGTAACAACACTCTGAGGTTACTGGTGAAAGTAAGTGACCCTAAAAAGTCCCCTTACTGACCAAGGAACCTCTCTGGATATCTGAAGTGACAAGAAGTCATCGAAAGTAAAACCCGAAGTGTTTTAGCCGACCTGAGTCCGGCTGAAATCGCACTGGAGAAGCTGTGCTGTCTGGTTGAACTCCAACTTGATAAGGATAAAGTTAGGATCACTAATTCTTACTTTCGTCCTTTTCTTAAAACTATTTGCCTCTAAGTTTTGTGCCTGTAAATGTTTGGTTTATGCAACATCTAAACCTATGTTTGCTGTTTCTATTCCAAGTGTTAAATTGATACGGATTAAATTCTTGTTTTTCCTCTTGAGGTGTATCCTACACTAATGAATATTTTGTAAATGTTTCAGAAAAATCTATCCAATAGTTCATGAGATATGTTGCTAACAGACAGACAGACTTAAATGTATTTAGTTAATTGTAAACTTTTAAACAAAGGTTAAGCACAATCAGTTAATGCTCAGAACATTTGTTGGAGATCAATCTCAGCTTCTACCACACTGAAATACTGGTCAATATTTGTTAAATCAACTTGGTGTGGCTATCTTTAATTGATTTGACTTCATAAAGCTAATCAGTTGTAAATAAACATTTTTTAATTATCTTCTGAACGCATCATTGAATTTCAGCCAGTGGTTGATAAGATATTTTGCTAACAGACAGGCACACACAGACAGGGACAAACCCATCTGATGTGGCCTTTTGGTGGCAGGAGAGAATTAATAAGGATTATGACTATTTTAATCTGAGTTTGCCTTGTGCTCGCTCTTATCGTCCTCCGTGTTGACAGGTGCTTAATAATAACAAAAGACCACTTCACACCTCACCTTGAGCCGGGTCTTTATGAGACATTGATCCTGCTTTTTGTTTCCTTGACTCACAGTGAGGTCGAGCGCGGCGTGTCTTTTTTAAAAGCAGCTTCAGTCCAGGGTCAAGTTGATATAATTGATCACTTGGATTTCTGTGTGTGGGTGACATGAATCGTAAAGAGGTTTTGAAATTCAAGCATTTTTTAACATTTAGGATACAGAGAAGTTATTAAAGGCGTCCTATTATGGGGGTCCTAAAAAAGTTATGATCCATCTGTGGACTATGCAAAACATGTTCATTTGATTTAATCCACAAAAAGAATCTCTGAAATTTTACCTTTTCAGTTCTGTCTTTTCTTTAGCTCTTCAGAATGGGCTGTATGCAGAAAACACTAAAGTATTGAATCTTTTGTTTACGTTAGCTCCGCCCCCCCGAGATGGTAGAAGTTTCCAAAGTGAAATTATTTTCACAAACTACAACTTTCTTTGGCAACATTGCTTGAACATTGCCATAAAAAAAAAAAATAATATGAATCCAGGTATCTCTGTTCTCCATGGCTGCTGTAAAAACAGCAGAACTATCGTCCTGTGAAGAAGTGGGCGGAGCTTCACCTTGGGTTGAACGATAAGGAGCTGAACTCTGTTACTAGGTAACTGTTATTGTGACATCACAATAATTGTGGTTTGGGAACTAAACTGTGTCCAGACACCAAAAAAATACAGGTAATTATTGCAAAATAATGGCTGGGTGCATTTTGTTTTGGTTTGTTTGGACTGTTTCTAGAAGCAGTGCAGACCCAAAAGTAAGTTAAAAACATGCAAAAAGTGAATTTTGCATAATAGGTGCCCTTTAAGGTTTGCTTGCTTGACACTGATCTCCATCATATATTATGGACATTAACAAATTATGTAAGAGCTATGTTTAAAAATTTGTTGTTTATTCTATGGAATCAACTTTTGTTCTGTTAGCAAAATACCAATTTGTCTATCATGCAAAGAAGATGCCATATAGGTCTGTTACAATAAATTTCACTGGACAATAATTTGTCTCAGAAATTATGGCAATAAACAAGAATATTACGTGAGACGCTTTTAAACTAATATAATGATAAACTAAACTGAGTTAATAAAACTCAGATGGTCTCTGTTCTACTCTGAAGGAGCTCTTTTGTGATGTTCCAGAACAGATCATCCATCTTGTCTTCTTCTAAAACAAAAAGTGTCAAACTCACTGAGAGTTGCATGAGAGTTATGGTGGCCCTCAAAGGGCCAGTTTATTTAACTTTGGCGTTTTATATTTAACTTCAACTAAGCATGAAATGTCTCATGTTCTTCCTCTCATTGCTACGGCTAAGCACTGCTAACAAACTGTAACTGAGCTCTACCTGGTATTTCCTGCATAGAAACAGAGTTTTAACACATCCTCTTATAAACACTGAAAAGTACTACATGTACGACTGACTAAATGTGAAATAAATAAACAGAAATAATATTAAAAGTAAAAGTAAGAGTTTTTCTCACTAAGAGTTGTGGTAAGTAGCTGCCATCTTGAATTCTGAACTCTCCCACTTTCTGACAGGGAATTCCCACTGGTATGACTTATTTGTGGGAAATTCCCACTTCCCAGTACAATTGGGCCACAGCAAAAGTAACAGATAGAATGGAAACATTTTATGGTACATTTGGCCAACTGCTAGTTAATTTTCCTGTGATGTGACTCTTACATGGTGTTAAAAAGCAAATGTGCTGGTTCTAAAAGTTAAAGTGTTCTTATTGTTTGTCCTAGCCCAATGACTTTAAAAACAGCGTCCTTGGGGTCTACCTCCAGACCACTAAATCTAATCCAGACAGTAACAAGTGCAAATGTCTAAAGAGGGGAAGATCGCAGTTAATGAGAGGGTTCGAGAGGTGATCCACCGCAGGCTGCTCGATGGATCAACTTCCTGAATGAAAAAGAGTGTGATTCTCAGAAAGAATGTGATCAGATCTGGATGAGTTCTCCTCACAACCAGCTTAAACAATTCTTTCATCAATGTAAGATCTTTGAGTTTGAAAGAATTCGGACCCTTGAAACAGAGAGCTGGCATCGAGTCACTTCTGATGCAAAGAGGAAGTGTCTTGTGACATTGACATTATACCTATTTGAAAAGCACCATAATTGCAGAAAATTGCTGTAGTTCCTTCTATGACAGAATTGTAAAACCATAACCAGTGCCCTAATGTTTGCAGGTTTAGACTTATACTTCCCTCTTGCTGAGCGATGACGTGCTTCATCTCAGCACCAAAGATTCAGCTTTTCTGCTTTGTTAGCAGACAGCAAAATCCAGAAGCCTTTTCTCTTTGATATGGAGGACTTTAAACCACGTGCTAGCTTCATGATTGAGCTAAGATAAATAAGTATGCGTGCTTTGTGAAGACTTTGACTTCTCGAGGGGATGAAAAATATGCACAGCTTTAAGCAGAGCAGCTGATTGCATAAAACATAACGTTTTAACCTTAAGATATCAAATAGCTTCAAACAGTTTATCAAAAAAGTGGAGTTATTTAAAACGATGAGATGTACAAATTTCCTGCCTGCACACCTGAGGAGCTTATTGAGGACAGCCATTCATCATCATCATCATCATCATTTCAGTCGCAGCTCTCTGGCCTCTTGTCTGCACTCATTAAGTTCTCTGATCTTGAGAACATCCTCTCCTTGCACCCAAAGGAGATTAAGGGGGAAGCATTATGGTGTGCCGTCAAAGCATTAGCGAGGCGTGCATTAAAACTAGCCGGCTCCCTCTCTGCTGCTGCTCCTGAATGTTTAAATCTGTGGGACCAGAGCCGGTGGCGTTCTGCATCACTGCACAGCGACTATTTAAGACGTCTGAGATTGTGACTCACTGCAGCTCGCGTCGTGGACTCGTTGCTTTCTCCCGACTGGCTGCAGCGTTTTGACAGAACCTGCATTTTGTTTTCTTGCAGTCACGACTCGGCACAAGATGTGTGTGCATAAACAGAATGAGACGGGTGGGGGATGATGGCCCCCGGGCTTAGATTTCTGTAGGACTGCAGAAAAAAAAGCAGCCACCCCTCCCTTTTTGAAAATAAGTGTTATCAGTGATATCTAGTCCAGGTTACTAAATCAAATGTCTGAACAAAAACCTCCTCAATCAAAAAGGAAGAGTAAAACTTTAACACTTAAATGAATAAATCAATAAATTACTAAGCAAGAACCGTCTGTTTATGGCTGCAGACCCTGAAATAAATAAAACAGACCACTGAAACATGGATAATCAAATGCTAACTCTTGAGTGGTCTGTTCAGGCCCTTGATCAAATTTAACCATCCAGCTACCCTTGGGTCAAATAAACCTCGAGACTTCAGTATTAAGGGTATTAAGGCTGCCCTTGTGTCGTTTCGTTACTTTATTATATGTACTGCAAACTACTAGCATATAGCCTGTGAAAAAACGGCCGAAAAACTGAGTCAACAAACTGTGAAACACACTTTACAGGGTTCACTTTTAAAGGTACTATCAGCTCCTCCAAATACAGTCTGATTGAGGCGATATACATTCTGTTGGTTTTAGTGCATTGATATCAACAAACCAAAACATCAGCAAATAAAATGCAGGAATGGTGTTCATCAAAACTTGTGTTCAACAGAGGAAATATTCTGTTTGTATTTAGAGCAGACAGAAAAAAACCCCAACAAAACACCACAAACGGAGGAAGACAGAGGAGAAATGAAAAACGGGACATTTTTTAACCATCAGTGTGTCACTGGTCTGTATATGAATTATTGTGATAGCTCTGTGCTACAGAGCTGCAGTCATGAAATCATTTGACTGTGAGTTTGAGTTTTGCTTAAGGCTTCTGCGTTAAGATGCACTAACGGGAGGTTATTTTACTTTTAGATTTAAAATTACTTCACAGGATGTCTTCCCTCATTTGTTTTAGCTTTACCCTTTTTTCTTGAGACACAACCTTGACCTGTGCAGAAATAATTGATAAAATAGGTAACATCTATCTTTTTCACAGAAACTGTGAAATAAACAGTTATGCATTCAGGAAATATCTGCCCCAGTAATATGTACGCTCAGGAGCCAATACTGCAAATACTTTTGAGTTTTTGACCCAGTGATTGGGTTGGAGGAGGAGGAGAGTGTCGTACTTGAATCATGAAAACAACTTATAAGAAGATTTGATTCGCTTTGTGAGTGACTTCACTCTGCACTACACTGTGAGTTTGGTTTCCTAAAATAACATTAGCTCATGCTAATAGCAGTTAGCAGCAGCTGGATAGCATAAAACTAAGTTGCAATTAATAACCCAGATTATGAGTATTTCTTGGTGGAAAATTGAAGCCAGTGATTTGGTCCAACTGATAAACTAAACCTGCTGAGTTAAAACAACCCAGGGTTGTCTCGGTCCAAATCTGACCCAACACTGGGTTACAAACCCGTTTTAAAAGTCCAACTGTGTCAAGTTTTTACTCATTTTTTAGAAACAAAGGTATATGATGAATGTATTGCCAAAGAAGCTGCTGACCTGAAGTCAATGTTGAAAAGACAAATATCCCTTTACATGTTCAGTTTTGTAAAGAATTCTGTAACTCACGGAGCTTGTGTCAAATGAAACAATGGAAATAGCTCAGGCTCAGACCATTATTGTTTCTGAATACTGTTTTCACTTAAAGAAAGAATAGTTACTGCCACATAATGTGCTTATTTCCTGTTTGGTTTTCTTCACTACTTATAGCTGATATAAATCTCATCCAAAGCTGTTAGTCAACCTATTTGCTGTGAACGTAGGTGAAATCACAGAGGCCTTTTTGTCAACAACATCAGCAAACTTATGGGAGGGGGGGACAGAGCCCAAGTAGCTCAGCTTGGTCATAAAGGTTTGCAGGACTGAATATCTGAAAAGTATTTCAGGAGAACTAACTTTGCTTGGTTTACTTGCAGAACCATGAATATAAACCAGATACTATAGTGGAAGAGAGTAAGACCCTGTCACACTATGACGTTTTAGACAACTTGTGAAAAATTTGGAAATATATATATGTTGAAGGTGGAATTAAAAAAATCAACTGGAAGCCTATTTCAGGCATGTACTGTAATGCTAACAAATTGATCAAATATCTAACTTTTATTAGTCATCTATTGGAAAAAAACATTTCATAATTTGGCAGAAATTGTCTAAAACATCATAGTGTGACAGGACCAGTAGGGAGTGGTTGATTTTTATGTTTGTCAAACTGTATGAAGTATTTATTTATTTATTTATGGCTTCTTTAATAAATCTTAATTTTATTTTGATTGTAGCTTCATAGTAGTGAACCTTTTCTAAGTGTTGACTACGCAACATATAAATAATAATAAACATTCTTTAATATTTGTTTGTGTCGGCTTTATAGCTTAAACATCAAAGTTATTGACACTTTGGATCTAGGTTACATCATTGTTAATTATAAATCATATATATTTTCCTTCTATCATTATGAAATAACATAACTAACAATTATATTAATTTGTTATAAAAAATATTACAAATATTATGTCACACAGATCCAGTTGGGCTTGCTGTAAATCAAACAGTTGATTTGTCAGCAGTGAGCTGTTGCCCTGTTTGGACACCATCTTTGCTCCCCCACAATGTGAACTGTGCTCCCTCTAGAGATATTTAACTTTATGGTCAAAATTCATGGAACTTGAGTGACTAATAAAAGTTAGATATTTGATCAATTTGTTAGCATTACAGTACATGCCTGAACAAAAGGAAACACCTGGATGGTTTACAACACTGTTGTCATTAAATCCTTTGAGTGTTGCAAAGAATCAGCTAATGCTGTGCTCTAAGAACCTCAATGATGAGACAAAACGAGCCATGAAAAGATGTCAAACAGGTGAACACTACACCGACGACTTTGCTCAGCCAGTGGCAGATTAGTTTTACAAATTAGCTACAAATACGGACCCCTTATAGAAGACAAAACAGCCATGTGTTGCCTGGACTTCATCAGGAACCTGAGTTAGGAAGGGTCTGTCTCAATGCAAATATTCTGTATGTCACATAAATTAGAAAGTGCTTAATGTGGTATAAAGTCCTTCTAGAATATAACTACAGTTCTATTTTAGTGAATAATTAGAAGAGCAAACCTGACCTTATTTTTGATTTCCAACTGATATTTATTTAAATGAGAGCAGCATGATTTTTCCTCTTGTTTTGCAGTATTTTTTTTTATGCAATGCCTGTAAACCAGGGCTGTCACTAATTTTCATTGAGGACCACATGAACCTTATGTTTTGTGTTTAACTTCTAAACATGGAACAGAACATTCTGCATCTCATTGCTATGGCTGAGCAGCACTAATAAATAATAACAGTTTTAAATAGTCAATTATAAACACTGAAAAGTACTATATGTACGACTGACTAAATGTGAAATAATTAATACAGAAATACTATTAAAAGTACAAGTAAGAGTTTTACTCACTGTTGAGATTTGAGTAGCTGCCATATTGAATTCTGAACTGAGTTTGTTGAATTCCAGACAAAGAATTCCCAAAGAAGGGGTAGTTCCAGTTTAAATTTAGGACTTGTAATGGGAAACTCCCACTTCCCAATACAACTGGGCAGCAGCAAAAGTAGTCAGTAAAAGTATAGCATAATTTAGAATTTATACATCGAGTTTCACCAGATACCTGCTACTTTTAAACCCTGTGCACCTCCACCTAGTGGTGGGATGCTGTCATTTCTCAGGTAAATACTCAACATGCATTGTGGGAGATGTAATTTATTGTCAATGCTAGCTTTAAAGGAGCCTGTTGTAAGACATTATTACATCTTTGAAGCTCTTGTGGGCCACATTTGGCCTGTGGGCCTCAAGTTTGACACATAAAAATAAATATGTCCTAAACTGAATGTTGATCTCTGTGGGTGGGGCCTTAGGTGGAATATTGAAGTCACTTTACTAAAAACTACAAAAAGGTCCCATGAACTGGGATTCAAGTTACTTGTTTGCAATTTAAATATGAACACACACTTCTTAGCTTTGAAAAGTACATTTATGCCTCCTCCTTTTTATGTTTTGTTTTGTTTTTTACAAGCACTGGTAAAACTGAACGAACTTGTTTGTGTAAAATTTCTTCCTGTTAAATAATTAAATTAGAGAGCCTAAAGAAAAAGGACCTTCTTCTGTTTCCTGTTGCTGTATTTCTAACATGTTTTATTAATAAGTATGAAAACTATATCCATATTTAAATATAATTACCGTGTTGCAAGGTGTGCATCTCAGTCAGGACTTTTTTTTTAGCAAAGTTAGATTTCTTGTTTATGATTGCACAATGGAAAAAGGCCTGGGTTTCATCCTGTGAGCTCCTGTATTTACACCTGTGTGTCTCTCAGTGGTGAATGACAATGAGAACAGCAGAAAGCTGAAACACTCCCATTAATAAATAATGAAATAAACCCATTGTTGCTTGAGTCATTTAAGAGCCCCTGTTTTTGTTCGAAGCCATTCCCGCTGCTTTATCCTACTTCCTCAAAGGTCAAACAGGTCTAATGATGTCCTCCTGTTGGGAGTTGAGCTCCGCATGCATCCAGGGATGTTTTTTTTTTTTTTTTTACTAGAATACAGAAATGAAGGTCAGCTTTCTGGGTCGCCATTTCCCTCAGTGACCATCCAGCCTGGAGAAGAGGAGACGGAGAATGCAACGCAACACGACCGCTGCGCGGTTACGCAAGAGCCGGAGAAAGTGCAACAGCAGCACTGAAACCGGGAGGCGAGGAGGGAAAGTGCAAACGGCACGCCAAAATAAAAATAAAAAAAGAGGGGTAATTTGATCACATCAGCATCCTCATTTACAGGACAGAGAGTCAGGGTTAAGGACAACTAATGAAATAAGCAAACGCTGAGTCAGATGTTTGCCTCTGCCTTGCACTGAGGGGAAACAACAAACTGGGAGGAGGGGAGTGAGGGGAGGTGGGTTCAGAGGTCACACTCACATTTTTCTGAATGTTCCTTATTTATGTTTGTTTCACAATAAAGTTTGTCACATCTTTATGGGATTTTTGTCCAGAAGAAAACTTTTAATCAAATCATTTATTAAAAGTTATTAAATTAGAGGAAAGCTGAATTGTTTTATTTCCTTACCTTTAAATGTGTCAGTCGCTGAAAAACTATTAGAAAGAATCTATTTACTTTTTGGTTCTGTGCAAACTGGTTTTGCTTTAAATGTCATCTTAACTCCTTAATTAACCTCTGTAGTTTTTCTGTGTGTTGTAAACAATTCATGTCCAGTGAAGTGGAGGAAAACGCAGCGCATCAAACCGTGAGGCAGAAACTTTTCTAATTACTTTCAAAGCACTGTCTCCATATTTGGCCTCACTTTGGCTCTCTGCTTAAAGTAAATATGGGATAAACAAAGATCTCAAGAAATGAAAATGGTGGAAAGGTTTTTTTACCTTCATGTTCTCATCACTGAAGCCACATAACACCAAACAATAGTTTTTGCTAAAAGCATCAACCGTTAGAGTCAACACTGTCTGTCTTCTAGCAAAATAGCTCATGAACCACTTCATTGATTTTATGGAAACTCTCAGTATGTCTACAACTAAATTTATTAAAAAACAGTTACAACTCAGTCAGCTTTATAGAAACATAGTTTGGTAGTAGCTAAGAGCAGAGCTGGCATAGGCAGTGTAGGCAAATGCTAAAGGTGTCGTCCATCTAGGGGGCGTCACAAAAGGGGCGCCAAAATATATATTTTTATAACTTTATCAGAGTATTATGAGCTTGTCAAGAGACATTGAATAAAAGTAATGTAATGTATATTGTGACCATACGGTAATAACTTATTATTACATTAAAAATAATTATTGCTGACTATTGATTGTTTAAGTGGACAAGTTTGAATTTATTTCTTTTTTTTTATTTTATTTTAATATAGGAATAAATTAGGCTGCATAGTTCAGTCACTTTTGCTAGGCATCAAATAATTCTTAGCATAATATGTTGCAGCGATAAGACAAAGGTGACGACTGGAGTTGTAATTTCATTGTGCAATCACAATAAAGGTCTATCTAATCTAAACTAATTTGTCCAAAAAGCTTAATGTTTTTGTTTGTTTATGAAGCAAAACACTCAAAGCTCCTCTCTCACACTGAGCCTTGGCTGCGGAAGGAGTTGAAGTTATGTTGCAGTCAGGAACACAGTAAAATCAGTTTCCCGACAAACAATTAGGACATTCATTGTCATTTTATAAATAGTCCACTATGAAAGATGAACCGTCTATATTAACATACACCAAATAATAATAATGAGTGTTGGGTATGCTACCTTTGAACAGTAAAAAAACCCAACATATTCTAAATCTGACTCCAATAATGACTGTATTAGACTGCTCAAAATGAGCTTGTGGCCATGTAATAACATCACATGACCACAAGATCCATTTTTTATCCGATGTCACCAGACAGTACCATAGAGTCTTGTTGATTTAGTCTGTAGAATAATTACTGCTTGTTACTGTAGGTTACTAAATGAGGTGTTATATGGTGCAGAAGATATTTCATAATAAAAAATATCACATGATGCAGTCAAGACTATACTGCTCAGTGTGGAAACAGTAAACAAAATAAGGATAATGAAAGTTTCAGTTATGATCCTAGATAAAGTTCAGGTTAAAGTCTGGTTTTCAGTGTTCAGAAAATACTGATTTTATGTTTTATTAATCCCAAGACTTTAGTGAAATGCTCTTGAAATGGCTGTAAAACGTGCAGTTTTTAGTAAATCTTTTACATTTTTTTCGGGGGAGTATACCTCTGGACTCCCCTAGAACTGCTTCACTCCGCGGCTGCTTGTTAACATGAACAGGCTAGAGCTGGCCCTGCTTAGAGTCACTCACATACCTTATTGCATAAAACTGTGTAGAACATTATTTACAATGTATTTTTCACTCATATCAACACAAGATTATTTAAAAATAAAATGGCATATTTGATATTTCCTTGGTGTTTTTTGTTCTGCAAGCTCCGACAATGAGCAGCAGCCATATTCATCTGGAGAGACCAGCAACTGCGACGCGTCACTTTAAGCAGCTCTTAACTTTCCTGCAGCTTGAGGTGTGAGTTTGGATGATATCTGCCTCAGATAGGAAACCTCACACACTCAAACTGTGTAACTCATTCATGTGTGTGTGCTTCTATATGCATCATTACAAAAGGATGAATTACAAAATAAAATAAAAAATTCACCAGTCTTGCCTGAGGTTTTTTTTTTTTTTTTGCAAACAAATAATTGGTTGAATTAATTTATTTTCAAAACAGTATAGAAATGCTGGAAATAATAGCAACATTTTAAAGGTCAGTGCCTGTAAACTTTTCTGAGTTATAATCATTTCTGTGTTCATCAAACTCAGGACAGGACAGCTCTACATCTGATCCAAAAAATAAAAAAAATAACACCACATGCAGCTCTTTGGTCCTTCTGCAGTGGCTCTTTGGTAATGTGTTTTATTGATTGTAAAGGCTACAATAAGATGCTAATACTTTACTAGCCTGTCAGCTAATGTGTAAATGTCAAAATTTATCATAGGTTTTTAGTTTTACAATAGTTTTTCTTATGCAGTATTTATATAACATTTAATGAGTTGTGTTGTTTTCATTTTCAGATTCTAGTGCAGGGGTCACCACTGGCAGGAAAAGCCCCCAACCTGGCAAACTACAAATGGCCAGCAGCTCGTCTGTACACATTAGAAATGGAATAAATGCATCTTTGACAGGATCAGATCTTGAAGAGTCGTCTGTTTCATAGAGCCGGTTACGTCATAACATCACTTCACTGCCAAGAACTCATACTTCCTATTGTTCATTGTAAGAAGGCATTTAAAAGATTCAGATTGTTCGCAAAAGTCATGTCTCTAGACCAGGGCTACAACAATCTGACCAAAAAGTGACCAAAATTCGGCCCGCCAATTGGTTAATTCATCTCTTAAGACCAAATTACTTTAATTACTATAAGTTCTTTTAGTTAAACATAGACATGTTTAGTATTTAGAGAAACTTCAAAATCTTGGCTACAAGCTGGTAAAAACTGTTTCTATGCACACTCAAGAAAGTCAAAATTACAAGATGTTGAAGATAAAACTATGAAATATGTAAGATCTAAACTTGGTAAAATCACATGTGGAGTCCCTCAGGGCTCTGTACTGGGACCTAAGTTATTTATTTTATATGTGAATGACTTAGTAAATGTGTCAGGGTTTTTCAAATGTGTTTTATTTGCTGACGATACAACCTTTTTTTTGTTTAGGTAAAGATATAGAAAACATGTTTGAGATGGTTCAGAAATAATTTAAGAAAATACAAAATTGGTTTAAACAAAACAAAGAGTCAATAAATTTGGATAAAACAAATTATATGATATTTAGTAATAGGAAGACAACTGTTGATTTTTCATTTAAAGTAGATGGAATTGAAATCTGTAAAGTCAGTGAAGTGAAGTTTCTGGGTGTCATCATTGATGACAAGCTGACATGGAGACCTCACATACATTATTTAAGAACAAAGATCTATTGGAGTACTGTATAAATTAATATTTGGGAAACTTGTATGCAAATTTACAAAGCAAAAAATATTAATTGCAGAACAAAGATGTCCAGCTTCCTGTGATCAAAGACCTAACAAATACAACTTTTTTTTTTCTTTTTTATTGGAAAGCTTTTGAGATGGAGATCCATGACCTAACAGAGAAATGTATCATAGACCCTATTGACCGATGTCCTGGAAGCATTTCTGATCTGAAAACATTCAACATTCACTTGGTAACACTGTGACAGCAATCACTATTGAGACAAAACCAGAGAAACTACTCACTGCAGCTGTAGTGTGCATGCATGATTTCATGCTGATGCTGGGGGCAAAGGTAGGGGGGAGGGTCCAAAAAACTCCACTCAGAAACCTGAATTACATTTCATTACAATTTACTTAATTCCATTACAGTTCCACTTACTAAAGGCTCCTGCATACTTTGAAATGAGTTTGGCTTGTCGCAGTTTTTTTGTTTTTGTTTTTTGTCGCAGTTTTATGATGAAAATTGCGTTATGTTGTTCGCATTGTCGATATTTCAGCAGCTTCTTGACACAACCCGCGGGTCGAACTTTTTACCCCACACATAAGAACACATAGGAATTTATTAGATAGATAGAAATTATGGATATTTTTATTTTTATGGATTTGGTTAGCTGGTCTCTTAATAATTTTTTGGAACAAAGTTTTTTTCTTCCATGGGAGGACATGTCAAAGGTGGGACCTCTGTTCTACTCTGTCCTGGATAAATATTGGAATTTTGACCACTGGATTCTACAGATTGGCTTGGTGGTCTCCTGGTGTTCTACAAAATCAGCATCAGTGGCTATTCATTTCCTGGCTGCCTGACCATTATGAAGGATGGCCGTTCTATCAGGACTCAGACCGAGCTGGACTCGGTCTGCAAGCGGTTCTGCTGAGGGTTGGGGGCCAACTGGGGTCCCTGGACTTTGCTGGCCAGATGGAGTTAATTTAGGAGAAAGCTGATAGTTCGGCTTGGCTGAATTGTCCACACTATTTGTCTGACTGGATTCACCACATGAGAGGTAACCAGTGGACATTAAAGGCTCATGGAAAATTGTTATTGTCTGCCTGAACAAAAAGTTATAATCTTACATGACGTGACCATTTTTTATTTCTCATTTCCTCCTTATTTTTCTGTGTATAGCCATATGTGTCTGTGTTTATAAAGTAGTCCATGATGACTTGGGTCACTGTTAGATTAATATGCTTTCATCCAAATTAGCTACATGACTAAATCTGTCAATGCATCCATTAATTACAATACGGCTTTAATCTTGTAATATTATGACTTTAAACTCATAATATTCTGACTTTAATCTCGTAATATTACGACTTTAACTCGTAATATTAGGACTTTAGGCAGCACTGTAGCTCAGTTGGTAGAGCTGATGCCTCTCAGCATGAAAGGTCGCCGGTTCAAATTCCGGCTCGGGAACCTTTCTTGGTAGAGTTTGCATGTTCTCTCCATGCATGTGTGGGTTCTCTCCGAGTACCCCGGCTTCCTCCCACAGACCAAAAGCATGACTTATCAATTATCAATTAAGTAGTTAATTGATAACTCTAAATTGTCCCTAGGTGTAAGAAAGAATGAATGGTTGTTTGTCTCGTTTGCCTCTATGTGTGGCCCTGTGATGGACTTGTAACCTGTCCAGGGTGTACCCTGCCCCTCGCACTGTGACTGCTGGATATGGGCACCAGTGACCCTGAAAGGAATAAGCGTGTAGAAAATGGATGAATGGATATTACGACTTTATTCTCATAATTTATTCTCGTAATCTAAAAAAATACTCTGTAAAAATTTGTGTAGGTGTTGAATATTAAAGTAAAGAAGTATAAGTGTAATTTTTATGTTTTGAATATGACAGAATAAAAGTAAAATTTAGGATAAAAAATACAAATCCTCTAAGTAATTACTTAACTACTAACAAAGTAAATGTTGGCATACACCCCCGGGAACCGAGATGTTACTCTGAGCTCACCAAATCCCTGGTTCAGGAGGCATTTTATCTGGTCATGGAGGGGTTAAAAATATGATTTATTACAATGTGACAAAAGTGTCCAAGAGCAGCATGTGTTGAAAACAAACCCCAGCTGAATGACAGCTTCAGTGTGGGGTGTTTTGTTGCTGTTTAGCTGCTCCTTTTCCAGCAGGACAGAAATGAGTCAGTGTGTTTGTGACCCATGGAGCCACACATCCATCCAGTGAAGCGCGAGAGAGAGGAGGGGGGTGAAAGAGGAGGAGGGCTGTGCGCATCGGCTGTGCCAATGGGCGCAGGGCTATCTAATTAAACCCCTACCACGTAATCCCCCACCCCACCCCTCTCTTAAATCCACAACGGGCGCACATCACTTAAACCCACAGAGCTGTCCCGGTGTCCGCCTGTGTGGAGGAGAGGAAAGCATCCCGCAGCAGCATCACGGCTGCACCCTGACATGCTCTGCGAGGTCCGGCTGCTTCAGCTCAGCAGGGGAGTGTGTGAGGCTGTGTGAGGCACGGTGTGTGTGTTAACAGAGAGAGAGAGAGGAGGGGGGGTCAAATCACAAAGAGATCCGCTTTTACAAGGTTACTCATCCCCGGAGCTCTGGAGGTACAGGAAAGGAGCATCCGCGCATCTCTCTACCCCGGCTGTCCTGCACCCGCAGCGGGGTGCCCCCACCTTCCGCTCCAGACTCGACCTACAAACCGGTAAGAAGACACCCCCACCCCCAAAATAAAATAATAAAAAAAAAAACATCGCCTGTTTGTCCACATCCTGCACCGGATCTGCTGCAGGAGAAGGCGACTCTGTTCAGGGTAACAATAAACCCGCGACTTGTTTTGATGTGTCTGAGCTGCAGACATCCCCGGGCTGATCGCATCGTTTCAGTTGGTTTAAAGTGCAGTTTGAGACCCCATCAGCACCGGAACCATTATTTTATGAATGGTTTTAACGTGGGACAAAAGGCAGGATGTCTGCGCTGTAAAGGGACAGTTCAGCTCTTTTCAATTAGGGTTCAGTTTGGAGAATTAGAGCTTAAAGTTGCTAAAAGAAATTGAAGAAATGTAAATATTTTTGTCTCATATACTGATGGTCACTGTGTCCTAAATTAAAAACTTGAGCCAAATGTGTCACCAGAATTACCCACATGTTTGTTTACATATGAAAACAGCTGAAGTGACTAAAAATGGGTCAACAATAGCCGTGTTTCCAATTTTAATTCGAATTTTGAGCGAGTTTTAAAATTTTCGCAAAAAGGAAAAAACGAAGAAATGTGAATCAGACGTGTTTCCATCAACTGGCTAGAAGCGAATCACGTCAGATAGTAAACAAGACGAGCCAAAACTGATACCAATACTGGGGAACAGCTGATCAGCTACGTGAGGTAAATTTTCCTTACGTCACAACTTGTTCAGCAAAAGTGTTTCCATCTCTCCTTTTGCGCATTAACTCTTTTTTGAAAAACCCAAATCCACTTCAAGTGAGCGTATCAACTTTTATGCGAATTAGAGGAAGTTTTTCTGAATCAAGCCGTTTACATTCACCTTCTCTGTTGCGATACTTGAAAATGTGCATCAAGAAACGTTGATGGAAACACGGCTACTGATAATGTTTATGGATGATCCATGGGTGACAGCTTTGGTGCATTTGACTCAAATTTGTGGAGTATATTCTGCAGACAATAGGACTTTGTTTAAATTGAGTGTGTACCCGCATTTCTAACACGTTCTCACTCCCAACCCGTCACATATAGACGCTTTTCCAAGGTTCCCTCTGTGTCTTATTTTGACGTGTTGGGTAACCTCTTCACATCACTTATTGATGCGTCAGGCATTTCAGGGTTCACTCGGTGTCCGGTTTCAACCCATCAGGAGGCAAAATATAGGGGTCTTTGAGTTGGGGTTCATGGTTAACGATAGGGATCAGGGTTCATGGTTAATTTTAGGTAGTGGGGTCAGGGATAGGATGTCTAGGGCATATATTAAGTTATAAAGGGTTTGGGACACGTAGTTGACGTGAATTTCCTACACTTTCTAAAAATGGTTAATTTTAGGGATCAGGGTTGATGGTTAATTTTAGGTACTAGGGTCAGGGACAGGATGTCTAGAATGAATCAAGGTCATTTTAGGCTTTGGGACAGTTAGATTTTGTGCATTTTCTACTCTTTCTGAAATTATGACAACAGATTCCGCCCTATCACGTCAATTACTGATGCTAGGGAGGTACCTGTCAAAACTGGACGCAGAGTGAACCTTGGAAAAGTGTTAATAAGTGACGAGTATGAAGTGAGAATGGCTATCATAACTTTCTGCACAAATCAGCCATGTTGGATATTGAGAAGAGGTTCGGTCATAAATCTTCAGTGTTCTAAGTCAGACTTTCTGACTCCAGGTGTCAGTTTAGCAGATCTTTGCAACTTGGAACTCAAACTTTCGACTGTGCGTACAAATAAAAAGCACAGTTACGTTCCTACAAAGGTAGGTCCACAAACCTACCTACAACGGTTAAAATATGAATTGTTCCTAACCTTTTACAGAAACCCACTTTAAAAGATCGGGACTACCCCTTTGACGTGCTTTTCCCCTGAGCTGCTGAACCTATATACTTCTAAATATAGAGGAAGTGAATTTGAATATGCAAGTAGTGTTTCATATAGTTAGTTCTGAGAGAGTTTTAGGCTTTCAGGCTGCAAACACACACACACATACACACACAGTAATGCTTCTTTTATTGGTTGTCAGTAGTGTTATAGGAACCAGGCCAATTAAATCAGAGGCAGAGGAGGTCCTGTAGTCCACATGGGCTTATACTAACACACCATCTTACTCTGATCTGCCAGCGAGGTGTTCAGGATCTCTGCTCCTCAGCCAGAGAACCTTACTCAGCTTCTGCCACACTGATAACATCACATATTTTTTGCTTTGTCGTCTTCGTTCCCAAATGCCACCCAGCTGTTGCCTGCCTTGCGTATAATCCTTCTGGATTGAGCAAGGTTTTGCCAAGCTTAGTGTCAGGGCCAGACAACTGGAATTAATGCAAAAAGTCATCAATTTGTAAGTTTTAGAGTCCTGTTGTGGTGGTTTTGAAAATGGAACTCAGGGTGGGTTGTAGAATTAGAAGGGATGCGCGGATGTGGCTGTGACACGGTGCGACGGCAGGTTAATGTGACCCGATCCTTTCATCTGCGCGGGAGGTCACGTCTTGTGGAAATCGGCTGGCCTCCATCTGAAACGTACGGAATTCTGCTGCTCATGCTTCCACGGGTCAAAGCATTATTTAGCCCTGCATGTGCTTATGCTAGTCGAGCTGTTACATAAGAGGATAAATGTGTGCTGGAGCGCTACTCTCTGTGGCACTTAAACTCATAAACACACACACACTCCTTCAGTTTGTGTAGTACAGTTTTAACCAGGAGGCATTAGGCCCCTCACTGATGATTGATGTCATTAAGGTGTGTTTAACAGGGAAGCTTCCTCAAGTGATGGTTTCACCTCTTTGTCTCCTCATGTATTCATTCATTTTCATTTGCTTTGACTTTGCTTGAGTCAAGGACAGGAAAAAAATACAATGTTACATGTTTAAATTAAAGAAATTGACCATCAACTTTCTTGAGTTTTTAAAATGAGAATATTTTATGTGAAGAATTAATGAGGTTACAGTATCACCACAGTGGTCAGATCTTGAAAATAACAGTATATTGTGATATTGCAAAGTGTCCTGTTAAGAGTATGTATTGTAAATGACTCTTAGCTATGACCACATCAAATTTTACATCATTATTATGTAAAACTGACTCAGTTATAATCATTTTTATGTTGGCTGTAGTGGCCATCTTTAATGGGATTAACTCCAAAAGTTGATTAATTGTAAATAAATTGATAAAATGTATACATTGCTTCATGAGATATTTTTGCTAACACAAAAAGTGTTGTTTCCTATTAGTAATTGGAAACATTTTAAACAAAGAATAAAGTATTCTGTTAGCAGTCAGATGTTTTCAGTCTCAGCTGCTGCTGCACCAAACTTTAAGTTAAAATCTGTAAAATGAACGGAATCACAGACATATTTGTGTTTTTAAATGGCAGTCAGCTGTGGCAGCCATGTTGAATAAAGTTGACACCATATGTTAATCAGTTGTAGAAATACATCCAGTGATTACTCTCTGTGAGTTTCATTAAAATCCAACTTGTGGTTTATGAGATAATTTACTAAAAGACAGACAGGCAAAGTGGGCATTTCACAAGGTCCTGTTTTAGAACCCATAATGTTTTCATTATGATTTACATAAAAAGTTGCGACGATGTTCAAATGTATGCAGATGACGCAGCCATATATGTAAATGTAAACACTCTGTAACAGGCTGAAGAGTTTCTGAACAGGTAAAGGTTTACAGTGAGTTAAGAACTTGTTTTTCACTCTTAACTATATTATAACATATACATATGAGTATTGGTGCCAGACTACAAGAATTGTTATTGTTAAATTACAAAAATAGTCATAATGTTACAAGAAAATGTTTTAATATTAGTCATAATATTAGCATAATAAAGATGCAATATAGGAGGAAAAAGTCATTTTAATGAGAAAAAAGCTTTGATAGATGTTTACGGATAAAATTATCAATACATTAGCTCACCTGTTGACTGTATATGGGCGGTACCACAGAGAAACAATAGCTGCTGTTCAGCCAACCTGGTCACGTCAGATTGTGATAACTCTATTACAGTTTTTTTTTCAATAATATCTAAATTCTCATAATTTTGCAACTTTTTTTTTGTTATTTTACAATGTTTTTGTTAGAATTTTACAACTTTCTTCTGGTAATATTGCATCTTTATTCTGCTAATATTATGACTTAATTCTCATTTTATTATGATTTTGTTCTGGTAATATTGCGACTTTATTCTCGTAATTAAAAAAAAAGATTTTAGTCTGTCGTAATTACTGTATGTGTTGGAGAATTTATGATTTTGGATTTCTAGCTTAAATTGGAGGTTCTTATTTGGAAGGTATCTTGACCCAGAATGCATCTCTTCTCACATGATGCTGACAAAATTCTTCCTATTCTGACTGTGTATGCCGGGAATACGTAAATATAAAGCCAGAAAGTCACTTAAACTGTCAGCAGCCCAAAACTCAGCATCTTGGCTCTTTTTGTTCCACATTCTACACAGTGCAGTGATGCTTCATTGTGCCCAGAATATCCAGCGAGCCTCTGAAAGCATGTTGCTTTCTAACTCCTTTCATCTATGATTAATATCAGAGGCAAATGTTTTCTGAGGAAAACTCTGCGGCCTGTCGAAGGAACAAAAACACAAATATAAGAATTTAAGAATCAGTGCAAAGTGGATGTTTGGTCTGAGGACACATAATGGGCGGAAATGGGAAGTCTTCCGCCTGTCCTCTATGAGAGTAATATTACATTTAATTAGGCAATACTTAGTGACCACTTTACTGATTACTGTCAGCATAATAGTTCTGATGATGGTTGCTATTAGATATTTAAGAAAAATACCACAGTTCTAATCTAAAAATGTTGAACATTACTTAATAAATCTGTTACATTGTTAGTGTCAGACTTTTACAGCAGATGTGGCTTACAGCCTGTTTTTAAGCCAACACTCAGTTTAAAAGGCAGTTTTTATTCTTTTTACAATCTTGGACTGGAACTACGTCAGCCTTTTTACACATTCAGGACATTACAGCTATGACTTTTTATTTCATAGTTCTTTCCTCATTGTGTTGAATTTCTAACATTTCAAAGTATTTATTGAGTTTGTGGTCTTAGAAATCTACTAATTAATGTATTTGCTTAATTTTTTTGGTACAGTTTCTGCCAATTTTAGCTTTTAACTATTAGCTTAGTTTTAAGCAGATTTTAGCACATTACACACTACCATCTGAACAAAATTTGGATAGAGCAATCATGTTGATGTGGGATTTTGGAGAGAAAAATTAACAAAAAATATCCTACCTATTGCAGATAGATGTTTAAGTTTAGAGAAATATATTTTAAAGTTGAACAATACTGATGAGCTAGCAGCTAGTCAGGGCAAAGCTAAGGACAAAGCAGATATTTTCAAACTGCTCTATGCTCAACACCTTCAGTTGTTCATGCAAACACTGTGAAAAACAATGAGTGTTCAGTCACTCCGATGCGTGTCGGAAACAAGGAAACAAATAAACAATAAGACTTGAATGTTATATGTAAGTAAGATAGTCATATAAAACCAAGCAGCTGGACCAAAATACAGATGTTTATTGTCTCTGATTTTGGCCCAGAATAAGGAAATGCAGTCACATATAAACACCATCTTCTGGGTCTGGCCCCACTCGAAGCAGATTGCACATCGACTAAATTATAGGTTAATCATAAAAATAGGTAAAATAAGTAATTAGAATCCTAAATAACCTAGAAATAAAACATTATGTGTGATGCATTAAAGATCAGTAATAAACAGAATAAATTTCCTTTAACTGTTTTATCAACTTTTTTTTTTTGGCTGCTCCTTTCATCAGTGGTCACTACAAATATCATCGTTATACTGCAGCACGGCATTGTTGACATTATTTACAAGTGTCAACAGTAGCAACCTTGACAAGCTGTAGCACTTCCACAGATACAGGGACGGAGGTATTTTAATTGTTTTGTTTTGATTTTCTTTTAGGAGTGGAGGGAAAGAAGTTGGCATTTAAAGAAGAAAAAACAGACAGTTGCATAACTTCTTTGAATTTGCTTTTTTAACTAGACTTTGAATGTGAACTTGACTGCTCTGGTAAAACAGCAAACAATCATCAACGTTCAATCATTATTGTTCATTCAAACATTAAAATTTCAGCTTTCACATTGCCAAATGTCCTGTTTATTTGGCACAATGGGATTTGACCCCAGGCTGATGTTGAGGTTCTACAGTTCATTGCTGCTGTTTAGTTTTTGCTTCCAAATAACTACAGATTTTGATGTAAATACCAACATTTTGTAAAAGTGATGATGTAAAAGGTTATTTTTAAAATGGTTTGCATGAAAGGCTTGGAAATGTTTGAGTTTTTAGGACAGCAGCAATCAGGTTTGGACTTGAGAGACTCCAGACTGAGACGGCTTAAAGAGCTATTTATAACAGGTAAGATATTAGTTCTCCATAATGTTTCCACAGAGACCAACCTTGAAAAATAATGCCCCCTTGAAGTACAGCTACATTCATTTAATGTTGTCATTCCTAAAATAAAAGCAGTGGAATTTGAGCAGTCTATATTTGTTTCTATGTGATATAAGACGGGTTGACTGTAGGTCTCTCTTTGTGCACGCTGCAGGCTCTGTAATCAGCCCTGATCCTCCGTGTGAGGGCCGTCCCCTGTCCTGTTAGACACACAGTCCCAGAACGAAGCAGCTGCTCTGCAGGAGGTGAACATTTCAAATCCAAACAATTTTTACTAATCAGCGCGAGGTGATTCACAGATCTGCCCCAGCTTTTAATCTTGATTGAATCCTTATGAATTAGCAGAATTTCATTCAGTTATTACCTTTTTTATAATAAATGTATGGAAGACAATCACGGCCATATAGCAAAAATGTGACCCATCACATCGAAACGAGGATTAAGTCTAAAAGTGGTATATGGAGAAATAGGCAAATATAGAGTTTTGATCAAAACACTTACAAAAATTGCATTTTATCAAAATATAACAAATAAATGCC
>JARVGW010000309.1:4855630-4886541 GCA_031762495.1 Anablepsoides rubrolineatus | reverse complement strand
CCTTTTCATGATGAAATGAAAAATTCCTCATAAAAATTACATAAAATTAGGATTCAGACCAAATATTTATGTTTTATAGTTACCAACAAGACAAATTACATCATATCTCTAGATCCGTTTATAAAATCAGAATGATCTAAGTATCAAAATTTAGCTTTTAAAGCCAGGAATCTGAAAACGTGATTAGGTCATTTTAACCAAAATTGACCTAATCCTCATTTCGATATGATGGGTCACAAATATAAAAACATTTTTTTTTAAAATCCTAAATTCTGACTTTAATCTCAGAATTCTGACTTTGTTACAATTTCAATAAAAAGTCCAAACAGGAAAAAAAAAAGTTTTGCTCCGCAGCACTAATCCTCTTCCATAGCATTGACCGCAGCTGCTTGCAAGGAAAAAATAAATAAATAAAAAGTGAGGCACAGGTCTGGATTAATGACACTGAACTTGTGTTTCTTTTCTCCTAAATAAAAAAGTCACAAAGAAACAGAAACTACCACAAAAAAAGAAAATGTAAAAGAATAAAAGAAGCAACATATTAAAGCTCGTAGAAAGTTCTGATGTAATATTTTAATAAATGTCAGTATTCCGGCTAATTTAGCTTCTGTTCTCCTCCCCTTTCCTCTCCTCGAACCATTAGGAGGCTGAAAGGGCAGCCAATTACTCCCAGAGCTCGGCATGCGGTTCGACTAATGATGGTGGCGGGGAGGGGAGGGTGGGGGTAGCACACTCGTGTGTTCGGCATCAAAACGGTGCTCAGGTGTGGCCGAGAACTCTCCAGAATCTTAGCTCAAATCAGATCGCACAGTGTTTGTTTTTTTGCCTCCACAAAATGCCTTTCATCTTGATTTTGTAACTACGTTTCACCCGTCGAACCGTTTAAAATGTCTCTCTGAGCAAGAAAGATTGGTTTAATTAGTCGCTTTACTCTGAAAGGCTGAGGAGTGGGGTGGGGGGGGGGGGTAACATCTGTCCCCCGACTTCTTACTTCTCACGGGGATCTGTCTTGATTTAGACGCCTCTCTTACACCTGAGTAGAATGTGGAGAATTTTCTAGAACAATAACCACACATCTCAATTTAAAAAAAAAAGAAAAGAAAAAAGAAGGAGGCAGGCATCGTTCCCTTTCTATCCGGCTCATTCATTTCTGTATTTACTGCGAGACGGAGAGGGACGAGACAGAATGTCCTGTGTGAAAACTCCAAGCAATGACAGTATCAATTAAGCTCTACGCTGCTCCCCCCCTCTCCCACCCCACTGCCAGCCTCGCTCGCTCGCTCTCCCTGGGCTCTCAGGGCAATGACAGAGGGCCAATCAGAAATAGCAAAATCGATCTGGCGCCGGCTGGCTCGGATGCATTCACAAGCAGCCGTAATGACTGCAGACTCATTTCTCTGGCTGCTGGTGCAATCACACAGCAACGTTTTTTCTGCAGAATATGAGCGAAAAGAGCAGCGTTATTCCGTCGAGCCGGTTCAATTACTGTAAAATTGCCTTTTCTGCCTCTCAGGTCGCAGCATGAAGCTCCTATAAGGTGGAGTGGCATTGATGCTTATGTACTTTTCCCTTTTTTTTTTTTTTACTCATAACTACAAATATATGACTGCTTTTCTTTTCACTGATGTTATTTGTGCGTTCTGATTCAGGTGTCAGTCACACCGGCGAGCTGTCGTTACCAAAGTTGCCACACAATGTTAGATTCACCAATTTTTCATAATACATGTCCCGCAGAATATTAGAGACATCAAAAATAAAAACCTACATTTTGTGGCAAACGTTAAAAAGAAATGCAAACTGGCTTGAAAAATGTTGTTTTAGTCTTTGCTTCTGGGTGGGGTGTGACATTATGACAGGCCAGGGCTCATCGAGAAGACACCCCTTTCAAACAAAAACGCAACCCCACCCCACAGTTTTTTTCTTGATGAATAAAAACTTATGATTTATTTGGGATTTTTAAAAACTATATATCATATACCCTATACCCCCTATTGTATCGTATTTATGCTTGTATAATGAGCTTCGAGTAAAATCTGACACCATTTTCTGAGCTTAACAAACATTAAAAAACTAGAAGCACTCATAGAGTGCAAACCTCCAAGGCCAAATTCCCCTATCCTGTAATAGTGAAGAATCATTGCATTGAGATCTGGATCATTGCCAAAATTTAATGGTGTGTTCCTTTGGCCAATACCCACCTGTGGTAAAAATGTCATAAATATCTATCCATAAGTTATTGAGTAATTTTGTCAACAGCCTGTTGGTGATTCTTGCTGTAAAGTAATTATTGATAAGGCAACCTTGCTGTGGCTTCATCTGCCGCATTTTCTTTTAAAGAAAGAAAAAGTAGCTTGCAAAGCTGTCGCATCGGTGCTACGTGATTAAAAAAATGTTTTCATCACGCCTCTAATCACACACACACTCGTCTTTCTATCTTTGTGAGGACCACACACAGCGCTCACAGCGTTGCTCTGCGGCGTTTTTTTTTTTTCCAAAGTTTGGCGAGAGGTGGATGAGGAGGGGCTCAAAAATAGCTTTTGACTTGATCTGGCCTTAGATGAAAAAGTGAGATGGAAACATATTTGCCCAATAAATTCTGTCGTATTGAACAAGCTTCTGCTTGTTTGCGACCACGAGTTCTCAGTTATTCCCTTAACGTGCAGAGAATCGCATTACTTTTTGTACGTCTCCAGACAGCATGTAACATCGCCAAAACTAGTTGATAACAGAATAATTACAATTTTCCCGATAGTAGCAACACAGTCCTCAAGTTCTCTCCATTGCGCTGGGATGTGGGAGCTCGCAACTTCTACTTCCTGTTTCCTTTAGGCATACGTCTGATGTAATGACACATTGTGAAGTCTGGCTGATTCACTCGAATTAAAAGAAAAATTCCTGTATCGTGATCCGGAACATCACCAAAATTGAATGGTGTGTTCCTTTGGCCAATACCCATCTGTGGTAAAAATTCCATGACAATCTGTCCACATGTTTTTGAGTAATTTTGTCCACAGACAGATAGACAGACAGACAGACGCGACCACAAACATTACCTCCTCTCCTCGGTGGAGGTAACTAACCCACTTGTATCATACTAACCCTAAATTCAGAATGACTTCAGGATTTCAGGTGAACCCTCTCTGGTGGGAAAACAATATTTTGGGAACACATATTTGTTTGTGTGTTTGTGGCTGGGGATGACGAATAACTGCGGAGCTGCAGGGCGGGACAATTGTTAAATTAACAAGATGGATTTATGAGAACACAAACGTGCTACTAACATCCATGTTTTCTTTTCAGTTCTGCAGTTAACCAAAAAAAAAGTTTTTCCGATGCCAATGAAAACAACTACTGTTTATGTGCTGAGCTATGATTGAAAAATTATAATTAATTCCCTGTGACACAATGTTTCAGTTGTATATATATATATACAAGAAAACATTGCAACTTATTGAAGTAGTACATTTGGAAAAAATGGTCAAAATTTGCTCCCCGATAAAATACAATCCCATAACCTTATGGATGATTTTTGGGGTTAAATTTCTTTTATTATACTATAGTTATGAAAAAATTCTAACACTGGTTGAGGATGAACCTCATATATGACCACACTAAATTTCAGCTCACAACTGTTAAATTAACGTAGCTATACTCAGTTATATGGTTACATCACTTACTGTAAATTTCACTGAATTCCATCCAGTGTTTCATGAGATATTTTGCTAACACAACATACAAACAAACACTCCCAAAGGCAAAAAACTGTTTCACACTTTCACCATTGGCAGAGGATGATAATCAGGCATTCATTAGTAATTGTGTGAAAACTATTAGTCGTATTGGAAACTTTTCTGAACCATAAGTAACAGAAGCGCCTGATTGTCACATATGTCAACTTTTCTGTGCCAACAGTGCTTTAAATTTTAGAAGAAAAGTCTTACTTCAAAGAGAAAACTGTATAGAAAGTGTCGAGTGTGTCTTGTTAAGTTCCTTGCAGTTTAGATGCTAAACTGATGCAACAATATAAAGCTGTATGGTTTTGGTGAGACTAAAACACTTAAATCTGATGTGAGGAGTCATAATTATTCGTTAGCATGACTTGACAGTTTGGGTTTCTGCTCCACTGCCTACCCAAAATAAGCTGCCCTAAATTTTACACAATAAATATTGGATTTTGCTCTCTTCAAAGCTTTCAATAACTCGTCGTCAAATCCTAAGAATCCCAGCTTCCTTTTAGTTTGCTTTCAGTGCATGGACTTAAACGAGGCTTTCAGGTTTAAAATTAATACACGGATAACAGAAGGATATCAAGAATGTAATCAAGTAAATTAGAATGTTTTCTTATTTTCCATGGTTTTTTTTTCATCTAACTGAAATACAGATGATTTTTTTACACTACTGTTGTGTTTCTTATCACCGGGACATGCACTTGTACAGAAAGAGCCTCCCTTTCAGCAGGAGTAGTTGACAGCTGCACAGTGAACAGGAAACTAACCTGTGATATGCTGCTATCAGCAGACTGATATGTGAACCGTACAGAAAGCGCTGAGCGGCAGAACAAGAACGTCTGTAAGCATGAGACTGGGAGCTGTTCAAACATGTGATCGCTGCTTCAGAGCCCCTGAGCCGAGCCTTCCACTAAAATTCCCACTGCATTGTGGGATATCGCCATCACGCCTCTCGTGAAGGGGAAATTCACGCTGAGTTGGCTCACTGCCTTCCTGACAAAAGACAAGGGGTGGCTTTTGATTCCGTCTCTGTTTTCATCTCTCGTACAGGAAGCTGGAACACGACACAGCCGAAATGTGGCGAGAAGAAGCCGGGGGGGTTACTTTCTGTGGTAGTTTCTCCAGCTTGCTCCTCCTCTCTGCATGTATCGCACACTGCCACTGACACATCACATGACCTTGCTGACTGAGCTGAGAGCGAATAAGCACTGGGGATATGAAAATAAGCCAATTCATACAGATTCACACATGCATGATGCCAATGGATCTGGAAAACAGCCATGAGTGGATGCAGTTTCAGGATTAAATCTAGATGAATCAATCTAATATTACTTTGGACCAATAAAATCTGGTCTAATAAAACAAAAAAGAGGTTTTTACAAAAAAGAATAATAAATAATTTAAATAGGTAATTTTGGTAAGAAGAATGGATCTCTTAGAGGCTCTTCTTGTACTTGAGGGTGCCAACATATCAGCCTTGAAGCACCCCAACTACTAACAAAAAAACAAAGTCTTGAATCTCTTCACATCAATTTAATATAACGCGTCTAATACACCAAGACACTGACTGCTGCTTCAGCATTTCTTTTGATCTTGGTTCTCTTTACACATTCTCATACAGCTCATACATCAACATGTAGTCATTAAGCTTTAGTTTAGATATTTCAAACTCAGTTTCACTGAGGGCCACATGATCATTATGGTCAAAGGTTCAGTCATAATTAACTTCAATGTTTCGTGTTTAACTTCAACTAAACACAAAACGTCACGTTCCTCGTCTCACTGCTGGGGCGGAGCACCACTAACAATCACTGAGCTCTACATGATATTTCCTGCATAGAAACAGCATTTTAACACGTCCTCTTATAAACTCTAAAAAGTACTGCATGTAAGACTGACTGTGAAATAAATAATACAGAAATAATATTAAAACCTTTGAACCTTGTGTGTGAATTTTGGGCAGGTGCTGCATCAACACCCTTACGGATTTCATCAGAAATTTCTAGTTGATCACTAATCTTTTCTCATTATTGAAACACACTGTACAGGAGAACTACAGAAGTGCTGGTATAGAGAGCAACACACATTAAAAGTGTTCTTTAACATGATCACAGGGTTCCGCTAATATTACAGAAAAGAAAAATAAAGGTGTATGTTTATTAGGGGGGCTGTTTATTAGGGGCGGCTGTAGCAGAGTGGTTAGGGGAGTCGTCCTGAAACCGGAAGGTTGCTGGTTCGATCCCCCGTCCAGCTGTCTCAGTTGTTGTGTCCTTGGGCAAGATACTTCACTCTTAATGCCTCTGATGTGTGTCCCATCAGTGTATGAATGTGATTGGCACTGATTAGTCTCCATAGATGATCACATGTTAGCTCTGTAGAGACCTAATAGAGTGCTGTGTGAATGGGTAAATGAGGACACAGACTATAGTGTGAAACGCTTTGAGTGTCCTGGATGGATAGAAAGGCATTATATAAATACAGTCCCTTTCACATTATTTTTTTATGTTAACAAATATATTTTGCTCCTCATTATTGGCAGATCTTTTTGTTTTAGGTTTTGATCTGTTGGTTAATGTAAAAGTTCAATTTAATATTAAAACAATCCTTGTTTGTTGGTAGCTATTTTTTTATCAAGTATTAAAAACACAGAATTTTACGTAGCTTTGTTGTATTGCATCTCAATGTGTTGAATTGAACTCATTAATAATACCCTAAATTGTATCATGCTGCATTGATTTTTGCTACTCATGTATCTATAATGTATCAGATTGCTGGCAGTATATGAACATATGTAACAAAGTGACCACAAACCAGAAAAGAACAGCTCTCACATGACATCAACATCTTTGTATCCAGTTTCCCTGCCATATAAAGACGGTGCATGAAATAACCATTGTTGATAAAGGGGTAGATTATGGCTGTGAGAGCACAAAGAGAAACAGATTCTTTATGTAAGCCTTTTAAAGAATGGTGTATTTTGCCTTAATGTTAAAATCATAGCATTTTAGCTACCATTACCAGACTTTTGTCTTGCTCCGTTAAACATGTCACTCTGTGACAAGGATACACATCAAAGTTCAAATCAATATAACTGTCAAGTGTGACACACAGAAGGGATTTGTGGATTTGCTCAAGGCAGCTTTGCAATTTGAAAAGATAACAAGATTTGATCTAAAGACCTGCTACACATGGTAAATATTTTTTGATGTAGTAGATGAAATTCTCCCCTTAGCCGTCCTTCACAATGGATGACAACACTGCAATGAGGTAAAACATAATCAACCAGAATGTGGTGATATCTGCAGGAACACGGTAGGCTCCTCATTACTCTGGATAAAGGGTAATAGGTCCGCAATGGTTTTTGGTGTGCCAGGTTGTGGTTTATCACTGGTGGCAACATTTCAGAGTTCTGGGTGTATCATGGTGGCAGGATGCATTGTTTGGTTACTGAGAATTTAAAGCAGGACTTGCTACACTTGCCTCAGGCTTTGGCTACAACCATGCCGACACGTTTTCACCTAGTCGTCATATAAGGATGCTTGGTCATGCTCCCTCTGCAACACTTATCAGCATGTCGAGCACCCCCCTCGTCATTAATTGATGCTTTCGATTAGGTTTTGTATCCGTGTTTAAGTTTAGCGATCTGGGTTACTGGTTAGGCTCAAGTAGTAAGGTCAAAGGTTGAATGTTTAAGGTTTTTTGCAAAAATATGAGAATAGGCTCCCTCGGCTCATTCTCATATCATCAATTAAAGACAGGGTGTGCCAATACGTGAGGCAGAGGGAGCCTGACCAAGCCTCCATATATGATGACTATAGAAGATGGTTATGGAAACATAATGTCTGTGTTGATAGAATAATGCTTCTAGTTGCATCCTGTTGCGATTCAAGAAGTCATGCCAGGTTGTTTATGTATACAGCATGGTGAGGTGCAGGGTGAGGCACAGAGGAGTATCTTGGGATGTATTTGGTGAGTACTGTGCGCAGAGCAGCAACATGATTACCTTCATACTAAAGGAGATTTTCCAAATTAGCTGGGATCCAGCCATGCTCTAATATGGCGTGGAGCGTGGAGCTGGGTCATTATCTACTGTGAAGAGGGTCTTACATACTTGATCTGTAAATGGCACCAAAATGATGGCTATTTTTCCATTCAGTTCAAATTTCTATAACAGCTGTAATCACCATGAGTTGGATGCAGGCAGGAAATCAGACAAAGGAGCTTGTGAAGGTGGAAAGGATGAGACTGCAAAGCCTGCAGGACTTGTGTTTCTCACTGAATGATCAGCAATTGCCATGTCTTTTGCAGAAAATTTGCAGAACGATGAGAACAAAGAGGAGAAAAAAGGGGAAAAAAAGGAATGGAAGACAGAGACAAAAAGGGGTCGTAACTTTGTCATCTGTGTTTGTGCCAACAAGCAGCTGGAAAAGACCGATGCTCCTGCCTCTTCCATCTGTCTTCCACTCATTAGAGCCACTCAGTCAGAACTTCACTCACTTTCTTTCTTTCTTTCTCTTTCTTTCTTTCTTTCTGGCACATGTCGTGTTTAACAAGTATTTTTAATTTTTTTTCATTTTTTTGCTCAACAACCCCTGACTGATTATATCAAGCTCAAAACTTTGGCAGAGTTTCCGGTAATGAATCCTGAAACAGGGACACAGATTTTCAGTCAAAGTAAAGCAAACTGTAGGAAGTTCTTCACCTCATCAAGTCCAGTGATGCCTAGGTGCCCAGCTGTCTTTCTTCTTCCTATTCTCATCTTAGAAAAATCCTTGACCTAAATAAGCAACTAATTGCCTGTGGCAGCAGAAAGGAAAAAAAAAGGAACCCAACGCTGGAAGAATAATTACCATCTTCATTTGGAGAAGAGGTGGCTGGAAGTGTGTCTTTGGGGCTCTCTCTTTTGTGCTGGTAGATCGTTCTGGGACACAAGTTAAAATTCACTCCAGTGCCTCGAAAGCCCTTCACCCAGGAGGCCTCTGTCAATAACGATGTCTCCATTTTAAGAGCCCGTAGAGTACTAAAATATAGCAGAAATAACCCTTGAAGTGTTTTTGGTGTGTGTGACTGTGGGATAAGTCACTTCCTGTGCAACGTGATACTGCTGGCAGGTTGAAAGGAGAGAGGTTTGATTCAGTGTCCTGTTTAACTCGTCCTTCCAATATCAGTTACAGTGGAGCTACAACTAAAAGTAACCTGGAGCTTTGCTGACTGTAAAGCTGCTAAACAGGCTCTGAATAAACAACTGTTATCTTATGAAACTAATGAATAAATGGGGTATGTTTATACCCGGATGCTTTAAGGTGTACAATGACTTCTTTGTCATTTTCCTTTTGTCAGCTCTTAGTGCCACTGGAACCCAGCAACACATCCTTAAATCACTTTGAGGTCGTTTGAAAGTAGGAGACAGGCCACAGGTCTGAGTTCTACTGGTCCTGTTGCTGTTTTTTTTTTTTGGCAGGAGCAGGATAACTAAATGTAGAGCAGTGATACCATGGGAGCACAAGCAGCAGCAGGCTTGGCTCCAGGCGTTTAGCAGAAATTAGGGGCTGGTAAAAAATGACAAACTGACATTGGAACTGGTTTAGAGAGGACAGAAGGCGACTGGGGACAGATAGGGGAAAATGTGGAGTTGTGTGTTAGCTGATCGATGGCTGCAAAATGTTGAAACTCTATCAGGATTCTCCTTCACCTCGGTGGCAGAAATAGCTGCTGTTGTGACCCCTGAGGGGAAACTGTGGAGGCGAGAGATTTGTTTCGGTTGTTCCTACAGGCACAACATTAATTTTATTTCACGGAAACTCAAAATATATTTTTTAACTTTGTTGTCCTTTAGATAAGAAGCACTAGATTCAGTTTCCTGGACCATTTAACCCACCTACAGGACTTTTTAGAATGTGGCTTGCCAAGTGATGCTCTAAGGTCACGACACACTACCATCACAGGTATGACATCTGGAATAAGTTAATTAATCAAAGTGTGAGACCAGCATGAATACTCCTGGTTCAAATTGTTGAGAACCAAGCCACACCAGTGCACGTGAGCCCAATGAATTGAACCACTAACCATTATGCTCCACCGACTATCTTGGTACGTTGCCACCCCAATATTAAACTACCACAGCCACCCTATGAAGACATTGTTCATTAAAATGATTATAGATCTATCACAGTCTATCACCAGTAACGGAGAGTTGACTGTGGTCCTAAAAGGGACATATGAAAATCCTTAAATGTATTTAGTTGTGTACTTGGAGTCTCTAGGAGTTCAGAAAAGTATAATTTAGTCACTTTCAGTGCTGTGTAGATATCTTTATACTTTGGGTCATAATTTTTACTCTGTTCAGTTTTTTTTTTAACAATTATGTCAGTTTTTGCTTCAAAACTGCTAAACAAGATCTTCCAGGTTACCAATTTCGCAAATCTGCAGTTCTGCAGGTTCGTCGTCTTCATTCTCCTTTAGCTCTGGGTCTGACTCTGGTTCCAGCATGTAGGAATGGATGAACAAATCTTCTGTTGTTGACATCTTTTAATCAGTTTGTAAATAAAAAAACTGTGCTGCTAGACAATCATATGACTGCTATCAAACAAAAATGGCCAGACAGAGTGGGGCGGATAACCATCATTGGGATGCTGCATTCCAGTTGTCCTCAAAGGTCCGAGTTTCAGACCTCCGTGTCGGAAAAATTAACTGGATCACCTCCTAATCTTCTAATTTCAAGTTGGGAAGTTGGTGCAACACAACCATACCCAAGCAGCCCGAGCACACCCGACGTCATCATTTCAACATGGCTGCTTCTATCAACACTTTTACGGTTTTTACAAGTTGTGTCGTATACTTTACATTGAGTCAGTCGTACTTCTAGTACTTTATTGCAATTATTAGCAGATATGTTTTAACGTTTGTAGGCTCAGAATGCAGCGTAGAGAGCTATTGTTGTAAGGGTTATTGTTGCAGAGCAAAAAATAGAAACACTTTTTTCCCGACATTCTGCCAATTTGGAAACTGGAACGCTTTCAAAGTGGAACTGACGTTAGTTAGACTTCAGAATTTCGAGTTTCACTACAACTGGAATGCAGCATGGGACTTGGAGGGAGGCGGGGCATTCATTTAAAGAGACAGCACTAAAAAGAGTTGCTCTCAGACACATTTTAGTACAGAGGTGAAAGAGGGGCCTGTGGAGTTACAATAAGAAGGAATTCAGACTGAAGCATTGCAGTTCCGCTTTATTTAGACCAAAAAAGAATGATTTAAATGTGAAAAGGATAGATCTTAAAGATTGTCCACATTGATTTGTTACATCAACTTATTCAGTGTGACGAGAGCCCTACAGCACACTCTCTGTTCACATTTGTTAAAATTCAGTTCCACTAGGTGGTAAGAACGTCCAATATTACAATATTTTTAAAAACAAAGATGAAACAATCTTAGCTTGGCTGAAGACAAACAACTGTGTTTATTTATTTATCCTCTTTTTTTGCAGTTTATGCTCGGTTATTTATTATTTCCGAACTAAGTTAAAGTTGATTAACTACAGAATTAAGATAAATTGTCAGAAAACAAACTGTAAAAGCAGCTTTATTGTTTGGATTTCTAGGACAAAAAAAAAGGAACAAGTTTAAAATAGATTGTTATATTGTGTGATCATTGCTTATTTCTGAAAATCTCTGCACGTATACATCAAAAACAGGAGATTTGAAAAATTGCCGCTTTGGAGAAAGTTTAGAAAAAATATATTCCATTCAAAAATGTTTTTTTTTTTATTATCAAAACTCTTTGTGTGTGTGGACAGAAAGTACAAATGCAGTAAAAAAAAAAATATTAATTAAAATATCCAAAGTAGCGGTAGTGACCTTAAACTGTGTTCCAGAGTGCACCAACAAACCACGTAACAAAAACTTTTAATGGATTTCCATCTCTGTGCACTTACAGGCAGTCATGTAAAGTCTAAAAATATATATTATACATAAATTCTCATGATCTCTGGCCTCAGTGGCTGAACAAAGTGGATCACTTTCCCCTTAGTCTTTATCTACAGTATTTTCCTCTAACAACAATAAAAATCCTCTAATGTCTCTGTAATCCTCGACTTATCCAAAGAATTTCTTTAATGGCTGTGGTAATTCAGCAGGTTCGCACTGTTTTAATAAAGACAGATTAGAGTTTTTGCTGCTGTTATTGTTGACTGATAATTACTCCAAACAACTAGACCTCGAAACTACGGACGGGCATTATAATCAAAAACACTTTTAAAATATTTGGAAGTAAATCCATTTTTTTAACAGGGTTGAAATAAAGTTAACAGCTGTAAACCTGTATAATGAAACTTTGAGTGCAGAGACATGTTAGGATCATAATGGTTCATAAGTAGTTACTAAAATAAAATCTCTTGAAAATATACAATGGGAAAAAGATGGGATGCTCAAGGTTGTTTTTCTGTCTTTTTTTTTCTTGTGGGATGGGTTGGGTGATCACTGTGCAGAAAAATAGCCCCATTAGGAAACCTTTTAGCATGTTGCTACGAGGCAACATAATGTACACAATGCACGTATAACATGAAATAAATAGCAAAGTTTTTTTTTTATTACCCAGTACAGACACCTGCTGTTATCATAGCCATGAATGAAGACATCTAAACAAGCTTTTTAAAAAAAGTTTTGGCTTGGTTGAGAGCCAATAATACTACCGTGTTTGCATTGAGTCTCTCTCCATTTTGAATGTATGTTCAAAGTTGTAACAGAAGATTTAAGGAGCGGCATCGCTTCCTGATGATGTCACAAACCGTTGTAGAGTGATGTCCTAAATATTTCACTATGATAAGCTTAGCTGCTGAGGTTAAGATGTCTCGAGCAGAAAGATGAGCAGACCCATGGCTGTATCTAGCCCTCATGGGAGCCAAGCTGCTGCTGATATAATAGTCTGCCTTAGTGGAGGGCCACAATTCGGCCTGTCAGCAGCCGAGGGTGGACTCTTGCAGCAGACCCTATAGATTTTCATATAATATTTTGCTCAGGCTACATGCTAGAATTACACTCTCGCTAAAGATCATAGAGCTGCACGGAGCAGATACTAAAACCAGCACAGAGAGAGGAGGAGAGGCAGCAAGAGGGAAAAGTGGCATTAATAATCCATCAGAGCTCTCGTTGCTGTGTTAAATCTGGTTTTATGTCCTTATTCCCTCGCTTTTTTTCTTCTTATTATTATTATTATAATCACCTACTGCTGAAAGGCGAAGGAGGATAATAATGTTTTTGCCTGTGTTTTTTGTGTGTGCGCACGTGTGGGGCGCCAAGTGTAAAATGAAATGTTAAAAAATTTCACTAACTTATTTTTCATTATTTAGCCGAATTTTGGGGAGTTAAAAAAAAATTTTGCATTAACATTTTATTGTTATTTATCTCACTGTTCTTACATACAGATCATTTTTACTAAATGTTAAATTTAAGTGTTAAAAATCCATTTAAACATTAAATCCTAAATCTAAACATTTAAATAAAAATGTAAAAGTTAAACTATAAATGTTGAAGTTAAATGATGAAGTTCACATTTAGGTTATTTGGAAAGAACGTAGCCTTTGCTGTTGGTGCTTGGCTCATGTTATGACATCATCATTGTGAGACAATAGCAACCGCTAGCGCCCCAGAGCACCTAAAACTTCCCTACAAGACATCACAGCACAGTCACAAAAAGAAAATGAAGGGACATGTTTGGTGAAGTCAGAAAAAAACTTAAATGACCACTAAAATGTGAATTTAGCTGAATAAAGCTGAGTTTAGCAAAAAAAAAAACAGCTAAAAAGTAGCTGAAAAGGTAGGAAAAATGAAAACACCAGAATGAAGCTGAAAGTAGAAAAAAAAAGCTTAAATGAACAGTAAGAAGTAAAAAGACAAATAATTATAATAGTTGAAAAGTATTTGAAAATACAAAAAACAGCTAAAATGAGCAAAAAAAGCTGAATATAGTAAGGAGATTGAAAAAAGATGAACCAGAATAATAGAGTACAGAGGATGTTGCAGACAGCTCCATTCATTTTCAATGTGAAGAAAAGGTTAAAAAAACATTTCAAAAGTATAAATTGCTTAAATACCAAAAGTCATAGCTGAACAAATTGATATATAATTTGCTGAAATAGCACAAGAACTGTGAAACAAGACATGTCCCAAACAGCATACGGAGGGTAAATGGATCTCAATACAGTGAATGTTTTAAGCATTCAAAGATTAAAAGACCCTTAATTTGTTAGACATTTGCCTTCTTCTCCACACTCTGTGCTCCAAAACTGATCACGGCTGATAAGACCCTAATTATTATTACTTATTTGACAGAACATCACTTTAAAGATAACTAGACTGTCCTTTAAGAGAGGCTCCTCTGTAGAGGAATATAGATGTAAAGCTGATATTTCATGTTTAGTTAACGTGTATCGCACTGTGAAGGTTTTAAGCTTGTCTACTGACGCGTTTCAAATAGCGCTGCTGCATTTTCAGTGTTTTTTGTTTAACCTGAGCCATATTTGACTTTTTAAACACCATTTTCAAGGCAACAACTTAAAAAGCACACAGCACTCAACCAATCCCTGATCCCATTTAAAACAATTTAAGCAAAAACGATGTCTGTGTCTTTGTGACAAAGGAATAACGAGGTTGTAATAGCTGCCCACGCTGTTCTGTTTGTGAGCACTCACCTTAATCTACTTCTGAGCTCTTACTCACAATGCTGGTGTAAACAGCGTGAGGTGCATTTAAAGCAGCTTTTTGTCTGACTCGTGTTGGAAGAAAAGCACCGGAGAAGTGCTAAACTTACAGCACACTCCGCAACGCATATTGCTTTCGCGTTCGGCTTGCCAAGACAAATGTCATTCATATCCCAACGCGCAGCGTGCGTTTGGCTAATATTGCACACAAATGTCAGTTATAATTCAGCATTTATATGCAACATCTCCCACATGTCGAGAGTGGAGCGTCTGAACAACGGCGACAAGAGCCGACTGCTTCATATATGTGTGCCTGCCACAAAGATGCCGACTGTGGAGATGAGCTTCTCTTTGTAAATATTTCATCAGGAACTTTTGAGGTTTATCATAAGTTTACTTCCACAGTAGAACACTGTTTTCTGAATGTTTCATATATATGATACCTCTGTGTACTAACTGTCAGCTCTTAAACCAATGTGCAGGTTCCTGTATCCTGACATAAAATATTTGGACCTGTGAACGTTTGTCATTTGCTGCCAAAAAAGTGAAAACAAACAACAGTGTTTTTGCTTGAGTTTGTGTGTACCTGGATTTCTTACTGCTTTAAAACCATTTCTGATATAAACACCCACCTCATCAGGACCGGTAGTGTTTTTGGAAATCAAAGATTCATCTGAACATGATGGAACGCCTTTGATGAGATAGGGGTTAGATTAAAGTTAAGGGTCAGGTTTAGGGTGCAGAAATGACATACCCTAATAAGGATAGAAATACAAACTTGAGCGTGTGTGGCTGTGGATCAGAGGTAAGGGATTTGTCCTGTAATGGAAGGGTGGGGGTTGGATTATTCCGATATTCAATCACATGTTGAAGTATCCTTGGGCAAGACACCGAACCCCCACAGCCTCTGATGTGTGTCCCATCAGTGTATGAATGTGATTTAAAGCCCTGATTAGTCTCCATTGATCTAGATTAGCTAGAGAGACACAGTAGAGTACTGTGTAAATGGGTAAATGAGGACAAAGATTGTAAAGTAAAGAACTTTGAGTATTCTGGTTGGTGAGAATGGTGCTATATAAACACGGTTTCCCCGCATTTGGTGAAATCATTCCACCAAATATTGATTTCTGAACTCTTCCTGGGTTAAATAATTAGTGTTGTTGTTTCTAAATGAATATGAACTTGTTTTCTTTGCATTATTTTAAGTCTGAAAATCTCGGAATCTTTGTCGTCATTTTGATTTTGCTTAGAATTTTAGAGACATGTTGTCAACAATATTTATTTTACTCAAACATATAACTATAAAGAGTAAAATCATAAAAACTGATATTTTTAAATTGGTCTCTTAATTCTTTTCCCACAGTTGTATTTTACTTTTAAACAAAAGCCGTGTTTTAATTCAATTTTAATTCGAAATTTAGGCAAACTTTTAAAATGTCGCAAAAAAAGAAAAAAAAAAAACAGAAATGCGAATCAGATGTGTTTCCATCAACTGGCTTGGAGCGAATCAACCAGGCTCAACAGAGTGTAATTACATCAGAGGTTGACATTACGCATGTCTGTAGAAAACAAGAAGTAGAAGTAGAAAAACTCACAGGGATACACATTTCAGGACAATGGAGAGAAGTTATCAGGAACGTGTTGCTACTATCAGGAAAGTTGTAATTATTCTGTGTGATCGGTGTAACATGCTGTCTGGAGATGTAGAAAAAGAAATGCAATTCTCTTCAGGTTAAGGGCATAAGTGAGAAGACGCCGACAGCGGAAGGAGGGTTCAGCTGCAGCCACAGCTGATCAACCAATGTTCGCCAACTCAGAACTTATTCACCAAATGTGTTTCCATCCCTCCTTTTGTGCATTAACTGTTTTTCCAAAAATACCAAAACCACTTCAAGCGAGTGTAGGGTAATTTTTGCAAAATAGAGGAAGTTTTTTTTTTCGAATCGTGTCATTTCCATTCACCTTTTCTAATGCAATACTTCAAAATGAGCATAAAATAAAAATGAGGCAACACAGATACTGATTTGCACTAGCAAAGAAAAAGTCTTGTAGACCATACTCAACAAACTCACATAGCAACATTTTGGCCCACACTATGCACTCACACTCTGCTCAGATACCACAAAAAGTGACAACCCTTTGGTGGCCCACGTGTGGTTTGGCAGAGTTGGTCCATGCTTGGGCCAGCACAACATAAAGCAAACATAAATTGGGCCAGTTGTGACATACCATCTTAATAAATGATGCCATCATTGCTAAACTTCACCCACATCTGGTTGACAAACCACTTGCCATGCCAGCAGGGCCAGTTTGACACCAGATCTGACCCACACCTGTCTGCTATGTGGGGGATACTGGGACTAGATGCAGGACTGAAAACTAGTGGTTGGCTGGAGTACAAGTTTTAAGTCTAATCTCTTTCCAGGCATAAAAATAAAAATACATGTCAGATGTTTACCAGGTTGTAATTTTTGTTGATTCACGTAGTGCCTAACTTGCAAAAATGCATTTTAAGATATGTTTAGTTTTAATGAGTTATTAGAAGCTGTCCTTTGGCCAAAATGATAGCTAAATCCTTCATCATTAGTGCCCAAGCTCTGGCTCCAAAAAACAAAATGCACAAAACTCCAACATAAAAAACGAAACACATAGACTTCAGTTTTGGCCAATGGATGTTAATGGAGTCTCCTTGTCTTCATTTATGTTGATGATAAGGACATTTCACTGAACAATAAAGACTCAAAGGTTGTTAACTGTAAAATCTGTGAGATGTTTAAGAATAAGTTTAAGAAGTCTATCTATCTGCAGCTCATTTCACTGTTCAGTAACATTCATGCTGAGGTTTTATCATTTAACTACCAGCTCCCATCGAAACGCAACACAGATTTAATTACAGCTTATTCTGTGAGCCTTTTCATTTGCAAATGTAAATAAAGATTTATTAGTTTAATTGTTGTGATTCTGAAGCTGTAATTTTCCACGCTTTAATTACTGGAAAATGAATGAAGGATTCTTCAGTCTAACAGTAAATCAGTTTTCTTTTTGTTTGTTCACTTCTAGTTTGGTGCTAGTTCCTATAATCTGTGTCAACATTGGAGCTGGTTTTATGGCTGTGCTGATTGTAAAATGGTAATAAAGTGTGTTCTCTTAATTAGCCAATTAATTCTTAAGATTTGATTTTCTCAAAGAAATCTGAGAAACTGCCTCTTTTTGGGCCGAACGTCATAAAATTTTTTGATTATCTCTAATAAAACATTTAGTTATTTCTTTTGCTTTACTTATAAGATAAAATAATCTCTAAATTTGTCAGTGGTTGTTGAAACAAACTGAAAAAAAAGAGTAAAAAGAGAGTAAATCCTCCACTAGTCTTCTGTAATCTCCTGTTAAGGGTTTCCTGATGCTGGCTGTTTCACTGCAGTTCTGCTGAAATGGAAAGCTTTGGTTTCAGCTGACTGAAGTGAATTCTACAAAAGCTTTTTAAAATCTTCACCTCAGTTCTTTTGTCACCTTGATTTCCACTTCATTCTTTTCTCTTCTTGTTGATTCATGTAGTGGCTATTTTGAGTGGGAAAATAAAAGACCCTATTTAGTCTCACAGTTTGTGTGTGTGTGTGTGTGTGTACTTGGTTTGTGTTACTTTTTAGGCTTTTTTCTGGTACAAACACCTACCTTGTTAGGACCAGTGGTCCTTTTGGGGACCAAAGATTGGTGGAACACCATTTTATTATTTTTTTGTTAGGGGTAAGTTTAAATACTAAGGTGTGAAATGAGGGGTGGTGAGGTTTATAATAGGCCACAGAAATGACTAAAAATGAATGGAAGTCAATAGCAGTTCTTCTAAGAATAGAAATACAAATGTGTGTATGTGTGTGCTGTGTGTGTGTTGTGATGTATGGGTCTATAGATGTTTGTTTTTCGTTAACAGGGAGCTTTTTGTCAGGATCAGGATGCTGTTAAAACTCTGCTACAAACAAGAGCTGCACACTGAGAAGCTCTTGTTCCTATTTTTATCCCCTCGTTGTTTCTTTCACTCAACCTTTGTTTCCGTCTGTTTGTTTTTTTTCTACAACTGATGCTTTTATATCGCTGTGAGATGAATTTCTAGAGATGGTTGTTTATTTCTTATTGATTAGGAACAAGGACAGGTGGTGAACAAAGATAAAAGGGTTGGCAGGAAGCTCAAGGATGACATTTTTAGTAAATAAAGTTAAAGAGAAGCTCATACCTGTCAGTTAGCTCTGAGATACTTAAGTAGTTAGGTTTACGTAGGGTTGGGACAGAAAAAAAAAAGATTATTCCCATTTAAATCCCATTTTTTATCAAATAGCATATCATATTGTGTGCAATTAATAGTCATAGAAACACACTGATTGATTTCTGTCACTTTACGATTACTGCAGTTAGTGCTATGTGTTGATATTGTAATTTTGTGTGATGCATTCTGACTATCAAGCATGTATGTAAGCCCAATGGCAGAAGGCAGCACGGAGCAGCCAACCCTAACTCTAACACTACAAACTTGTTTAATCACCTGAAACACTGCCATAAACCGGAGTATGAGGAAAGCCAGAAAATGTGGACCAAGGTCACATCGCTGGTGCACTCAGTCAATCTGTCATTTCAAACAGCAAAGTAAGCACTGGTAAGAGATCACACTGGTCCCATATTGAATTACCAGAGATACGCTGCCTCTCCACATAGTGGAAAAGGTGGGTTTTGATTCAGAACTTACTATTTTACCTGTTAAAATGTTTGACTGATGATTTGTCAGTATAATTTTAGAACACAGGGTTTAGAGTAAAAAAGGCACAAGTGCAAATTATTATTACTATTATAATGCAATAATTGTTCCAAACTTAATTTATTGTGTCGATGTTTGGGAAAAGCATGTAAAACTATAATAAATACTGTTTTTATTTTACAGAAAAGAGCTATAAGAATTATTACCAGAAAACATTACAGTCACCCATCAAATTCATTGTTCCATCTGTTGAAGTTATTGAAATTCTCTGATTTGGTTGATTATAGTATTTTATCAGTTATGTATAGGGCTCATAAAAACACATTACCTTCAAACATCCAATGACATTTTGTTAAAAGAAAAATGTTTGTCAAACCTAAAGTTAGAACCAGTTTGAGGGAATGAAGTACTTCAGTCCAGGGAATTAAATTATGGAATAATCTGGAAGATGATGTTAAAAATGCCAGATCAATGGGTATATTTAAGAGAATGATAAAGGTTAATTTGTTGGAGAAATATGTATAGGTATAATGTATGAATTGTTGCTCAAGAAGGAATTAAGCCTTTATTGTTTTTCTTTTATTTTATGTACGTTTTTGTAAATTGAAGATTATTTTTGATTGAATTTATTTATTTGAGAAAAAGGGGCAGAAATGATAAGATTTATTTCTTCTTCTACTACCTTTCATTTACTTTATAAAAATGTATGATTTGTATTTTTATTGTATATTGAAATTATGTTTATGTTTTGTTTTAAATGAATAAACTTTATAAATAAATAAAATTATTCCTTATTTTGATTGTTATTGGCTAAATGGCACAATTAATTAATTATTTTGCCAATATTGCCAAACCCAACAATTAGCAAAGAATTATAATTCTAATAAATAGTTTAAATCAATAAATAAACATACATTAACTTAAACAACAAAAATGTTTTTTTTGTTTTTTTCCACACTTTGATAAGTGCAAACTCAGGGTGCTAATGAAGTTGGTTATGATGATGGTAATAACTATAAATTTCTTGAGAATACTGTTATTCTAAAGCTACAGTAACTTTAGACATGAAACTACTGAAGCTGTGGGAGAAATGAAAAATGATAAATAATAGTGGGAACAGAAGAAAGAAAGTGAATATGGATTAAAGATATGAGCCTTTTTTTGTCTAAACTGGCCTCCAGATTGCTGCTCTTTGAGGTTGAATAGACTTAAGAAAAAAATCAATATCACCTGCTGATTTTTTGATGTATTCAGTTTTCAACATAGCACCAATGCTTCTTTCTTTAGTTTAGAACTGAATACCACCTCAGGACTCTCTCCCTTTGCTGTATTTCTTCCCAAAAGACCTTTTGCATGTTTCAGCTGGGGCATTTTTGCAACTTCTAAGCACATTAAAAAAGTGTAAGAAGGCAGCCAGCTTTCTCAAATTTTACATTAGATTTTAAACTCATCTCTACTTCCATGGCTTCTATCTTGTCCCAGAATATCTTTTTCTACCTTTTTTCTTGGTCCAATGTATTGCAGCCTAATCTGGGCAGGTGTCTCATAACAGTCTTTTTATTAAAAATAAATTGATATTGGCCAGCCACTGTTATCCACTTCTCATGGAAGTACCTCCCTGACCACAGTTTGTCAATATGCTTAATGTCAGTCTATTTCACAGCTGCCCAGAGAAATTAATTCAGACTGGTGTAGGAGAATTTCACACGGCAGTCTGAAAAACCTTCGAAGAAACTAATTTCAATCCTCCTCAAGGAGCCGCTTACACAACTTGTGGAACTAAATTACTTTCCTTCTTCACTGTTGGGCTTTATGTTCCTCAGGTATGTTCCTTGGCAATAAAATAATTTCATTAAAAAAGAGATGGCATGGTGGAGCTGTTGCCTCAAAAGGTCTTGGGTTCAAATCTCTGCTGAAGTTTGTAAGTTCTACCAATGTCTGCGCAGGGTTGTCCAGTTTTCTCCACCAATCTAAAACCATGGATGTTAGGTTAATGGGATCTCCACTCATAATGGCATATTTGCATAGATAATTCGCTGCTCTCTCATGAGTAACCCGGTTGAATTGTATGATATTATCATAAAATAAAAAGACGTTCCTCGCATGAAACTCGACACAGCCGACCACGGGAAATATAAGAACAAGAACATTCAGTTGAAACGTTGGCTGGACAGTCAAGGTGTTTGAAAGACCAGAAATTGGGCAGAATTGTTACAAAGTTTGGTCTTTTTGCTAGCATCTTCTCACTGGCTTTTTCCACATGCTACAGAAGTAAAGCTACCAGAATGAAAAGTGCTGGGATAGGATCAGAGTGGTCCTGTGTTAGTCCTTTTACCTAAACTAAATGTTTGGAGCAGATAGTTAAACTTTTTTCAGTCAAATTCAGCTCATTCATCAACTGAATGCACCTGTTAGCTAGCATCTTACTTTAGGAAAAGTGACAAAAAAAATACTCCTTTTACATGAAAATAACGGCTATACCCAGATTCACTGTTACAAATACTGCAGGATAATGTTTTGTGGTACTCCTGGTAAAATTTGATGCTGTATTCTCGACTTTCTTTAAGCCTAAACGCAGCTAAAACACACACTGTGATTGAAACCAACATGGGCTGCGACCAGTGTTTGTACGCATATGGGTGTTGCGCAAACACAGTCACATGAATAGTGTTCTAAAAATAGCCTGAGTGGAGATCATCATTGGTGGCTCTAAAATAACCTTGGGTGTGAGTGTAATGGCAATCAGAGAGTAGAGATAGAGATATACGGGTCTTTGAAGGGATCTTGTGGATCTGTTTGTTTCAAAAGAGCCATATTTGGAACGGTTATTGACGTCTTTACACACAGCCTTACAAAGTGAAGTAGGCCATAGTGACTTGTTAAGCGAGCAGCTCTCCTTCTCTCCTGAGCACATGTTCCCTACGCACAACAGTTGTTTTGTTTTCTTCCCCTTCATCTGTTGTTCTTCAACTCAGTGCAAAAGCAAAAGAGGAGCTTGTGTGTGTCTGTATCCAGAGAAGAAAATATGAGGAAATCTCAAGAAGAAGAAAAAGGGAAGGTTCTCGTTGTTTGTTTTAAAGAGTTGTTCAAGAGATTTGGATTGTTCGTGAATGTCACACCTCTACCAGGGAGACTTCTTAGTCTGATGTTCACAAAAAGTTTCCAATTCTCTCACTTTCATCTTAAATAAACGTTTCTCTGAGCTTTGTCTTTACTGAACAGCTAGAAAAGCAAATAATATCCAGGTTGTTCAGTAAATATAAACTATTGAATTTTAAATTAACTGCCAATCATTGAATAAAACAATCCCAGTTTAAAAGATTCAATAAACCAGCACTCACTCTGGGTGTCTTTGTTCTAAATCAGTAAAATGTCACATTTTTTGCCCTTTTGAGATGCAATTTTCTCTCCCCTTTGTGACATTTCTGTCCATTAGTCTTTGTTTAGACATCATTATCTGACCTTCATTTGTCTTTTTCTCCTTTCTCTTCTTTGCAAGAATCATCAGTCAAAAGGTCAATGACCCACTTAGCAGCCCTGAAACATTCATAGAGTCGGTGAGTGAGTCAGGTTACGATGGAGCTGAACAGGAACGATGTACCAGCAGAGGACACTCAGACAGGAGTGATGGATCGTTGTTTTGTGCTGCAGCAGGGAAGAAGAAAGTTCAAAAAAATTGATGGATTTTGGTGTCCACATTTAGATTAGAACAACTGAGGCTGGTGAGTTTATCTATAATGCAGTGATTATTCGTATAACTTTTACAGACCAAATAAAAAGTTCTGGAGCTAGAAGGATAGTAGTGGTGAGTACAATGAAAAGGTCACTGCTGTATATTTGAATAGAATTTGTTGTGTGGTTTTAGGTAGTGGACTTCTGGCAGCTTGCCTGTCAGTTTACCCTGGGTTACTTTACGAGATTCTGTCTTTTGTGCCCATGTTTATATGAGAATTGAAAGGGCGAGTTTCTATTTAAAGCCTGGAAATCATCGCATGAATGATGAACGCAGCCAAGGGCAATTTTAAACCTACAGGTTGGCAATGAATGCAGCATGGTGGTGCAGTTGGTAGAGCTGGTTCCTGTCAGCAAGAAGGTCACTGGATCGAATCCTAGCCTGAGACATTTCTGGGTAGAGTTTGTGTTTTCTCTTTGTGCATGTTTTCTCCAGGTACAATGCTGTCCTCCCACAGACCAAAAACATTAAATTAACTGGTAATTCTGAATTGTCCCTAAGTGGGAGTGAGAGCATGAATGGTGGTCCTGTGACGGACTTGCAACATGTCCAGTTTGTACCCCGCAACTCGCAATGTGACTGCTGGGCACGGCACCAGTAAGCACCATGACCCAGAGGGGAGGATGCTTGTAAAGAGGATGGATGGATGGTTAAAAAACATATTGGTATGTCCCAAATGGTTTTTATTGTGCTATTTGATCAGTGCTTCATGATGTTATGAAAAAATGCAATCATTAATTCAATTTGATTTAGTTAATTTATATAAAACTGTCACAACAAATGTCTTTGTCACTGTACAAAAACAATCAATCTAAGGAAGCCAGCAGATTGTGTTCAAATTTCACTTTTTGTCAGTTTTTCATCCTGAACAGCATATTGGTGACAATAACTCCCTTTAAACAGTAATAAACCCCCATCAGACAGAACCAGACTCAAGATGACCAACCATTTTATCAATATCATTATTAGGCCAAATGCATATTACTGAAGCACACTTGTTACTTTTTTGTTGTGTTGTAACTTTGAAACAAACCATGAAAATTATTCACCAATATGTGTGGCTTGATCAAGAATAGTAAACTGTGACTTTTGGCAGTGGCATGTTGCACAAAGTCAACAAAATGTAACTAAAAAATAAAAATAAAGGAAAAAATGAAGGCATTAAAAAAACCTGGTGCTTTAATCTTAGACTTACTTACTCAGTAACATCAGTCAAAGTTTAAATGGGAAGGACTTCAAACATCTGATCTGACATTTTGTTATATTAAACCTTTTTTATACAAAAGCAGTTAAAGTTTTGTTTTTACAGATTTTTCCTTGAGTTGTTTAACTTACAATTGCTTTTTATATATTAACTTCTCAAATGTCAAAAATTTTAAATGATTTACAAGCAAATTGTTTTTACTCCTACAACTCTCGATCTACAGTTTGCACACCCAATCATCCATAGACTTCAGTTATATTTTAGCTCAAAATATTTCCTCTTCTGTCAGTATTAAAAAGAAAAAGGCATTGTTTATTGACTTTTTTTTATTCTGCAGCTATCAGTATTTGTATTTTGGCCACTATTTGGTAGTTTTTTTTGTGTGTGCTGGTTGGATTTATTCCTGTTTGGTAAATACTTTTTTGTGATTCTTTAAGTTACTTGTGATCAGTTATTTTGTTTCCCATGTTTTCAGTTCAGTCTTCCTTTCCACACTCCATCCACACAACACCCAGTAATAGTGCAGCTGTTTTTTTATCTTCTCATTATTCTCAACCCATATATGCCTCTGTGTCTCAGCTTCAGTGGACCATTATGCTTTTTTACATGCTATGTCTGTTTTTTTTTTCATGCTTGTTTGTTACACTGTCTGAATTCTGTAAGCTGCTGCCACATTAGCTTTTGTTTTCTTGTTGTAAAAAATTCGACTTTGTATATTTTTACATTGTGTGTGTGTGTGTGTGTGTGTTTGTGTAGGTGGGTCTAAAATAAACCCTTTTCAAAGAGATGCATCATGGTGGCTAAGAGACAACTTGTTACATTATGTCTACATCAAGGTAGTGTTAGAAGAGTGTTACTAAGGGTTTATTCACACCTGACACATTTGGTCTGCTTTAAACGGACAAAAGTTCATTTTGCCCGTTGGTCCGGACCTTTTATGCAGGTGTAAATACACTCATGAGAACCCTGGTCAGGATCAAACAACTGAACCGAGACATTGTTTTAAGGGTGGTCTTGGTCCACTTCCAAACAAACTGGTAATGCACTAAGCTACAAACAGCCATTGTTGGTCAGGGCACGCAGAGCATCTCGTCTTCTTTGGGATGCAGCACGCATTTGCTGACGGCTTCCCAAAATTACAAGTATATCAATGCAAAACCCAAACTGGTAACAAATCTAAATGGTATTGCAGTTGTACTAACAGCACCATCTTTCATTCTGAGTCTGTGCTCTGTCCGTCATTTCTGACAAACAGAAGCAATGATCATGACTTTGTTTATAAATTATAGTCCACTTGTAAAGAAGCACAATGTGAATGGAAACCACACCAAACAAACAAACAAAAAAATTAAGTTTGCTTTTGGTCCGGACCAAACAAGTGGATCAAGGGAATTTCCTAGTGTGAATACTCCCTAAAAGTTGTATATGGGGAAATAGATGTTGTTTTTTGCAATAGTCTTCAAATTTGTAGTTTAACATTTTCTGCAAATCTTTAAAAATCACTTTTAATGTCTTTTAAAGAAGTACTGTACTCTTGTAATCCTGTACTGTCTATGTTCATCATTGTGACGTTTTAGTTGCTGGAATTCCATCCATCCATTTTCTTTAGCCACATTTTCTTTTCCAGGCTGTAATCCAGCAGTCACTGTACGACAGGTTCACTGTAGACGGGTCGCAAGTCTGTCACAGCACTGATTGAATTAACCTGATGCTTTCTAAGAGAAGATAATCCTTTATTCATTTTTTATAAGGTTTTCTTTCATACACTTCACCTTCATGTCCGAAGCACTAGAAGCATGAACACAAATAACATCAAAACTGAATAGTGTAATAAGTGGTTATTTTCTACAGGTATTAAAAATGTGCATTCATCAATGTGTTTTCAAGGCATTTTGAGATTCAGTTATGCAGCACAGCAGTCAATCCTTTCCCTGCTAAAATGAAAATTACTAGTTTATAGTAAATACCTGTTACATATTGCTCTCAGCACTGCAAATGCTGCTTCATCAGACCTTGAGGAGAAACTGATCTGAGTCTGTCCAGAGACTCATTTTGTGAATGGTTCAAAGTAAAAGGTAAAGTACATGAATACATTTAGATTTTAAACAGCGTTTTAACTTATCATTTGCTTTATTTATTACCAGTTTGATTTTGAGAGATGGTTCAGGGTATCAGACCTCACAAACAGACAATTGAATAGAAGCTTGTTTGTTTCATTGCCTGCAGATGTAACAGATTCTCACTCCTGACTCGTCACATATTGACACTTTTCCAAGGTTCCCTCTGCGTCTTATTTTGACGCGTCGGGTAATCCCTTCGCGTCACTTATTGACTCACCAGGCATTTCCTGGTTCCCTCGGTGTACGGCTTTAACACGTTGGAATGCAAAATATAGGGGTCTTTGAGTTGGGGTCTGTGGTTAATAGTGGGGATTGGGGTTCATGGTTAATTTCAGGTAGTGGGGTCAGGGATAGGCTGTCTAGGGTGAATATTAGGTAATATTAGGTAATTTTAGGGTTTGGGACACGTAGTTGATGTGAATGTCCTACACTTTCTAAAAATTTTAGGGATCAGGGTTGATGGTTAATTTTAGGTCCTAGGGTCAGGGACAGGATGTCTAAAGCGAATAAAGGTAATTTTAGACTTTGGGATGGTTAGTTTTTGTGCATTTTCTACACTTTCTGAAATTATGACGACAGATTCCACTCCATGTTGTCAATAACTGACACGGGCAGCTGTGGTGGAGTGGTTAGGGGAGTCGTCCTGGAACTGAAAGTGTCATCATGTGTGAATGTGTGTGTGCATGGGTGTAAGTGTACAGCACTTTGGGGTCCGGAGGGACTTGATAAAGCGCTCCATAAGTTCAGCCATTTACCATTTACCTGAGGCATCAAAACCGGACGCAGAGGGAACCTAGGAAAAGCGTCAATATGTGATGAGTTGGGAGTGAGAATGGGCTGGCAGATGAAGTATTTATCTGCCAATCAGAAGGTTGGTGGTTCAAACCCAGCTTTCCCCACCACATGTTCAAGGGTTTTGGGCAAGAATTTGAATTCCAAATGCCCCTGATATATGAATTATGAGTGAATAAGACTTTTACCGTAAAAATGCACTGAGTGGTTAGAGAGACTAGAATAAGGCTATATACTGTAAACGTATTCTATTAACTGTATACCTCTTTATCATCTGTAGGTTTCACCAATACTAAGACAGAAAAGAAGAAATTTTAACTACTGCCAAGAGTTCTCAGTGCAACAGTTAAGAACATTTGCTCCGATGTGGTCCTGTCAGTGCAACTGACTCTGCTCTGTCTCAAAAGAAGCCATTTAATGAGTCTCACTGTGCAAAGATGTGCAAAGACTAATAGGTTTTATTTTTGTTTTCAGTAAAGTCCTTGCCTGGCAATAATCAACACCCACACTGTGCCTCTTAGGCCTCATTCACACAAAATGACAACCCTAATATTTCTCAATCTGCTCGACCTGATAGAACGGGGTTGAATCACAACAAATTTGGAAATCCTTCTAAAATATGAAGGCGATTGATATGTTTCTATGCCCTTAGTAGTCACCAAATAGGATTATTTTCTTGCTTTTCTTTACATCCCTGAAATGCTACATGTGCACTCATTATGCTCTACTGTATATGCCCACCTGTTGCACAATTCACTTGGTATTACAACTGTGCTGGGTTATTTCCATGAGACAAGCATGGCCAGCCCTACTTGATCAAGGGATGTTGGTGCATGCGGTCCCCGTCTCATGGATATGCTGCCACCACAAGGATAAACCACCACAATCACATCACATGCATTTTGTCCATGCTCAAAAACCATTGTGAATCTATCATGCTCCATCCTGTGGAGCCTGGTGCTTTCTTAGTATGCCCTCTGAAGACCTGACCAAGACCTTTCAAAGATCAACCACATTCACCCATATTGTAGCAGGGTTCTCATCCAGTGTGGAAAAGGGCCTTTATACATCATGCTTACTGTTTGATTTATTTCTCATGTTCTTCCTTTGCACATGTTCTTATGAAGCAATGGGGAAATTAGCCAGAAGTACCTGAGGGTTTAGAGCTCACCCAAAGTTGCTCAGTCCCACAGATACCATCATTTAAATGACCTTATAAATGTGTTCAAAAGTAAAGTTACAAATGAGCTACAAATCAATAATTATTTTATGCAAGTCCTGATTTCTAATAAAATATTATGGCTCTTTTTTATTTGGTTAACTGCAATTGTTTATTATTGGAATACATTATGTAAAAACACCATATTAAACACGTTTGTTTACGATGTTAAAAATAATCAAGTTTGTTGTTCTGCTATTTTGGTTTCATTGCATAAATGAATTACTGAAATCGTGTTTTGTCGGATGGGCTGAGCTGAGATGAAGATTAAGAGATGTGAACACACAAACCAGGCATCTGATTTAACGTGTGCGCACACACAGCTGGCCAGATAAACCCCATCCAAATGTGATCAGCGGGCTTGTGCTTGACGTCAACAAGCACAGTCAGTATATTTAATGTTTTACGCTTGAGCTTTGCGCTTCAACACTTGCTGACTTGCATAATATCTTGTATCCTGAGACCTGTGACAAGGCTCACTTTGATTTTATTTGCTGATATGGTGAGGGAAATAATTATCTGATCTCTTGCTGATTCTGTAAGCTTCTTCACATGGAAAAAAAGATCAGTCTATTTTTTATGATAAGTTCCCTTTAAAGTAGAGACGAAAGATCAACACACACACATACGAAAATTATATGCTGTAAATTTTAAAATGACTCGTATGTCATTGAGTGAACTATGTATTTGATCTCCAAGCAAATTATAACAGTACTTGATGGAAAAATGTTTGCTAATAGCACAACAGTAAGATGGTTCTTGTAACTGGTCACATGTTTGGAGCCATCTTGGTCCACTCCTCTTTAAAGAAACCCTCTAAATCTTTTAGGTTTCTTGGTTGTTGCTTGGCAGCTCAAAGCTTCAGCTCCTTCTGCACGTTTTCTTCCGCCAGTCTGGAGAATGGTGAGGATGTGCACCGATTTTACAGTACATGACCTTGTCCATTAGCCAGTCAGCACAGTGAATTGTTCTGCACCATCAGCAGAAAAACAGCCCCCAGCATAATGTTTCCACCTCTGTGCTTCTCTGCAGAGATGATGTTCTCAGGGTCATGCTCAGCATTTCCCTTCCTTCAAACATGGTGGGTTGAGTTGAGGCCAAATTATTTTGGCACACTCAATTGTGACTTTGTTTTGTTCTATCAAAGTTTAAAACAAGTGTCCACAGAAACTATGTCATGTAAAAAGATAGCTCTTCATTTTACTCATCAGGTTCCTATCATCTCAAATAGGAAAGAAAAGTAAAAAATGTACAAGAGTTTAGGCATTGTAGTCTCCATAGAATGATCTGTCTGGGTTAGTCTTGTATAGGAGACATAGCAGACTGCTGTGTGAATGGATAATGAGGGCACAGATTGTAGTCTAAAGCTCTATGAGTATCCTGGTTAGATAAAAAGGTGTTCTATAAGTACAGTCCATTTACCATATCTCTTGCCTTTCAACGCCAGAAAATTAGATCATTCATTTCTTTTTGCTCAAGCTTACAAAATAGGCAGGACATGAAGTAATAATTTATCCTTCTGTAGTTACTGCTGTGACTTATCTTTTTAGAACACATTTATTATCTCTCGCTGCAGAAGGAAAAAGAATGATGTCTGTTTTTAAAACTTTGCCAGTAATTACTGGAATCAACCCCGTCTGTTAGTGAACCACAGGATGGATTTAGATAAAACTTTCAAAAAGTAATAATTGTATGCAAATCTAGAAATGATTAACTTCATAGGTCAACCCAGTTTCACCTGTCACAGTCAACTGACTTCTGGAAACACAAAAATGACTTTTCAATTCAGCCAGATTTGCAGATATTTAGCTGAAAATGGGTGTAGCAGAAGTTGAGACTTATTCACATCATATACTCATATACCCTGCAGTGTGTGTGTATGAGTGTGTGTGTGACATCTTTGAGTATAGCTCTACCAAAAAACAATATGCCTTTAAATATGAGTGTTTTAATGTGTAGTTACCAGACATGTAAACCCCTACAGATATTTATGTGTATACTATCCATCCATCCATCCATGAACTTATCACCTTATCTTGGTGGAGGAGTTTGTGCGCCTGAATGATCTTAGGATCTATGCTGCCAGGGGCAATTTTGGGATCTCCCTTAGCAGATTGGTCCTAGCTGGCAGGCCAGACTAAGAATGATTCAACTGACTCATATGGACATAAACTACCAAGGAACTCAGTGTCCCTTGCCCAAACGTGGGTTACCGGGGCCCCACCCTGCATGGAGCCAGGGCTTGTCGGCAAGCGCCTGGTGGCTGAGTCTTTACCCATGAGACCCGAATGAGTTACATGGGTTTGCCTTCCTGTGGGCCCACCATCTGCAGGAGGGGCCATAAGATTCAAGTGCATGATGCCATGGGCGGTAGCCAAAGGCAAGAACCTTGGTGCTCTGATCCTGGCCAACCAAAGCTATCAGTATACTGACATTAAGAAATTCTTAAATTTCACAAAAAATCCTTAGTACTCTCTCACAACAAAAACTTTACTTATAACAACATAAATATTATATTGAATGTAGACATACATAACTGAAATACACAAAGCACGATCCAGAAAAACACCTCACTGTCCTCACAGGTAATTCTGGTTGTATTTGATGGTAAATGGTAAATGGACTGTACTTGTATAGCGCTTTTCTACCCAACCAGGGCACTCAAAGCGCTTCACACTCCA
>JARVGW010000309.1:4823029-4846408 GCA_031762495.1 Anablepsoides rubrolineatus | reverse complement strand
GTTTCTAACCTTGTGTCCTTCATCCGAGGGACCAGAAGGTTTAAATAAAGACCAGTGTCTTTTTGGGGAGAGCAATAGGCCCACTTATGAGGCCTCCGCTCATATGTATTTTATATCCATCCCCTATTACCATTACCACCAATCTAACCATATGTGGCTGTTTGAATGAATTGCTAAACTGCAAAGCACATTCTGTCAGAAAGGCCTTTTAAGTAACAAACTGTGAGCTTACCAATAAACCATGAATCTAGATGTGTTAAATGCACAATGTGCAAACAACCAAGCACGTCTTTTGTCATTTATTTCAGGGTTTCTTGAAGGATTGCCCCAGTGGAACCTTGAATGTGGAGGAGTTTAAAAAGATCTACGCCAATTTTTTTCCCTACGGAGACGCCTCCAAGTTTGCTGAGCATGTCTTCCGAACTTTTGACACCAACGGCGACGGGACGATAGACTTCCGGGAGTTCATCATTGCCTTGAGTGTCACGTCACGAGGGAAGCTGGAGCAGAAGCTGAAATGGGCTTTCAGTATGTACGACCTGGATGGAAACGGGTACATCAGCCGCGAAGAGATGCTGGAGATCGTTCAGGTGAGCTATGAAGGTTAGACAGGAAGGCTTGCAAACAAAAGTAAAAAAAAAAAAAAAAAAAAGAGTACATTTTTGTTGAAGCCTGTAGGCAATGATGTTACCAAATGAGAACTATACATGCTGCCTAATAGGGGAAATATTTATGCTTGGAAACATTTTTGTACCTATTTGAACTCTTGTATTTCACAACGTTTCCAAAAATCAAAGCAACTCAGTCTTATCCAACTTTTATACAGTATTTGTGCACATTTACTTCCTTGGTCCTCAGTAGAGATTGGCTAATGCAATGTTTTTCGAGGAAATATTATTAATCAAAATTTTCTTTATATTAGCTAAAACATGGATTTTTTGGCAAAAATGTATTTTGTTTCCTTTCAAAGAGTACTCCAGGGGATTAGCTTTAGCATGGGAACACTGTTGCAAAGCTAACATTTGTCATTTTAGTCTTGAAAATTCTTTCTTCGCACTTCTTTTTTTCACTGAAATGTATTGGCAGCTATGTTTAGCCTGACTGGTGTATGGAACACACTCGTCAACTCGTGGAGAAAATCAAATGAAATGTCCTTCCTCTTTGAAGGACACAATTGGAATTCCGTTATAAATGTTATATGATGATTATGTGTAGGCCTACCACAGTGATTTCCCTACATTTCCCCTACATGGCTCTTGTCAGGGTTAGCGGTAGCAGAGTGCTACACTACTAATGCATTTCTGAAGAAATATTGAAAGGTGTCAGTTTGGATGTCTAAATTATGTACAAAATATAACATGAAAAAAATTGAAAGAAAGGCTAACGCTGCCAGCGATAGATTTGATCATTTGATCTGGGAAATGACACACTCCTATCTCTCACTCCCTGACAGCACTTTAACGAGACTGACAGACTGAAATGCAGAGTAGAAAGTAAGACTCAAATGAACAGTCACCGTGTGAAAACTATAGGTAGTATTAGGTAAATGTATCTAAACCATAAGTGGCAGAAGCATCAATAAGAGGGTCTCTGCAGTCAATAAGTGGGAGTTCCTTGGGTGGGGGTGTAGTTTGGGTGAGATGTCTTGAAACAACAGAGCAACAAATTGTATTAAGGGGGCTTTGATGCTTATGTATTGCCCCCAGTTTTTAATACTTTTTTTAACTATTTGTCGTAAATGAAGAACAAATATGGCCCCAAAAAGACATTAAATGATTTTCTTGAATACTTTCTCTTTTTTCCCTTAGGGTACATGTTTAGACCACCGTAACACATTTTAAACAAATTTCTGGTCAAATATAAAGTAACGTGCTACCTTATTGCTGAACATAATTTTCCTGCTGAGAACCAAAAATTGGTAAAACCCTTGAGATATTAGTGTGAGGATCATGAGCACGGGTGTGTTTCATGGTTCTCATGGATTAGCAAGTTAAATTTAACCAGCGTTTATCCCTGAGTGTGCAGAATATCAGGATTATCTCACAGCGTGCAGAGGTTACATTGTAGAGTGGGAAGAGGAGTGCACCATTGTGTAATTGTGCACCGAGCAAGAAGGAGATTTTTTTACAATAAATAGGAGGCCAGATTAGTTTTGCTCATTGTTGGACCAACATATTAAACCTATACCTTACTCATTGTGATCATCAGCCAAACTTACTATGGTTGAAATGTTAAGAGAGATACTGTATGTTATTGTACAAAAACACAAGAACAAGCTCAAATTTACCAGTGCTGATGTATCTTAATGAGATATTTAAGTTAAGTCAGCAAACTACACAAACTACAAAAGGATTAGGATACTTGGAGTGAACTGTCACAACACAGATGTCAGGATCAGGTGCGTGCAATCAGAAGAAGCTTATATGAGTCAGAGGCGAACCCCACTCTTATCACGAGCAGCATGAACGACTCAAGTGGCTCAAGTGAACCTGATCATTTCAGACACTGACTCAGATCAAGCCAAGTTCATAAAGTGGACCAAATTTACCGCCTCTGCTAAAATCACATGAATGAACATTAGTTCATTTATACCAATGATTTTCTTTTCACAAGACAATTACTGTTGTTCAGATGATTGCATGTTCACATTCTCACGCCTATCAGAGCTTTCTGCTTGTCATAAAAAAGACGGATTACTCAGCTCTATTTACTGTAACTTATTTATATTGTTTGGTCGTATGTAGAAATTTTATGTTCTCATTAAAAGATAAGGGTCCATACTGCTCTCAATATTATTATTTTTTTTTAGCTGAAAAAAAAAAGTAAAAACAGTTCCGTATTTAGCACCAAGGGATAACGTGCAAAAACAGTGAGCTTCATCATCATTTCTAAAGAGCTCCATCACAGAATTTTTCCAACCTTCACTTTGGAAAATGCTTTTAGAAATATATATATATATTTTTTTTGTGTGTGAGGGCTAAAAATTTGCACACTCACATGAATTTATTTTAGGTAACCTGTTCCCTTCTGTAAAAAGAAAAAGTGCTGTGACCTTAATAAACAATCAGTTTTACATCCTGTACTCCTTACGGAGAAGAAATAAGTGGCACTTGAACTGATTTTAAATCTGTAATTGATGCTAGCTGATACTCTGAGCCTTTTCATGCTCTCATACTGAGGTTAATTTAATGCTGACAAGAGACAGAAAACGTTGACAGATAAAGATGTATCAGATCAATACTTCAACTTCTCCTTAGCCTTTACACATGCATACATATTTATGTCAGGCTGGTTCTCACAAGCTGAAAGACATCTGTTCTCGCTGACGTGGTTGTGAGAAATTGGTTTCTGCATGTATATTTATTACTAAAGGAGGACCTGTTGAGGAATGGTAGTTAAAAGGGACTAAAATAATTATTTGAGATCAAGATAAAATGAAAAATAACTGAGACAGTTACATGTATTTTTCATAGACTTTGCTAGTAAATAGCAGTCAAGCGGGATGGTGTTGAGTTTCAATCATGACACACTTTATCTTCACACACATCACTAAAAGAAAATTACAGAAGAGCATTGCATTCCCCAAATAAAAAAAATAGACTCCTGATCTCATAAAAAGTAAAGGGAGTAAAACAATAAAATCATGGACATATAGCTTTAGCTGGGGATAGGTCGCGCAAAATATGGACTGTCCCCAGGAATTGGGTACGTCTGGTTAACCTATGGTTAGTTCTTCTACATGTAACACACATCACACGCAAACAGCGACAGCACAATTGGCGAAGTGGATATTTATTTTAAGTTTATGATGGAGTTAGAAGATTAAGATTTGTTTCTTCTTACAAAAACACTATTTTGCAATTTTGTCCCAAAGAGTCCGCCACTGTTTCCGACAAATGATACAGTCCTACGTTGCCCTTTTGAGTCGTATTCCCTTCCTGACAGCACAGCCCCGGAAAACCGCCTGTGTCTCCACGCTGTCTCCTTCATGCACAGAAAATGTGCTGTCTCCTTCCACGAGTCTTTTACCCATCTGTATACTTTTTGCTGGCACAGTTGAAAAGATGGCTGTATTTTCTAACAGCCTCGACCAACTGATACTGAGCCGAGCGATTAATACGCAAACAAATAAAAAAAAGCAGTGTAGTTTAGCCACTTTTCTACATAAACATTACCATGACGTTCTGACCAATCTCGCAATAATTGGCTTATACTGTGGAAGAAAAAAGTTTTCAAAGGGGTTGTGTGCGGTGCAATTTTGAGTATACAACCACATCAGCAAGATAGTATTTTGGCACTTCTTGCATAAGTATTAAGATATATAAACATCAGTAAACAGTGATTCTCAGCACTGCAGTCTTTTGGTTTTTCAGCTCACTCATGTTTTGGTTCTCTCCTGATGAGTCTTGCTAATGGGTCTCTGTTGGCTCAAATTCACTTGGCTTTCTCTTCTCCTGCCATCACCCACCCTGTCTCTCCTCCTCCTCCTTCCTCTCTCTCTCTCTTTTTCTCTGACTGTCTTCCAGGCCATCTACAAGATGGTGTCGTCTGTGATGAAGATGCCAGAGGATGAATCCACGCCAGAGAAGAGGACAGATAAGATCTTCAGACAAATGGACCTCAATAATGACGGTGAGAGGAAAAAGGTTTCATGAAGGGTGGGGCGAGAGTTGTGCAGTTGAGTCTAGTGATTTATTGAGAAATGTGGGGGTAGTGGTTCAGAGAAAAAAACAAACAAACAAACAGTACATGCTTACTTAAGTATCTTGCCAACATTTTGATGGTGGATTAGTAACACTTGATTAAGGTGGAAAAAGCAGACAAACTAAAGAGCAAAAAACTGGTTAAAAGTGAAACCCCAGTTTCTGTGGCTGATGCATTCTTAAAGTAGTCGCCACGCGTAAATAAACGTGAATATTGGATGTTGTCCAAAAAAAAGACCTGGCATTTGTGTGCCATTTAAATGTGGTCCAAACAAAAAAAAAATCTTGAGAGTGAAAGTTAGCAGCTATACCCAGTGTACAGTAAACTGTTAGAAGGCGGAAATGCTGCTCTCCTGGTGGAGGGGAGGCACAGGGCATGCGTCACACACTGTCCTGTTTTTTATATGGAACCAAATTTATCTTAATGGTTTCGTTAAAAATTAGTAAATTATATTCTTGATAATTTGGCTTTAAAACTCAAAAAACAAAGCATAAGAGAGAACAGAAACTATGTTCCTTTCTGAACATTAACGATTTCTGCGAAATATCCGGGATTACTCGCACACTACTAGTAGCTAAGTTGCATTAAAAAATCAAAAAAAGACTGAGTCCGTTAACAAAAGTGATGTTGGAGTTTAACTTTATAAGACTATTTTTATTGTTGTTATTTTTGTCTCCTTGTGTTCTGCAGGTAAATTATCTCTGGAGGAGTTTATTAAAGGTGCCAAAAGTGACCCCTCAATTGTTCGGCTACTCCAGTGTGACCCCAGCTCCGCCTCCCAGTTCTGAACCGGCCCAGCTGCAAGCCTGTTCTTTATTATTACTATTTTCTTTTCCAATCTTTCTGTTGCTCAAATCAACGCATGATGGTTCACATCTCTTATATCTTCCGTTCTGTTATTGTTTGATAAAGAGGTTTAGAAGAGAAGTGAAAATCATTTTCCTTTTATATGGAAGAAAATAAAAAGACGTGTGTATATTTATGGACTGGCCCAACGAGGCGCCTGCTGATGTTTCTGAATATTTCCATCTGTAAATGGAGCGCAGGTTCAAGGAACCTGTTCCACTGTGGGGCTGTTTTCTGCAGGATGAGGGATGACTCTGGTTCTTCTCTAACACATGTATATCATGTATACACTGTCCGTCTGTGTACATCACAATAATTCATCAAATATACGTTTGTTCTCTGATGAAAGGCCGAATTCTAAAGCTCTGATCTTAACAGGAAGATGGTTTGGAACACGTAGAGGAGAGGTTCTTGGGATTTTACTGCTATATGATCTTTCGCTGTGAAAAAGAAGGCCTAAGATCCCATTTGATTTGTATTGATATCTACTGCCATTTTGTTTACGTTGGTTTTTTGGTTTTTTTGTCATTTGTACATATCATTTCATCTTTTGTCTTTTATTTATTCATTTTTATTCTTATGAGTTTGCTTTTACTTTTATATTTTAAGATGACCATATCCCAGTTTACACTGACAGAGAGGGAATAAGTTGGGAGTCGAGGTTCATTTTTTATTTTATTTTTTTTTAATTCACAAAGACTAAGAAATCGCGGCATCCCATAATGCATTTGATCAGCAGCGCCGGTAGCACATATCATTTCAGCCGCGGTGTATTTACGAAGTACAGCTGTGCATTAAAGACTGAATGAGTGCGTGTGCATGTAAATATATACACTGTATACTTGAGGCTAACTTTTACAGTATTACCATCTTGTGTTGTTTGTCAAACTGTAAAGTATCTTAAAGTTCTTTAATATCAAGCAGTAAACTTTAAATAGGTGTAACTCGTCACTATACTGCATGATCCCGCCATCCAGACGGAGGTAAAACTCACGATGACAGTTTACGTCTTTTTGTAGCTCGGCGGACGTCTCAGAAACAACTGACTCCTCTGGTTTTCGAACAACCCCCCGTCCTCCCTTCCTGAATTGGTTTTTCCCCTGACACAGAAAACTCACTAAGGGCTTGTTCATCACTCTTTTGCTGAATGCTTTTCTGTCTTCTAGATTAGCCTACCTGCAGAGCGGACACATGGAAAGTGTTTGACGAGGCAGCAGCAGGTTCACACACAGTTTGGATTTTAGACACTGACAGATATCAATGAACCAATATACTGTATATTAGTGCTGCACTCTTTGGGTTCTTTACATTGATTCTGTTTGATGTTTTTAATAATTGGAGCATTAATGTCAAGCATTTAGATGACTGTCTTGCATCTGATGAAATTTAAACCGTACGGTGTTGTTAAAGATTTCATACGGTATGAATAAAAAGAAAAGCTGTGTCACTGTGCACATGTAAACCTATAGCCACTGGTTGCAGCATGGCCAGCACCACCACCATATGTTTCCTCCTGAATCCCACTAGTGTTCCATCGCCCTCATCACCTTGGGTTTTGTGGATTATTAACACTTTGGGTACGTTTTTGGGCAAACAGGCAGTGCTAAAATAAGCTTAGCATGATCAAGTCGAGATAGTAACTACAGAAGACCATGAGGACCGCAGAGCAAATAATAAATAAATGTTTCTGGGTTCTTTTTCCCTAATTCTGTGCCGTCTGTGGCTCTAATCTTCTTCTATAACTAACTGCTCTGCCCACATTAAGTATTTGCCTAAATCAGTTGTTAAGTTGAGGTTGGGACCGGTTGGGAATGAAACAACAACAACAAAATAAAAACTGATCAAATTCTTGATGACAACCAAGAAAATATGTTTCTGTCTTGAGCTAATGTGCATCAGAGCCACAGATAATTCAATTTAATGTAAATTATATTTTCCTGCATTCTCAATGTAAAGTAGAATATTATCTGTAGGCTTTTTAAAATAATCATATTTCACAGATTCTGGGCAAGATAAGTGAAGAACTGCAGACAGAAAGCACAGCATAAGCAGTGATGATGTCATTTAAAATCTAATAATTGTAGTTTTATTAGGAAGCTGTTTAAATACTTTATACTCAAACCCTAATTTTATCAGGTTCATTAAAATGCTTTTTAATTAACCTTTATGCTGTCATCTGCTTTGAATTAGTTATTCCAGCAGAAATCTTATATTTCTGCCAGAAATGCTCCCAAACTGCACCAGAAGTGCTACAGCTAGCTGCTTCTATTTATGCTTGTAAGCAACCACAGAATTCTATCCAAAATAAACATTTCTTAAAATAGCATTTATGTACGTATATTTTTTTTCCCTTTAGATAGGAGCAATCTGTTTAGGTCAGACTAGCCTTTAACTCATCAATCAGGTCAACGTTGAGGTTGTTCAAAAAGCCAATATTGTTTTTCACAACTTTTCCTCAAAACTCTATTTGAAAAGTGTCTGAGCGATCGGTTCAACACATGTGGAGATGTGGTTTTTTCCTGATTCAAACTCTATTATTTAGACATGGAAGTATTGTAATTAACCAGTGTGAACCTGAGAGCTGTCCTGGTGCTGCTGCCTTCAATTCAGTTTAATACTAAAGTCATTCTGCACAAGAGCTTCCTAACCAGCCTCTGCTTCGAGGATTCTTGAGTGTCACTGCCTTCTGCTGGTAGGATAAGAAACAACAGCTAGTACTCTGGTCCTTTTCTACTACTCACTGCCTCTTGATGAACTTGTGTTGGATAAATAAGACTCATTATTTCCTCCCCCTCCGTCCCCCACACTATTTTTCTGTTGCATGAAAATCTCAATCGAGGATGCAAATGTTTGTTCTGTTGGACCTAATATCAAAATATATTTCTGTGTTTCAAAGCATTGCGTGTCGACTGTGTCTTTATTTTTAGGACTGCAACGAAAGGACAAATGGATTGATCCCAAGCTACCCCTAAAAAACAGGTTTTATCTTATGAGGTTTGATTGGTGGGATTTTTAGAAATATAAAATTAGAAGAGGACAAACTTCACTATGTTGAGAAGTGAGTTTTTTTTTTGTGGATTTTTAAATAGATAAATATAGGCAAACAAATCTTTATTGAAACTATAAGGCCTTGAGCAAATAAATGAATAGTTTGGGATTATGCTCTTAAAATGTGAATGTTGTCTCGTTATACCCAAATTTGGACAATTAGATAAATCTGTTTTGTTCACAACAAACAAATATTTTTAACATACCCGTTCAAATGAAAGATGTACATTTGACCTTTTTTTTTTTTTACAGAAAAGGACACACTCCTAAAGTAAGGACATGTTCAGTGAAACCAGAACATTTTAGTTGTGATCCTGTTGCTTCTTCACGTGTCACCAGTGAGTGGAGTCTTTTTGGGAACATCCCAAAGGTGTAAAGTATTCCACAGGTGTGAAAGTGCACATGCACAGACGTTAGACTACAGACAAATGTTTTTTTTGAACTAACATTTACGATAAATTGCAGACAGCAGAGTGTTGATGTGCTACGCACCCTTTGCAGCATGAAACAACAACATCCCAGGTTTGAACAATGGTTTATTTAGACACACGCTTACCAATATGTAGTATATGCAAGTGACCTTTAACTATACTATAAAAAGAAAGTATACTTTCTGAATGAATGAGAAGTATAAATATATAAAATTCTTGTACAGTAATAGTTTGTACACAAACAAATCATGTCACACTCCAGCAGGACATAATCATTAAAATAAAAGGACTGTACTTAAGAAGTATTTGTATTTCATGAATTATATTATTATATTTGGCCGCAGCCCTCAGAGTAAGTAAAAAAATATCAGATACTTTAAAACTTTTAAGTAATATTCCTAAAGTAGACTTTAACTTTTACCAAAGTAATTCTTTAGTAAGATACTTGTACTTTTACTCAAGTATCACTTTGTGGTACTTTATACAACACTGCAACTGGAGTAGAAGTACAACAAGAAGGCTATTTGTAGTACACCTGAAAATTTCATTTTTATACACTAAACAGTGGTGACGCAGAAGGCGAGCCTGTGATTTGAAGTTGCTGGTTCGAATCCTTACTGGTACATCAACTTTTGGTTGTTGGAGGTGAAGCACGTACAGCTTCCATCCACACTCATTTGCCTCACTATGGTCTGTAACGAAGGGAGCAGCCAAAAGGCACAGAAAAAAAAACACTAAACAATAGACTGGAAACATAATTAATAAATTAATAGCAAATTAAAAAGGTTACTTTCAGTTTACTTTAAAGTTTACTTTGATAAGCTAAAAGTAGACTTGAAGTTTTGTATGAGTAAACTAACAGTATACCTAGATGATTTTAATATACTTTAAAATTTATTTTTAATAACTTGAAGTGGGTCAATTTAGTCCCAAGAAGTATGATTTTTAATAAACTGCTAGTATATTTATATTAGAGTACTTGGTAAATAAAAGTACACTTGGGGAAATATACTTTACTGTATTGTGTACATTAAATGGCATGTACTTGAGGTAAACTTTTTTTTTGGTGAGGGTACATGATCAGTGCACAAATGAGAACGGCATCAGGGTTGCCAGATAAACATGAAATGTTTTTTTTGTCTCTTTTTCTGTGCACATTTTAATCAAACTCAACCTCGTCCTAAATCAGCTACACTCAGCCCATATAGCAGTTTAACTCAAAATACAATATTTTTAAAGTGACAACGGTTCATCAAGTCCCATTGGGTAACCCAGCCTGGCATGGAAACTATGGATCCATGTAAAAGTGTGATTTTTATCTTATTTTTTAATATATTTTTTTATTATTTCCTGAGATTGGTCTCATGTAAACAGGGCCTTATACTGCCAAACTTTTCAAATCCCCATTTTACCACAACAGCATCATAAAGTTTCTGGAATTCTTTCATGGTTTCTAGTTTCAGTGTGCCCCCACAGGATATTCAGCACCTCCCAGGTAGGTTTTTAATTGTGCTTATTTTCCCCACAAAACTCCACTTCAAAATGTTTGGACTGTCCCTTTAACACACATTTGACTCCAACCAGTCATACCTGTCAGGTCACTCACTACCTGCTGCTATACTAACATAAAGAAGTTTCTGGTTGCCAGACTTACACAATAACCACAAACAGATATTACATAATATCATTATTAAAATGTTTATTTACATAAAAATAAATATAAAACTTTGGTCTAAGAGCTGAAAAATACTAAACATTCAGACACTTGACCTCCAGTCAAGCAGCATAAACTGGAGGTTTGTTCCTCAGGCACTGAAGATAAAGACACGCCCACACATGTCTCATTTAGAAGTGAAAACCTTTGGAAAAACTGGGAGAATTTATTTTTTTTTTACTAGCAAGATTTCAAAAATACCCATCATCATTCAAAAAAATAAAAAATCAGTTTCATACCTGGAAACAGTGGGAACTAGTGATCACAGCTGGATAAAGAAATATGTGAAACTTGCAGCACATGTCATGGTATTATTTTTGAAGTTAAGCAAAATTTAGCTCAGAAGTTTGTGAACTAGTCTCTGACTTTTAGGTATAATTTTTATTTGGATTTATTTGTTACCAACAGTGCATTTAGACAGTGGTAAAAAAATACTAAAAACATTATCGTAGTGGGATATTTGAGACACTTTAAACTGGCATGTTTTAGAAAAGTTATATCATCTTATCTGTTGTAGATAGACCAAACTGGATCTGAAGGCCCTGTCATAATACAGGTTTTAGATAACTTGTGAATTTTTAAAAAATCTACTGGAAGCCTCTTTTGGATCTATATATACTTTATACTAATAATCAAATTGAATATATGCCCAATAAAATAGTCCGAACAAACTTTTCATAAGTCAGCATAAGTTTTCTAAAACATTATAGTGGAGGGGCTTTTAAAACAGCTCCAATCAAAAAGATGTCATAGCTGTTTGTGTGAATGCTTTTCAATGGCTCTTTTCATTGTCACGAATTTCACTGCAACAAAGACAAAAAGGCCCAAAAACTGTTTTCATGAACCGCTCTGACTGTGGAGTTGTTTCCCATTAGGGGAAAATCAGGGTCGGCTCAGACCATACTGACAAATAATATCTTCCAAAGCTACGTTTACCATTTTAAAACCAATCTTTAAAATTTCACAACGATTCATACAAATCTAAAACCTTTAATTGCTGTCAGTTTACCATTTTGTGATTAATTTGGAAAAAAACATTTTGAATTCCTACTAGATTTATTGGCAGATTGCACTAAAAGTGCTGCTGCTGTTATTAGCCTATTCAACGTCTTCTATGTAAATTATTATATTGCTAAATTGCCAACAGTGTAAAAGTTCAACAAAGCAGTGTTTGTGTGGTTAAAGTTTTAAAACCACAGAAAGCTGTGTGGTTATACAGCTAGCTTGTTTATCCAGTCAGAATTACATCCTGGTAAGATAATAATTCTTCATAACATTTTCACAGTAATGTAAACTACTTCTCATAATGTCAAAAAACCCTTTTCATTAAGAACTGGCCTCATTTCCTGGTGTATAAAAGCTCATACAGAAACACACTAATACAGTCAGGCACACGGTGCAAACAGTTGGAACTTCAGGAAAGTCACACGTCAGTTCTGACACTTCTAGTCTCCGAGGGTACAGCTTTGAAATCGTTTATGTCCAGACCAGTAAAAATCAAACGATTTAAATTCTTCAAGAATGATTTAGCTCATGTTCAATAAGTCTAGATCCAGATGCTGGACCTCTCCACTGTACCCCTTTGCAAACGTTGGGGTTGTTCTTGTGCCCTTCGACTGCTCCCCCTCGTTTCCGATCTCCGTGTGTCCGACCTGTCTCCGTCCGGATGGCGGAGAGCCTGTCTCTCCGAGGCGGGGAGACTCTGAGGCCTGTGAGGCAGAGGCCGTCGGGGAGGTGGGTACTGCTGTCTCGGGGGTACGGTGTTGTGTCTCGGATGTCTGTTGAAGCTTCTGGGAGGTTCAGCATAAAGGTTTGCTGGTTCAACGTAGGTACTCACAGACCCAGCCTCGACATTTATAAGATTATTGATGCCTCTTGGAGGTTTGGTGTAGCGAGAACGAGAACCTTCCCTCGTCGGTCTTTCTACACTGGCCTACCAAACAGGGAGGAAAGTTTTCATTCAGTTATTTTAACTCTCCTTTCGCTCTCGCGTCAAAATGTCCCACAAGGCTCAAGTCTTAACACCGAGAGCTTGTGGGTCATTTTGACCTGAGAGCAACAGGAGGGTCAGGTACTTCTGCGAAAGAGAATTCAACTTTTAAAGCCAACTAAACAGAGGACTCACTGCTTTGATATAGTGACTCCGCCTCCTGGTAGGGCAACAAGGAAGTCCCAGAAAAGAAACGCAGGCAGCAAAGCAGCGGGCAGAAAACACCAGCTGAATGAAACATGTCACAATCAGAGGCACCCAAAGAATCAGAGTGGTACTCTAGAAAAAACACAAACAAGGACAGAAGTTAGCAAAAAAATATCATCTGAACAAGGGATTGCAGAGATATACATCCCTTTTTGGAGTTGTTCTGATTTTGTTTCCTTACAACCTGAAACTCAAATGGATTTTCTATTTGATGCGTATGCATTTTCACCCTTAATGGAATGTTTGTCTATTCTTTTTATTGAAACTATCCAACTCCTTCAAGTGGGGTGGGTCTGTTTCTCTACAGCAATACTTAAATCAAACCAGAGACCATCAGTTGGACTGAGGTCAAACTGTCAACATTGTGTGATCGGTCAGAACTACATGGATTTGTTTGTTTATGTGGAGTAGTGCATTCTTCTTTTGTATGTCATTTTGCTAAAAAAGGTCTGTTCCCAGAAGCTGTTTTTTATTGTATAGGTCATCTTTAAAAAAAACATTCCCACCTTCTTGGAAAAAAAAGTTTGGTTTTCCTCTGTTTTCTGTGTTCTGTTTGGGTCTGCTTTGTCTGCTCCAAATACATTTTAACCAGATTATTTCTTCTGTTGGCCAAAAGATCATAAAGTTCTGCGACACTGAATGGCCAATTTAATTTTCCAGGCAACTTTACAGGATTGGTTATTAGGCTGCAGTCCTAGGACACTCTGACCAGCGCCACTTTTTTCTTTTTTGCGGTCAACAAAAGGACATGGCCCACCTAAACTGGGTAGGCCAGAATTTGGACACAGCCTTTGTCTCTCAGCTGGTCTTTGGAAGCCTCCCAGAAGAGTTGGACAGAGGTATCTGCTGATAGACCCCATGACCAGACTCTGGAACAAGTGGTAGATAATAATGGTTATTTTGTGTAGGTCCATTTCTTAGAATCAAACAAAAAAATGTATTTAAATTTCAAGTAATAAAAGAGAAATAACAGCATGGAGAGCAAAACATTTGTAAACCATTTTAACATAGGTCTACAGTTTGTTTAATGACGTGAAATAGATCACACCCTCAGATTGGTTGTGTAACAATGCAGAAATCACACAACTAAATCTAGGGATTTCAGTTTGCAGAGATAAAGCCGTGTGAACAAAAAATATAGAGCAGAGTGTGTACTACAAAGAGAATAAAACATTTAGAACTCCAAAACTGGAGCTTTTTTTTTTTTTAAAGTAGAAAACTTTCAGAAAATGCAGAAAGAAATGTGGCCTAACCATTTCTTCCCCTTGGCAACTAGGAGTAAAAAAAATATTTTTTCAAAGATCATGAAAGGCTTGTTTGTTGCTTCTGTTTAGACAAATTATCTGCATGTGGTTAAACTAGCGTGGCAGCTATCTCACAGTGACAAGCTCAGATTTAGTTTTCTAAATCTCTGTGTTTCATGTTGTTGTAATAAAACTCAGCTGATCATCCCACGGAGTACCTTCATTCTTGGACCAAGTATTTCTGTCTTTGTTAGATAAATATTTCCACAACAGTGATCAACACCCAGGCAGGAGTAGTCACACATAATCATAAAAATTAACAGTATTTCTATGACAAGCATGCTTTTAGTTTGTAATTCTCAAACCAGAATATCTACATATAATCTAAAAACATAATAATTATAATAACGATAACACAGCGTTGAGTGCTGCAAATGTCAACGCTCACCTTTCCAGAAGCATCTTGAACCATAAAGATTAACATGATTAAAAGCAAAATATTGTTTTGCTTCTCGAGAATAACCAATTCCAAAGAAGTTGTGTTAAACCTATAATTTATTCATAAAAGCATGTAATAAATAAATGTTTAAACTAAAAACATATACATTTTTTTCTAGAAATTAAATACTACTTCAAAATTTATGGGCAAAATACCTAAAAAACAACACTAGAAGTAAGTGGTTGGAATAAAAACAGCTGAAGGGGCATTTTTTTGTAGTTGATTTAGTTAATTGGCAACATATTAACTAAATCAATCCCTAACCCTAACCATCTGAGAGGAATCTTTAACAGTCTGTGAAAAACAGGTCTAGTGTTGGGACAAACACTGGGTCTTAATTCAGGGGTTGCAGCCCACCTAGACTGAGGCCACACCTTTTGAAGTCTGGTTAGACTGAATAAAACTGATTGTTAAATGAGACGACCTACTCATACATATATTGGTGTGACCACGCAACTTGTTACAATAGTAATACATTTTATATCTCATCACCCTTAAATGCCTGAAACTTAAAATGTTGTTGGATCATGTGACAGGTCTTTTTACGGGAGGTATAAGCTTACAAAATGCAAGGTATTTTTAAAAATAATACACGTAAATACACAAAAGACATAAATAATTTGGGTTCATCTCCAGAATTTGCAGTATGGCTTCATAATAGTATTGTGAAACATTCTTTTAAGTTAGTATTTATGTTTTTAATATTTTATATTCTGTTTAATTTTACTCATGTGGTTTTCACTGTTCATGTTAATTATTATACAATGGTCTGCTCAAAATGTGTATTGTATTATCTTATGCTTGTACAATTTATAATAGTAAAATAAATTTTAAAAAAGCTCCAATCATTGGTTATTTAACATCAAATCGCAGCATAAATATCATCAGCTAAGTTACTAAACAACAAATTCTTTAATCCATGATGACTTTCCAAACTACGCCTTTTCCTTTTTTTTTTTTTTAAACTTGATGACACAATGAATTCTGGGATATAACCGTCTGCAAAGGATACTCAGAGCCTTTGTATTCGGGGTTGTGTTGGTAGCATGACAAGAAGCCAACGAAATGGGACAGTGTTTGGGTGGTGCAGTGTGGGCTGTGCACTCCAAAGGACATGTTCATGAAGTGAGCCAAACTGCATCACAGTTAAATTAAGTAGGAAACATAACGGCATTAGTAATTGTACATCTACTTTTGTCTTTATGCTGTTAATGAAATCTGACAGAGCTTAAACATTTCTGCGTCTACAGCTGCTCCCCCATTAACCACTCGGACCAAGATTAAATCCAGCTTAAGACAAACTGTCAAATCTATGTTAAAAAGCCAGAGAGCTGCTGCTCTGAGGAGGAGCAGGTCTGACAGTCCATCTGGAGCCCACTGGATCCAGACACAGCCTGACGGGGTCGGGTCAGCACTTCTACCACCGGTCAGTCAAATAGGAAGCGTGACAGCAAGGACAGACATAAAACCTCCCACTCGTTCTTCCACACACACTGTACTCACACACACACTCTGTACTCACACACACACTGTACTCACACACACACATGCCTATATTGCTGGTAGTCCTTTTTTCTGTTTAAGTGGATATTTTGGCCATTTAATATTAGGATTCTGTGGAAAAATTATGACCAAATATTATTTCAATTAATGTTCTTACATTAATTTTAGATTCCATTATTATTATCTTGTATATGTGCTGTTGCAAGTGCAGCAGCAACAGCTGGCTGTAGCACTTCATGTGCAGCTTTTGGTCACTTCTGGCAAAAGTTATATCTTTTCTACCTAAATAGATGTGAAATGCAAAACAAACTGCATTGCGATAGTTTTGACAATCATATTTTTATGAATCACTGTGAAATTTTGAGGACTGGAGTCATTTTCAGATGAAGAAATCCATTTTGGAAAGTGGATGACAGCTAGCCTGAATAGATTAGAAAACAGCAGTAGCATTTCTCTGCAGTTAATTTAAATGCCATTATTTAAAGCTAAAATGTTGTCAACTTTATTTTAACAATTATTCTGGCATAAAGATAATAATGTGTTATGTCACATAGTGGCTGCTATTTGCACTTAGAAATAACTTTAGAAGTTCAAATGAATAACTACTTATTGCCAAATTTTAGTTTTGCTGTCATCATATCAGCTTTTGGCTCATCTGTACTGTTGGATGTAAACTTACAAGATCATCACTGGGAGAAAAATATATATTTTTTATTTCTGTTAAAATATCAGCTTGAAAATGACTGAAATATCTATTTGACTATGAGGCACCTGTTGCAAAATAAAATGTTAAATGTCACTAACAGTTTTATTATTTAGCTCACTTTCTAAGTGTAAATTCCTAGTAAAGAAAAATCTAATAACACTTAGTTCAGTGCTCTTTCATTATACAAATTTTTATTAAAAGTTAAGTTTAAATGTTCAATGTTATATGTAAATATTAATGTGGAATCTAAATGTAAAAAAAATCATCTTAAATGTTGCAGCTAAATAATAAGAATTTCAGAATGGAACACAGCCCTTGCCGTTGGTGCGTGGCTTCATCAAAAGCAAAAACTAACGCTGATTAAAGATGGTATTTAAATTTTAATTCAGAATCAGTTAATTGAAAACAACATGGACGGTACCTGTGGTCTGACAGTTTGAAACGCAGTTCAGACATTTGCATTTTTCTGCATCAGACATTTGCTGTAACAGCAAGTTTGATGTCTTGTAGGGAAAAGTTAGCAGCGTTTTGCAGCATTAACAACGTTAGCAGGATTAGCCGCATGTGACCTTTTTAGGATGCACGATTTGTAAGCTCATTTGCACGCGCTAAAAGGTAAACGTCTGGATTGCCCATTAATGCACTTGATTTAAAAAAAACTACTGAAAATTATTTTCATACCTAATTATAAAGGTGTGCTAAACTACGTGTATACTGTAGACAGTTTTAATATCATATACATTTATATTAATAAAATATAGATTTAGGATGCATACATATTTATTTATAGCACAATTTTGACTTATTTTTCTAGACAGTGTTAATTAAACAAACTCATCTCCTTTTTTTTCCCTGGAAAAAAAATCCTCATCTGTTGCAAACGTTGCCTTTTCTATAAAACATGCAGGTGATGAACTACTGAAATCTAATCCATTCTGTCATCAAGGGGTCTAACAAAATGCTAAAATCAAACAAAGCCCTTCAGGCAGTTCTTAGCAGCAATACTAGTGTTTGTTTTTGTCGCAGGATGATGACATCATAACAAAACCTGCACAAAGTGAAAAATGTTTTTGTATTAGAACTGTTAAAACAAGTAAACCCATAAACCCAAACAAACATTTTCTTTACGCTGCTGAAACAATCATCAAGTAGACAACAAGTTCAACTTACATAGATGCGTGTGGGGTCAAAGGGACATTGGTAGGTCACGCTAGAGTAGCCAATGGCGTCAGGGAAGTGGCAGTGAGTCAGGAGGCTTCGACCATCATTAATGATGGCCCTAACCAAGGAGATGAAGAGCCCAATGGTTGAAGCTGCTGTCAGGAGTGCAGAAACCAGACTGAGTGCAAATAGGGACCATTTCTGCAGAAGAAAATGAATAAAGCTCAATAAATATTCATTAGGAAAAACTCTTCATTGCAGAAATGAACATATTTTAATGTTCCCTGTTAGTTTCCTAAGATAATCTAAGAGAAAACAGTAGATGTGTGTAATTATTTGTGGTGAAATGAGTCCTAAAGGCCAAGGAGCAAGAAAGATGCCATAACTCAAAAAAGTATCATGAAGACAGTTTACAGTATTCAAATTAACAGGTACAAAGCCCTTAGTTTTTGGAGATGTCCTGTGATCTAAAAATGGGTCTTCAAATAAACTATGACCCTTAGCACACAGTCAGGTTAGAGACAATAAAGTTGATCTTATTACCAAAGACATTTTGTGGGCAGAGCTGAAAAAGTTTGTAGCTCACAAACCAGTCCTGTCAGAGGAGACAGGGGAAAATTCCAACAAACTATTGAAAAGTTTGTGAAAGCCAATATATTGTATGTTGTATACAGTTTGTTACCAAATATATTTTAAAGAATAGATGCTGCGACTGGAAAGCAATAAAAAAATGTTTTCATTATTCGGGCTTTTAGTAAAAAAATACATTTTTAGAATCTTAACTAACCTAAAGGTTTAGCCTGATTTAATTTCAGATAGCAACACTAAATGTTGATGTGTCTCTTTATACAGTGTATGTAAACATTTGATATGCCAAAGTAATTGGCCACTACAGTCCTTAATGATTTAAAGAACTTAGTAGATGAAGCAATCAATCAATATTAACACTCCATTGAGAACCTGGTGTTCTGAAAAGAAATAGAAACAACTGAGTTGTTACTGTGCAGGAGGGTCAACATAAACAAAAACCCACAACACAACACAAAAAGTCACAACCAAAGTTTTACTAAAACAGAAGCCAGTTGGTGGCAGCGTGGCGGTAAGAAGCCACATCGTAGAAGAAGAAAGATGAAGGACTACAGTCGGATGGATTTTCGAGTGGAAAAGTAAGTAAAATAATAATATTGTTCAGTAAATGTAGACATAGATTATAAAGATGTTATAAACTCTTTTACTGAGAGTTTTGGGAGTTACACAATGATAATACGGTGCTCCTACATTATATAACATTAGATAGTTAAATAATTAATTTTTTATTAAAAATATATAGTTAGCTCAGTGTTATGGCAACATTATCACCTTAAAGAGGCGTTAAAGCATTACTTCCATTGTGTTTTTTGTTGTTGTGTTGTAGCTTGACCCTTCTGGGCCACCGTACTAAAAGGTGTCTGATGACTAAGGTAAGAGCTACAGATTCGAACTGTTAGCCATGCTCTGCTTGCTTCACAGTGGCTACTGCTAACAAAAATGAGGAGTGGTTCAATTATGCACCGGCTTACTTTTTCTGTTCATCTGCTCGCCTCGTCAGTCTTGTTTGAGCAGCCTGACAGCTGACTGAATAAACAGACAGCTGAGCTGCACTGACAGACTGAGGGCAAAAAAAGAGACTATTCCTGCTCTGCAGGACTGAGGCTGTGTTTGTACCTTTAGCTAAATAAGTGGACTGATTCTAATAAAACCCTCAGAAAGTTTTTTTTTTTTTTACTTATTAAACATCTATAACTGATAAACCTTTGGAGTCAACTCTATTCAAGATAGCCGCCCAACCTAACTGACAGTACAAAACATGATTGGCTCAGACTCTTACAGATGTTGCGCTACAATTGGGTGTGGTTGTAGCTGAGAGTCATCCCCACCATAGACACTAAGCACTGCACACAGCATGATACTGTTACTTAAAAACACTGAGCTAACAGGTGTTCTCAACCCTGCCTGTCTGTTAGCAAAATACTTCCTGAACCTCTATCAACAACACCCAGAAACACTGTCGGCTTCTTTGGGCCTGTGTTTCAGACAGAGGTTTATAAAGTACTTGAAAAATATAACTAAGCAAAAGTAAAACTACATGAACAGAAAATGACTTTGGTAAAAATAAATTTCACTTTTACTCAAGTAAAAGTCATAAAAGAGTTCACAAATATTGGGAAAGTAGAAGTAAAAGTACTTTTACACACACTCTAAGAAATAAACTGTTGAATTTACTCAACCAAACTGGTTCCACTAAACCAGGTTGAGTAAATTGAGCAATATATGTATATTCTTTGCTCAATTTACTCAACTAGGCTTAGTGGAGCCAGTTGACATGACAAATTCAACACTTCATTTTTTTACAGTGCAGAAACATCTTCTTTCATGATGAGTTCGAACATATTTAATTTTGTAACGAGGTGTTACATTTTAAAGTAAAAAAGTAAATCATGTAAAATGTAACACAATAAAAGTAAAAGTTTTAAAAAAATTGGTAAAATTACAAATCCTCAAAAAAAGTACTGTAACGAAGTGGTTAGCACTGACGCCTCACAGCAAGAAGGTCCTGGGTTCGATCCCCGGTTAGGATCTGGGGTCTTTCTGTGCAGAGTTTGCATGTTCTCCTCGTGCTTGCGTGGGTTTTCTCCGGGTACTCAGGTTTCCCCCACCCCTAAAAACATGTACAACAGGTTGCCTTCAGGCCCAGGCCTCCCTTGAAAAAGAGATCTGAGATTTCAACAGGACTTGCCTGGTTAAATAACGGAAAATAAATAAAAAATAATAATAATAAATAAATTTCCCCTAAGTGCTCTGTCTGGGATACCTCCCATAGACAAAGATTTCTTTGGGAGAATTTCATTCGGGCCAATCAGAGAACAGAACTTTGATTTTCTGCGCAGTGTCTGCTTGTAGTTTATTTTACCTGGGCCAATCAGCAAACAGAAGGCGGAGTTTTGAACGACGTTAATTTTCTGTGCAGTGTCTGCTTGTGAGTTTAGCATACAGCAGTGCAGAAAGTGAATGAAACCAGTCTGTGTTGATGAGGCTTCCAAATTAAATTAAATTTGTCTGACAAAGCAGCAGCTCTCATTTACAGTCGTCTCGTTTGGCTCGGTACTTCTCTCCTGTTGTTTACAGAGCACACGATTTCTGTTAGCTTCTTAGCTTAGCTGAAACGTACGTCGCGGCTAACCAATCCAATCCTTTTAAACTTCAGCAGAGGCCACACCTCCAGCAAGAATCACTTCTCTATAGACGAGAGTCCAGACCCTCGAACGAAGCAAAGTGAAGGACAAGGGTCTGGGTTTTATTAGGCTAGTAACAAAGTAAATAGTTACTATAAACCTCTGGTTTCTGAAAATACCCAAATAAGTGTGCACAGAACCTAAAATGGTTGTTTGGAAAGTATGTATAAAGTATAATAAAAGTAACAATAAAACTGATGAAAACATCAAAAACTATTACTAAAACAAGGAAGGTATACAAACCAGGCGTTTCCGTTGCATGTTTTTTGAAAGAATAATTGCTAGAATCCCAACGATAACACCCTGTAAATCAATGGAAAAAATAAAAATTAAAGTCGTGTCAAAGTGCACAGTAATTAACGGTTTATGCTTCATATCTTCATATTTATATCCCTCAACTAAGCTTGTTTTTTTTTTCTTCTAACACACACAAATCTCCATGATGGATTTTAGCTAGGCAGAAGAAGAAAAATTGTACATATATAAATTCCACTTTTTGACACATCAAAGTGATTAATAAAAAAACTCAGGGGTCAGAATAAAAGTTATGAAAGATGCTTGGTTTCCCCTTAAAATTTATTTTATTACAAATCTAAATAAATACTAAATTACGCTATTGTACCAGGAAACATAGGTAGGCTCCCAAAAAATCATTTCAGCAGTCCTTCCCACATAGAAATATTGGTCTGGCCCATATGAGCAGTAGCTCGTGGCCCAGATACCACAAAGAATGATGGCCCTTTGGTGGCCCAGATGCAGTTTGCCAGAGGTGGTCCATTCATTGGCCAGCACAACATAAACCAAACAACTGGGCCAGTTGTGGTACTGACAGATTTGTACCACATATACCAAACCACCAGTTGTGGAATACCATCATTGCCAGATCTGGCCCACACCTTTCTGCTACGTGGGTTGGTTGAAATGACAGAACTGTCACCGGTCCTTCTTAAGCCTGCTGAACGCTCACCAACATCCCTGAGACGAGAGCCATCACGTTGGAGATGGCGTAATCCATGGCTCGGGCGTGTTTTGACAGGTTGATGTGTCTGAGCACCACGCCGTGCACCAGAGCTCCCAGCAGGAAGTTCACGTGACCCACGAGGATCACGCTCAGACCCATCTTCATCAGGGTCGCAGGATCCTCCAGGCTGCCACAACACACACCTGCTGAGGGAGAGGACAGGGAACCATGAGGAGCAACGCAACACAAGGGGTTTGGATCAAAGTTGTATGTTGGTCCTGTATCGATCAGACACACGGCTGTCCGGTCACAACCCAAAACAAGGAGGTCATCTCTGTTAATGATTGGCTGTTGAGCACATAGTCATATTCCAGGCTGTGCAGAATGAGTCAGAGATTCTATAAACTGCTTTAATATTAATGTCTGAAGCATGTGTCAAACTCAAGAACCAAGGGCAAAATCTGTCTCTTGTTTTGATTTTATCCGGCCCTGATAGTCGGAGTTGTAAAGTAACTAAGCTCAAATACTTCACTGTACTTAAGTAACATTTTTGGTTATCTGTACTTTACTTGAGTAATTATTTTTCAGCCTACATTTTACTTCTACTCCTTACATTTTTACACAATTACCTGTACTTTCTACTCCTTTCATTTAAAAAAAAAGGCAAGATGTAGAAAATTGTTACTCCTATTTAATTTTGTCATTATTATTAAAAAACACTGATCAATTGTGCCTCCTGGATAGAGTGAATAGTTGTGGATGGATGAGAAGTAAAAATATAAACCATTCAGTCTGTATTAGTTTGTACACAATCCATCACAGCTGCACGCCTTTAAAAAAATTATCTTTGAAGAGGTCACCTCCAAATAAATGTCATTTTAGATAATCTAATCGCTCATTTTTACTCAGTACTTTTATTACTTACGTATATTTTATGTCAGAAATGTACTTTTGATACTAAAGTAAAAAAAAAAATCATATACTTTAAGACTTTTACTCAAATAATATTCTTACAGGAGACTTTAACTTTTACCAAAGTAATTTTATGGTAAGATATTTGTACTTTTACTCAAGTATCACTTTGAGGTACTTT
>JARVGW010000309.1:4798186-4818450 GCA_031762495.1 Anablepsoides rubrolineatus | reverse complement strand
TATATATATAGTGATTGTTTTCTTTTTGTATCCAATTCACTGGATTGTGATAAAACATATCTTTAAGATATACTGTAATAAATGAAAAAACTTGTTAATAGAAGGTATAATAAATGAATGCTAGCAATGTGTCTTTCTAAATGTATTTTTTTTTAAACATAATTTGGAAAAGGTTGTTTGTGTCTCTTTAAGATTAATTTGCAACATTTCTTCAATGAATATTAAAAGATGCATCTTGGGTTGAACCAAGTTTAGTTTTTTGACTCTCTTGTGTAACTGTAAATGACAGCAGCTGTTTTGGTTTGTACCGTATATTCTCAAACTGTGTTTCAATCAGTGATGATGCTTAGAAAAAAAAAAGATGGTATCAGCTGTTTACAAGATAACTAACAAGCTAAGCAGGTTAACTTCCTATAAGTTGTTGTTTACAGTAGCTCCTAACCCTGCTCATTGAGAAAACACTATGCTGAATGTTTCAACTGTTTCCCTGCTCCTTTAGAATCATATATCAGATGTGTCAAAGCAGGGAAACATCTCTAACATGCAGGATAGTGGGCCTCGAGGACCAGGGTCGGGAACCATAGTACTTTTATCTATTATCTCTTTTCTTCAATCTGTCATTAAACAGGGTAGAAGGAAAAAAATACAATATCAAGGTAACAGGAGGGTGCAGGAGCACCCAGACAGAAGAGGGTGGGCATAATTTGCCCCCCCTCATGATTCCTACAACACAATTTTGAGTATGAAACAATTACTATACTCCACAAATGTTCCCTTTTAACAAGAATCACACAACATCTTGATAAACGAGGGATGAACATAGATCACAGGATCCTCTGATATTTGCTCAGGTTCTAGATGAGCTGTTCATAAAATGCACAAAACTTCAAGTGGATCTGATTCAAGTTGTTTCACAATTTGTATTCAGCTGTGAGGAGGAAGAACCAACAAGACTACTGCAAAACATCAGTAAAACTTATCACATCTCAAACTGCACCTTTCAATGGAAGTCAAGAGTGATTCTGTATCCTGGTGTCTATTAGGATCCCTCTGTTCAAATCTGAAAATTGTTCCAAATATTAACTTTTTTTGGTGATCAAATTCTCTTTAGGTTTGTTATTAGAAACTTTGTCGAGCGTGTTGTACCACTAGACCCCCTCGTTCAAGGCCCATGCCTCGGTGTGCCCCTCAGCCTGTTGATGTTAGAATAAAGAAGTGATTCAACTAGGTAATATCTATAAATATATAAAGTATGAGCAGGGGTATCAAACTCATTTTCACTGAGGGTCACATGAGCATTATGGTGGCCCTCAAAGGGCCAGTTATAATTAACTTTTCTGAAACATCTTTTGACATTTTAATTCTGACAGGCTTAAGTTTATTTTAATTATTATTATTGTTCTTGATTATATATGTGGACTGTTTTTATTGTTTTCAGGTATTTGTTCTTGGTTAAGCACTTTGTGATTTATGTGACGAAAACCAAAAAAGTGTCCAAATTGTATTTAAACTCTTTTTACTGGATGCAGCAAAAATCAAATAAGAAAACAATACAAACTTTGTTCAAATTGGTTCAAAAATAAAGATGTCATATTATTGGAATAAAACAGACGCAATTTCAGCACTGACCGGATTAGATTATACTGTTTGTGGGTCTTAAAAATACACTTTAATGTCAATGTTTTTTATGAAAGTTGCAATAATGTAAAATTAATTACAGTACTTACTAACTTCTATGTTTCATATTTAACTTCAACTAAACACAAAACATCACATCTCATTGCTACAACTGAGCATCACTAACAAACAATAACTGAGCTCTACGTGGTATTTTGAGCATAGGAACAGCGTTTAACACGTCCTATTATAAACTATGTGTACGACTGATTAAATGTGAAATAAATAACACAGAAATATTATTAAAAGTAAAAGTAACAGAACTTTACTCACTGTTGAGTTGTGATAAGTAGCTGCTGTCTTGAATTCTGAACTGTAGTCAGATTTCTCCCATTTTCTGACAAGGAATTACGACTGGAGGGGATGCTCCAGTTTAAATTTACGACTTGCACATGGGAAATTCCCACTTCCTAGTACCACTGTGATGCAACAAAAGTAGCTGTCAAAAATGCCTCTAAATGGAGATTTTGTACAGAAAGTTTTACTGCTTACTTTTGTAGGAAGCGTTCATTTTGCAGGTAAAATAATCAACCTGCATTTTAGGAGATGTAGTTTATAGTCAAAGCATCATCAGCTTATTTTAAGATGTTACTCTTTGAAGCGCTCATGAGACATATAAAATGTGGCAAACAGTGGCCCCCGAGCCTTGAGTTTGACAAATGATATATAGGTTTATGTTCATGGTGTCTAAGAAAAAAAATCACATATATCTGTAAAAAACCATAAAAAAAACTTGTATTCAGTTTAATCCTGACTTGATTACATGAATTAAACTTTGCTGCTTCATAACCTAACCTGAAGCTGTTGACTTGTGTGTGGGATAGACTTGATAGACTTCAACCTGTTCTCACCTTGAAATGTCAACAATTTCACAACAAAGTATCTGGAGAATCCCCACTGTGCACATTCCTAAATAAAGCCAGACATTCGGTGTGTCAGAGCTGTTTAAAGTTAAGCTTTTTAAACCATGCAAGGTGAGAGTCCAAAAAAAATCTCAGGTGTTCAAATAAACTCAATTTTCTTGCTTCTATTATTAGTACCATGCTGATGCAGTTTCAAAGCTGTCTTGAGAGTAAATCATCTGTGCCACACCCAAACCAACACAGTGAAGGTGTTTCAGCAAAGCAGCACCTGAAGTGTCAGCTAAGCTTTTTTTACCTGCACCAGCCATGTCTGTTAGGTCCCCATCCGTCTGGACTGACAGCAGCTCCCCAGTGCTGACTGAGTGATCAGTCCTACCCAAACAGACGCCTCCTCAGTCCTGCCAGACAGCAAGGCATGACACGCCTCTTTCAGGCTTTTCAAAATAAAATTGTGTAAACTTGTTTCGAAGAGGCGCCACCAAGTGGGGGCCGAGGAGGGCAATGTTCATCCCTGAAAAACAAGTTGGTTCCCCCCCAATGGCCCCCTGTTGCAAGTCAGTTTTATATGTATATTATCAGTGGTGGGCACAGTTCCCCTAAAGCACTAAAGCACGAGGAACTAATTTCTTTATTAGTGCTTTAGGGTTTTTGCTAATTTTTACATTCATTAGTGGATTAGCACTTGCTAAATTTATGGGCTAAATTTAGAAGCACTAACTGAGGTCTTTAAATGTTATTGATCAACAATATTGTTCACAGTTGAGGGTGAAAGCTGTCATACATTTTGTTCATATGTGTGTCAGTTATCACATGTCAAACTCATGGCCCACGGGCCAAATGTGGCCTTCAGGTGACTCCCATTTGGCCCGCCAAGGGCACAAAGTGACAACGACCACTCTTGAATTCTGTATCTTTGCTAACAATCTTGGCAATGATTTATCCTGCCCAGGCCTGTACCACAAAGTGATACTTGAGTAAAAGTACAAGTATCTAATCATAAAATCACTTTGGTAAAAGTTAATGTCTCCTCTAAGAATATTACTTGAGTAAAAGTCTTAAAGTATCTGATTTATGTTGTACTTGAGTATCAAAAATAAGTTTCTGACATAAAATGTACTTAAGTATTAAAAGTAAAAGTATTGAGTAAAAATGACAGGTTAGATTTTCCAAATACATTTTTTAAAGGCATGCAGCTGTGATGGATTGTGTACAAACTAATACATCAGAATGGTATATATTTATACTTGTCATCCAATCACAATTAAATTCAAAGGCACAGTTTATCGGGATAGATTTTTTTTAACAATAACGAGCCAAAATGAAATAGGAGTAATGACTTTCTACTTCTTACCTTTTTTAAAAATGTAGGGAGTAAAAAGTACAGATAATTGTGTAAAAATTTAAGGACTAGAAGTAAAAAGTTGGCAAAAAAAACTTTACTCAAATAAAGTACAGATAGCCAAAATTTCTACTTAAGTACAGAAACAAAGTATTTGTACTTAGTTACTTTACAACTCTGTGTCCAGGGTTGATGTTTAAAACTTTATACTTTGTCATACAATTATTTCATTTCAAGTTTTGTTTTTGGTTTTTTTACATATAAATGAGTTAAAATTAAATATAGTGCTTTAAAACTTTAAGCAACACCTGCTTCATGGCAAGAAGGAATCCAAAAATAGTTCAAATCTTTTGAACTATGTTTTCTGAAAAAATATAAAAACTCACAAATGTTATCAAAAACACAGCTTACAGTATTTTAGTATAATGCCAATTGTTGGTTGCAAAAGAATTCTGTAGTTGCTCTTTGCCATGATCCCAAACTTTTACATCTCTGGGATCATTCCTGTGGTTCTTGAGACTCTAAAAACATTTTCAGGTGATTGACTTTTGTGCCCTCTAGTTGACAACTTCTGTTACTGAATAAAAACTGAAGTAGACCATTAAAAAATGTTTTTTGTACCAAAAAAACAACTATATTTCTTTTTACAGAACACAAAATAAAATATACTAACTGGTCACAGATTCTGTTTGCATTTTCTCAGTTTTCATTAGAAAGATCAAATTCATATTGCAATATATATTCATGTCACTGAGACAAGTTGTTGAGATCTCAGCATGTGAAGTAACATGAAGTGATGACACAGGAAACAGACTACAATGGCTGACAGGATCTGAAGTTTCTTTTGAATATTACGAGTCTCTATCAGGGAGATAAAAAAATATCAGATTTAAAGAGAGACCGGTGGGTTTCCTTATCTTGTAACTCTTCAAGTTCAAAACAAAAATATTCTGTGACAAAATGGCTAAAATCTTCTATGTTATGACACATTTCTTCCTTATTAAATTGTTTTCTTTCTGTACTTGAAATAAAATTGCAGACACTTTAAATCCAGGTTCTGATGAGGCCATTCCGAAACGTTCATTGTGTTCTGGTGAAGTCGAGTTTTCTGTTTATTTGGATGAATGCTTTAGAAAAACACATTTGTGGATTGAGCAGAGTTGAGTATGTTGATTGCACCCATGAAGAAATCATCAAATCTTTTCTGCAGCTACTTCTACAGATAATGAAATATGTGACTCATAGCTGCAAACACGCCAAAGTTTAACTCAATATAAACTAAATTATAATTATTTTTGTTTATTAAGTTCAGTCAGCTGTGACAGTCATCTTGGCCTGACTCTAAACGTTAATCACTTGTAGACTTGCATTCACTGATCATTTCCTTAAAAATGTTGCAATAACATTCCTTCAGTGTATCGTGAGATATTTTGCTAACAGACAGGCAAAAGTTGGATTCTAACAGTAAACAACAAAAATTGAAATCAAGTTTTTTAGCAGGAAAGCTTTTTATAATGATTGTGCCCCCATACATGAGTTTCAAGCCTTAAAGCAGGGCTATTCAACTAAAGTGCTCAGGGGTCCACAGTTACTGCAACAGCTGAGGGGCCGATCATCCAGCAATTAAAGTCATTATGTAAATAAACCAAGTATTACAAAGATCTGTTACCTTTGAAATAGTTTATTGTGGTGCATTTAATCATGAATACAACATACAGAATCCAATGTAATAAAATAAGTTATATTAAAACTATATCAAAAATAATTGACACAAATATTATTTTGACATATTTAACTTGCCACATTTTATTTTTACTTATCTTAATTTTATATTCAACTGCTTGCAGTTTTAAGTGTCTTGGGTTTTCACTCAAATGTTTTTTTTTTTTTTTTTACCAGCTTTTAGGCAAGATTCTGACATTTCTGTATACCACACGTCTGTTTAACTTAAAGAACTTATAGTAATTAGAAAACCAAAGGTTTTAATGTAAGAACCAATGAACCAATTGGGCCAGATTTTGGTCAGCAGTGGGCCTGATGTGGCCCACAGGCCTCCAGTTGAATAGCCCTTTTAGAGTATCTAAAATTAAAATGTTTCAATTTATAGTAATTGACGTGAGAAAACCCCAAATCAATCTGTAACTTCCTAATCCTCTTTCTAAATTTGAAGTATAATATACACAATGACTATAATAGTTATTTAAAAGTATTTACAACCTAAAATTAAAGCACTGAACATATTGTTTGGAACTTTTTTATTCCATACAGTAGAACCGGAAACCATAGATCCAGCTACAGTACCATCTGTGAGAGGAGCTCCCAAACTGAGACAGACTTTATTAATTTACATTTTATTTTCAGCACAGCTGAACGACAGCATGACCCTGCATCGTTCGTCACTTCAACCTCCAGCCTGGAAACATCTGGAGTTACGGTGTTGAACAGAACAGGGTGGACCGCCGCTTTCTCTCCAGTTTGAAGCGTCAGGTCCGTTCAGGTAGCGGCTGCTGTCTCTGCACAGCAGCGGAGGTAAGAGAGGAGCTTCGCGGCGGGACTATCCCGGAGCTGGCCTCTCCAGCTAACTTAGCTAACTTAGCTAGCTAGCGAGCTAAGTCATTAGGAGCTGCACGTGTGCAAGCTACTCAGTAAAATGCGATAAATGCTTGTTCGCAGTCGCGTAAAACCGGAAAAAATCTTTGTGATTTGACTTGTTTTAAATGTCGTTTTTACGACACTAAGTTTAAAGTTTTTATCGAGTAGTTAGCAGATTCGAAGTAGTCAAGCTAGCAAGATTGTTTATAGCAGGTGAGGTTTCCTGTGTCCTTTCAGAGTAAAAGCATATCGTGTAGCCGTGATTGCTTTACAAGTCTAGTAGACGAAGCTTTGACGATTTTATCAATTGTTTATAAACGTGTGTTGCAAATGTATTATTATTGTAGTTATCATTACCATTATACCTAAATCCCGAACGCAGCACACCACGACGTGTTTTTATTTTGAAGTCTGCGTGCATAATTTTCTTCTTCGTCTTTAAAACTGTCTAGAGCAACTAGAGGTTATTCGTTTTCAGGGACCCAGCAGCCAGAGTTCAAGTCGCTAGCTTTTAGCCAACACGCACACACGAGCCTCCTGAAGCGAGTCATCTGCTGTTGACGGCTTGCCAGCATGCTAATAAGGACAGTTTAACCGCAGCACACTGCAGTCAGTCAGCCTCCTGTCCGACTCCGTAGGTCCAGCCGAGCTGAACTCCGCCGAAGCCATGCGACAGTGGTGTGTCCCCACCGCGACCCCACGGGCTGAACCGCTCCCGGGGCGCCTGTCCGTGTCCCCCCCTTCCTCAGGTGAGATAACTTAAAGGGGTAAATACAAACAAACGGGTTAAGGTTTTTGTATTTGAAGACATAAACAGAATCACTTGAATGCTGTGAATTTACAGAGACGGAACAGCATAAGAGAGAGACTTATTGCGCTCTGTGAACGCCTAATTTAACACCAGATGGTCCTGAAACTCCCAACAGGACAACTAACAAAGTTGGACTGGTTGTGTTTTGAAAATTTTCAATCTTTAAGTAAATAGATCAACTTTTTGACAGTAGTAGGTGTCTGGCTAGTGGAGATGTTTATTGTAAACAAACATCTAATCATACTGATGCTGAGCTATTTGTTTATATATGTTTATATGTTTAAATTAAGTATTGATGTGTTTAGTATGATTTCCCTCCAAGGAGCAAATAAAAGTGAAAGAATGCATATCGCCCACCGCTAGGGCTACACAATGTATGCAAATGTATTGTTATCGCGATGCAAATTGCAAAAAATGCATAAACTGCAATAGACGATTGGCTCCAATGTTTGCATTTGTGTGGTTTGTCAGCATTAGTCTGATAAATAAAATGGACTAGAGAAACAACATCAAATCATAATCGCTCCATCATGTTGTAATGGAAATTATGTAGTAGTTTTTTTGCTCTGAACCGACAGAGCAGAAAAACATCAACACTGCATACTTAAGTATTTTTTGATTTATCGCAAGTCATATTGTCATTGCAATATTAAGCACTGTTATCACACATGGCAGGCTTTCTTGATATCGTGCAGCCCTACCCACTGCCTTTCATCTGTGACATCCAATTAAGGATGTTATGCTGCATTTTAGATCTGAAGAGTGAAATCTCAAAAAATGCATTGAGGATGACTCTCAGCTACCAACACAGCAAGTTTTACCTCCATATCAGTAAAATATGGATTGAATTAAAGTAAATCTTATGTTTGTTAAGGACACTTAACTGGGGCGATCATTTTAAACTGGATTGACTCCAGAAGGCAATTAGTGGTGGCTATAAATCAAACTATTACTTTCCAAGAGTTTCATTAAAATCTGTCCAGTGATTCATGAGATACTTTACAGTACAGACAAACAAACAAACAAACATAAACACACCAACACAGGAAAACTCTCGCCTCTCACCTTTGGGGGTGGACGATAATAATATAATATTACAAGCTGAAAGGACCTGCTGTTACTTTATGCATGCAGAGGTGATCTTACTTTAATTCCACTCTGGACAAATTGACCAAGGTTAGCCCTAAGTGTCTGTGCCAAGTGTTTGAAAGGTTGCCAGAACTTTGAATGACCCACAAGTTTCTCAGAGGGGAATGCAGTCTCTTTCTCCTGAGTGCAATCCAACAAACAAGCTTGTGTACTTAGAGCTACATGGCATAAATTAAATATTTTTGTCCAATTTGCTTTCAAAGTAAATGCTGGGTGTGTTTAAACTCCTATGGGTGCATCTTATTTTATTTATTTTAATCTATTAATAATCCTTGGAGATAAATTTAGCTGCATTTTCCTTGGAGACACTTTATCAAGTCTTGTATTGCAAACTGTTTAGCGGGGAGGAAAGAAAACGAACACAGGAGTGCAGATCTTGTGTTTCACTCAGTTTGCCGGTCTCAGATGGTTCTTGACTTTTGCCCCCAACCCCACATTGTGCCTGCAGACCCACGAGGAGAGTGCTGCGAGATGGAGCCACGCTACACCATCGAGCAGATCGACCTCCTGCAGCGCCTGCGTCTCTCGGGCATGACCAAACCGCAGATCATCCACGCCCTGGAGTCCCTGGAGAGGCTGGACCCGGACCACCGCCCGTCACACTGCGACTCGCACCCCAACCTGGCCCCGGCCACCGCCGCCCCGGCCCCGTCTTCGTCCTCATCTTCTTCCTTCTCCTCGCTCTCCCTGGCCTCCGCCACCACGCAGACCTCGGGCCTGGACGGTGCCGCACTGTCCCCGAGCAACAGCTGCGAGGCCTCGCCCCCACCCCTCTGTGCACCAACGGTGGCGGTCCAGCGGTCGTTCAGCTACGACATGATGGGGGATGAGGACTGGGACCTTGAGGAGAAAGTGGAGGAGTATATGAGGTGGGGAAACGGTCCTAAGAGCTTGATGGGTTGGAAAAGTAGAAAGGATGAGAGACTATTATAACATCATTTAATGACAGCTAGTGTCCCCAAAGGTGCAGTCTTATTCTCCAGAATTGTACTGAAGTTAATTCAGGTCAGGTGTTCAGGGATAGCTAGGAAAATATCAGTGCATAAGGTTAGTGAGAGCATATGCAGGTGTTTTAACCACCGTATAATGTTTCTCATGTCATCATAGGCTTTTATCGCTTTTACAGGAGAGACAGCAACCTGGTGAAGGAGGAGATCAAAACTTTCCTCAACAATCGCAGGATCTCTCAGGCAATCGTGGGCCAAGTCACAGGTACACTACCTTCTCTGTGCTATCACTAAGGTAATAGACCTACAAAAAATACTTTAGATTAATGACAAAGTGCGGAAAAAATGTTTTATTCAATCCCCCTAAAGTTAGTACTTTGTAGAGCCACTGTTATGCTGCAGTTACAGCAGCAAGGTTCACTGAGGAGAGGCCATAAAGCCCACACAGGTGGAGTCCCACGCTTGTGGTTGTTCTGGAACTTGGTCCCATCTCCCCACTGGATCGCTGAAGCTCAGTCAGAAGGCTCTTTCATTACACAGATCAGTCCGCCTTTATGCATCCTCAGGCCATTCATAAATCACTAGATGGAGCCGGCCACATCCCACACAGATGGGAGTTTAGAGACATGAAGTGAGAGAGTTAAGGAGCAGAACTCATCTGGGCTGACGTGAAGCACTACGCATCAAATGTTGAAAAACATAAAGAGTTAGGTAAATTCTTAGCCATTGTGGTTACCTCTTTTTTAAAACTTAAGTACAAAATGTGACAAAATGATTGTGCGTCATTGATATTTTAAATCTAGTTGTTGTTGTTGGTCAACAACAAACCAGCTGGTTGCACAGACCAAATGTCCTCACTTCATCACATTATTGATCCACGGCACCGACTTCTTGGTACTTTTACGTATATCGACCATCTCGCCTTTGTTACAACCTAGCTCCGCAGTATGGAGGTACAACAGGGGCAGACTGGCTCTAACACTTCTCACCACCTTGTTACAGAAGTCCCACAGAGCCGGCCAGTAGACCTCCAGTCCCAGCCTGGGTTGTGTTTTGAAGGAACCTAGAGTTCCACCAAGTTCTTGGCCACTTCTCTCACAAAGACTCTTTTTTTTCTTAATTGTTCAGCATGGCTGCCAAACACCTTCCGTTTAATAAACATGGTTACCACTGATCTCTTGGGAACCTTCAGGACAGCAGAAATGTTTCGTAGCCTTCCCCAGATCTGTGCCTTGCCTGTCTCTGAGTTCTGCAGGCAGTTACTTTGACCTCATGGGTTGTTTTTTGTCCCCCCATTGCAGAGCGAAAAGGAGAAGTGGACATACCCTCAATCTGTCCATTTTGTGAGCTGAATAACTTGAAAAATAAGTGAGATACCTACATCCATTTTGGCGCCTTGCTACATTTTGGCGTAAGAAAGGTACCTCTTAAAAACCGGGTTGCCTCGTCAAACTTTAAGCTGGCTGCCATCATATATGTAAACTGGCCACCTCAATCATTTAAGGAAACTATGCTGTCTAGGTATTATATTTCCTAAACTTAGTTTCCTCAAATGTTGGCTGGTGCCACTATTGGCTACCATTTACTCCACCATTACACCTGGTGGTGGATAAAAATGCACCCTTGGCTTACCAAGATCCATCACTCTGCAACGTCTTGGACAAGCAAAAATAGAAACAAAAACTTCCTCTTCTTGTACACTTGACTAATTTACAACAAAAATATTAAGTTTTATTTTAAGAAAACTTTCTGAAGCAGGTGTGTGTTAAGGATGGAAATGAGCTGTTTGATACTCTTGTCTTTTGTCACAGGACTTGCAATTCAACCATTTGCGATGAGTTTTTCTAATTTTATTGGATTTTATTAGAACAAAAGAATGTTTTTGGTGAATAAGAGTTATTTTGCCTTTTAATTCTTGGTAATTGTTGTGTTTTTCTCTGGAGTTGATGTGATTCTCCGTAGGTTAGAGATGAATTGTGAGGCATTTACTGCTTCTTTAAAATTAAATTAAAGTTAAGCTGGGAGGTAAAAATATGTTTTTCCTATTATCTCAGTGTGAGTTTTAATATTGACAGTCTGTAAATGCAACTAGCCTTTTAAAATGCCAGAAATGGCTTTGTTTTTACAAAACCTAATAATAGACTAGCACTGATATTAGATGTGACGGTGCTGTAGGAATTTTTTATTATTGTCAACCAAAGACAAAGATGTTTTTCACTGTCTGGGTTTGTTTGTTTGTACTGAAATAAAAACGACAACAACTCAGGAACCACTGGGTCGATTTTATTGAAACTTTTAGAAAATAACCATTAGATGTGCGTCTACAACTGATTAACTTTTGGTGTCATTACAATTCAAGATGGCTTCCACAGCTAAGCAAACTTAACAAACACAAACATGGCAATAACTCAACCAGACACCGAGCTAAACTTTGGTGTGAGCACTAACTGGTTCTTCAAGATGTGTTTTAAAGTAACTATTGGAGTTAATTGTGGAACCACTTGATGGATTTTATTGAAAGTCTCAGAAGGTAATTGCTACACACTCGTTGCACCAGCTTATTCCCAAAAACTTTAGCATTTACTGTTGGACTCAACCCAGTTTGTCTGTTAGCCAAAAATCTCAAAGTGCAAAACAGTATCAAATAAAAGTTTGTGGAAAAATCGTTGTCAGTTGTTAAATATTTTCATTTGATCACCGCTATCACTTGCATTGATCGAAGCACAAACTTATCTAAATTATATTTTTTGCCTCTGGGGAACAGCCCAAAGATCAACTGGCAGTGCCACAATACTTTTTTCAGTCAGACTCCTGAAAAATGTCCTGGCACTGATGAAATTTGATCAGCACTAATTTCAATATCACCATTTTTCTAAGTGTAAGACAACTTTATTCGAACCAACAATGTATCTTTAGAAAGTTTGCTAAAAAAAACACCACTTTTTATCCTTAATATTTGTCTTTATTTTTTTATGTAATCCCAATACAAAGCCAGGCTAACTAGTCAAAATAAACATTGTGACATAAACCTTTCAAAAAGTAAAAAATAAAATTGGTGCACTCTACTCCTAGACACTGTTGAACCATCAAAACTGGGGAGGTGGGAGGTCCATTTGTCATTCACATTACACTTAGAACAGAATTAGACCCATGTTTGTTTTAATATAGACCAAAAACTAATGTATATATTTATTTATTTATTTATTTGATTAAGAAGGTCTAATTTACAACGATAGGTCAAACAATTAGGTTATTTTTCCACTATATTTTACCTTCAAAAATTGTCCCAAAGACATTTTTAAAGGGATCCACGATTAGTTGGAACATAAGACTTTATTTGCTAAACATTTATTTTAACTGTAAAATTAAGACTGTAAAAATACTGTAGGCTGTTTACCGTCAGGGTAGATATAGCTCGCTAGCAGCCTTGCACTGATGGCCTGTCCATGTCATCATTTACCCAGAATGCTTTGAGTGTAAATAAAATGCCCCCGTCCTTGTAATATATTTTTTAAACTTTTAGTTTAAAAATTGTAAAAACTAAACAGCCTACAGTATTTTTACAGTCTTTATTTTACAGTTAAACTATATTTTTATCAAATAAAGTTTAATGTTACAACTAATCATGGATCCCTTTAAGGCTAAGTAGCATTCTTTTCAAGTGAGCCAAATACCTAAAGAATTAGGTAAATAGTAAATGGACTGAACTTATATAGCGCTTTATCAAGTCCTTCCGGACCCCAAAGCGCTGTACACTAACAGACTTTTCACCCATTCACACACTGATGGTGGCAAACTACAATGTAGCCACAGCTGCCCTGGGGCACACTGATAGGTGTTCTATCTACATAATACTTCAGCAAAAGAGAAGGTTTGTGGTAATTAGAGATAACAGTAAAAATAAAAAAGTCTCAAAAGAGACATCTTTTCCATTTTTGGCAATCGTGCTGGCTTGAATGCTCTATAAAATATATTGTTTAACCCAAACCCAAATGTGTTTGTGCAAAAAAAAAAAAAAAATACATAACTCACCTGTTGTGAATTCTAAACTTTGAGTGCGTCAGCCGCATGCATCACTGCCCCAAGCCGCAGGCTGTCCCAATTCGTGGACTCCTTCTCATGTGGCTGATGAGTACGGCTCACAAAATCACAAAATGAAGGCTGCATCTGAGTATCCTTCCCGGCCGAGGAAATCAAAGCAAGCAAACTGACAGCAAACTAACAGCAAAACAAAGATGGCATAATTGTTTATTCCTAAGTTGGCATAGTTTAGCAACTTAGCTGATGAAATTTATGCTGCAATGAGGTGTTCGATAAAATGCAATTCAAGTCATTTCAGTTCAAGATGGCCACCACATTTAAGTCATTTTATAGATTTCTAACTCTGATTTGATGTGTTAATATCTGAGATTTATCCTCTACACATACTTTGAACACTAACTGATCTGTTTTCAAAACTTTTCTATTAATTATTGGAGGTAAGTGAGTCTGGCATCAAAGGCGTTAAGCGATATGCATTCCTTCAGTGACTGCTAAGCCTGTAATTGCTGTAATGCATTAGACAAGAAGAGGTTGTACTTTACACGTCGCAGTAAATTCACTTCGTTACGTCTTTTTATTTTTCAGTTGCTTCCTCAAAAACGCCCCGCATTAAATCACGGGCCCTCACTTTTAAGTACGGGTGGCTTCATTAACCTAACAGGACGTGTTCCCGAGCTGGAGCACAGCCGCTCTGTGCTGCAACCATGCTGCCAGGCGGCTGTAAAATAAATCAGTGCCTTTTTGCCATGTTTAACGACATGTCCGGTCTCCCTGACACACAGGCATCAGCCAGAGCTACATCTCCCAGTGGCTGCTGCAGCAGGGCCTGGAGATGAGCGACTCCAAACGCAGAGCCTTTTATCGCTGGTATTTGCTGGAGAGGAACAATCCAGGTGAGACGCGGGACATCAGGGTAGTTTACACAGAGTTGTCAGGAACACAGACCACTGCAGAAATAATCAATGTCAGGTACAGAAGATAAGAATATGAGATTACCGATCTGTGCCCCAAGATCAAATGTCAGATTAATGATGATGGATTAGATTGTGCAAGACTCAAATGGGATATTTGTTGTTCTTTGTGAATATGATTTACTGCTTGCTAACCTTTGCCATTCATCCTTTCCCGTTTACCCCTTCTTCCCATCCTGCATGGTAAAAAAATATGCATCTCTAATTTGCCCCGCTAACACCCCAACCTGGTCCTCAAGGGCTGTGAGGTCAAGGAAGGACATGAGACAAATCTATAATTTCAGAAAGAAGACACATGATGAAGGTAGTCCCGTCACAGGAGATTCTAATCGATGCAGCTTCTGGTTAGGAAATGAAACTGTAGTGGATGAAGGTGGTTTGTCTGTGCGGGCTAGAGTAACAGCTTGAATCAGTTCTGACCTCTTCATGTCCTACAATACAGCTGCTTGGAAAAAAACAGATCTGAACAGCTTTTTTGGAAGGGTGTTGTTTTGTCTTATATCCAACAGCATGCTAACAGTCATGGGGAAATAAAAAAAGGTCCACCTTCTGTCAGCTCTATGGTTTTACAGATCAGGACCTTCTACAACTGCTGTATTCATGAAATAAAAATTAAGCCAAAATAGAAAAACTGTGTGGGAAACTACATCCACTTTGTCTTCTTTCACAGGATTCACGCAGGGATTTCTGATCAGTTGTGTTGATGAACTGATTGTCATCAGTGTGAGCACCTCTATAAAAGCAGGAGTTTTGTCAATTTGCTGCTCTGGAGCGTACAAGGTGAAAGACATCAGCAATGACCTTTAGAGAAATAACTGTAGCCTTTGTAGTCAATCAGGGATGGGTTAAAGGTAATTTTCAAAGTATTTGGAGTCCATCATTTTACAGAGAGAACATTTTTTCACAAGTGAAAAACATTCAGGACAGCTGCTGTTCTTCCCAGGATAGACATCCAAGGTAATTTATCCAAGGTGTGCAGTGCACAGAGAACACTTTAAAACAAAAAACAAAAACAAAGAGCACCCCTGAAACAACATGGCAGCATGACTTAAGGTTGTAAAGTTTCATTTGAATGAACCATAAGACTTCTGCAACATTGTCCTCTGGACCAATAAGACCATTGTGTAGATGTTTACCAATAATGCTCAGCAAATCAGCACACATACCTCGGCTGTGTCTCAAGCTGCAATTGTCGTCCGCTTACGTCACTGCCTCCGACCAAACGCTGCCCCAATTCATGGACTCCTTCCCATGCAGCCGATGAATGCAGCCCACAAAACCCTGAAAATGAGGACTGAGTATCCTTCCTGGCCGAGGATATCCCAGGATTTATTGCACCATCAGCAAACGCAACAGGAAAACAAAGACTGTTTCGCAGCCATTTTATACAGCCTACTCAAACTTCGTTGTCTGTGGCCTACATGGGCCATGGACTAGGTAGGCTGCAGCCCTTGAACTGGGACACACTCCTCATCTCACCTGTCAGCATGGTAGTGGAGGGCTGATGGTTTTGGACTCTAGCAGTCTAAGTGGACCATGATCTCCTCTGTAGACCAAAGAACTCTATAGCCACATGTGAGTCCATCTGTCTTAAAGCTGAAGATTGGACCAAAGTGGTCATGATGCAACAGAACAATAATCCCAAAACACAGCAGCTGATCTACAACCGAACGGCTCAAAAAGAAAAAAATGTGCATGGTCCAGTCAAACTCCAGAAATGTTGTTGTGGGACCGTAGGAAAGCTGAGGAGAAACAAATATCTGCAAACATCAATGAACTGAAGCAACTTTGGAAAGAGGATTGGGACAAAATTCTTCCACAACCATGTTAGAGACTGATGAAGTCCTATAGAAAACCACTACTGAGGTTTTGCTGTGAAAGGAGGTTCAAGAAGCTGCTGAATTTGAGGCAGATTTAGTTTTCACACACGGCTTTTCAATTTTGGCTTCATTGTTCAATAAATAATGACTCAAAGGAATCTGTTGATTTTTAGTTCCCCTAAGGTTAGATTTAAATAATTTCTAATCCTGGTAAAGACGGGATTTTTATGTCCTGATATGTCAAACCCAAGAATTGAAAGAGGGAAAATGTTTTTTTTACCCATGAATGTGAATCCTGTTTGACTTTTTTTTAACTTTACTTTTACTCTTTCATTTAATATTATTTTTAAAACAAGAAAAGCAACTCTTTTCACTCGTCATGTTATTGTGTTTGTTTCCCTGAGCTCAGCTTTGCTTTAGCTCCTCCATAGTTTTCAGCCCTGATGCTGGAGGAACTCTGGTGCTGGTTTTCATCCCTACATGGCTAACTCACTCGTTAATATGAATACTAACAAGAAGAAGGTTTTTCAAACTGGCCGCCATGCTTTGCTACTCACAGAAACTCCTGTTGACCCGCTCGCCACAAAGGAGGTCTGCCTGTAAAATTAATTTCTAATTTGCACAAAAAGTGAAATTCATTACAAAACCAATATTTATTTTTTAAGAGCTTTCTCAAAATGTCATGGCAGGTCTGCAGGAGTGTTTCAGTTTATACACAGATGCAAATCTAATCCAACCCTTGAGTATATTTTTTTCTTTTCTGCCACAACTGGTGTCTTGAGCCTAACTCATGGCCTTCCTCGTTATTGGTTTTGTCCCAACTGAAGGGCTGAGGTGGAGTGAAAGCCAGCACAGTGTGAGCCCCGTGCCCAGGGCCAGGGAAGGGGACAGAGACAGGCTGGTAGTCGGGGCGGTCGGCTGCCTCCCCAGGATCTTCCCCAACCCCAACACCACCCTCCACCCCGGCCACCTCTCATCATGGGGCAGGCAGAGAGAGCTGCTGATGCACCTGCTGCCGTGGTACACGGCTGCTGCCGCCGCTGCAGCAGCCGCCCAGGTCCAGCCAGGTAACCGTGCCCCCCATCCCTTCCTCCCTACCACCCACCACCGTCCCATCAGCCTCAGCAAAGAGCTGCATCAGCTGGCCTGCACGCTGTAAACCTGTACTCAGTGTCTCTGTCTGCTCCAGAATAAAGGAGTGTTCATTATGTCTGTTTCAGCTACACACCTGGTCAAACAGAACTTGGTTTGAGTGTAAACTGCACATATTTGTGAACAAACTGGACTTAAAGGACTCAACACTGTTTTTAGCAGAGCTTAAAGAAGCCCAGTGGCAGAATGACTTCAGTTTGATTTGGTTAATCTACATAGATTTTCATTTTTGGCTTTTGTTTTCATTAGAAGTCACATTCAGAGACTTTATTACTAGAAATGAAAACAAAACTTAGCACAAAAAGTAAGGACATTTGTCTTTGGTAGATGGTTTCTATGTTGTAACAATGCATCTTGGCAATAAATCTTATACTGTTGGAAAGCCTGTTAATTTCTTTTATTTTAGTGATGCCACATTTGTAAGGAAAATACATTTATGGGATGAGCAGTAGAACCTCAGTATGTAGATTATGAACAGGAATTCCTAAATCCTCTCTGCCAATGACAAATAGCTTCTTCTGCCATTGACTCGTTTGGTAAACTGAATGATTGAAGTAAGAAGACATGTTAACAATTTATTGATCTTACAAACAAGAGCCTCATTAACGTGTGGAAGAACCATACACAGCCACAACAGCTTGGCACCTCATGCTGGTTACCAGCCTGGTCACACACTGCTGTGGGATAGCATCTCATTCAATCAGCGTTTGTCACAAGTAGAGCTGCATAATAGCAGGACAACCTGCAATGTGCGATAACAGTGCTTAACATTGCGATGTCGATATGACTTGCGATAAATGAAAAAATAATTAAATATGCAGTGTTGGTGTCTTTCTGCTCTGGGTTTAGAGCAAAAAAAAAAACAACTAACACAGGCCATTGCATCCTCTCCACTCCCAAATTCTGGATGTAGTCTCTGATAAACCGTGCTCTGTGGGGGCGAGCATTTTCATCTGTGAGGAGGATAGAGTTTGGTCCCAGACTGTGAAGATATGGGATTGCCACTGGTTGCAGAATTTCATCTCAATATTGCTCTGCATTGGGAGCACCTGTGGCTACCAGTTGCTCAAAACAAGTGTAACAGCAAAATAAGCTGTTTGGCAGAGAAGATTTGGCAAATATTTCATGTTCACAACCCATATACTCAGCTCTACTGCTCCTCCCACAAGTGCATGTTCCTTACAAACGTGGCACCATTTGAAAGAAAAATAAACAAGCTTTCCAACTGTAAGATTTATTGCAGAGAAGCATTGTTACAACAAAGAAATAATCTACCAAACACACATTTCCTTACTTTTTGTTCCAAAGTTAGTAACTGACTTGAGATGTAACGTTTAAGACCATGTTTGTTTGTTAAAACAAAACCTTTGAGTCACATCAATACAAGTTTTTATCTACTTTCAGACATTTCTGTCAGAGAAGGCTGCTGGCTGCGCAGCGTTTCACATGAAATCTTTAATCTTAATGAACAATCAGTAAGCTGTTGTTTCATCGTTAAAATTTCATTTCAGGCTCACAAACACAAACGCTTTGTCTTAAACAAAATGTTTTGAGACAGAAACAGATGAAAACGAGGCTCAGTTGCTGATGACAAATGATGAGTTCCTTTACCTGCTATCTTGTAGTCAATAAAAACTGTCATGTAGTTTATTTAGTGACAGATAAAGCATCAAAAATGTGTTTTTATTTTAATACAATTACAGTTGCAGAAAAGCCCCAGATTAATCAAGACATAACACGGACTGTCCAAAACTGCTGCTGCTGTTGGTTAATCTCTAAAAAACAGTTTCTGAGGCCAAACAACAGCTTCATGATGATGTTTCTTTAGATAAAAGCAGCTGCACACTGATCAGGAGGGAACTGACCATCTTATTAAAACCATCTATGGGGAAACATTTTGTTGTATTGTTTTATGAGAAGTTGAGACAAGCTGATTCAAGGAGCTTATACAGTTATAACCTTGCTTCATGTAACCCCACTTTTTGCTATACGTTTTGAAATCCATGTAACATTTATGGTATAACCTAACCTCTGGCTTCAGACCCTCCTCTGATGGGCCTCTTACACTCAGCACTTCTTAGTTTGCACAAAATCAGTGACTCCACTTTCTCTTTCCTGCAGGTGCCACCCTGTCAATGCGCTCGTTGGTGAAGGAGGAACCTGATTGGAGGACGGGGATCATAGCCGGGGATCGAGCAGGGATAGTGGGTGGTCCTCTGAGGCTGCGACGAGGAAGCAGGTTTACCTGGAGGAAGGAGTGCCAGTCAATTATGGAGAGGTGTGCACGTTTAGTTTATGATTTAGGCTTCTTAAAAAAGTTAAGTTGGAACAGGAAAGCACAATGTTCTGATCACCTTCCTGATTTTTAGCTGCTTTTTAATGCGGACATTTCGTTGATAGTCTGGTAATTATTGCAGTGATGTCAGAGGCTAGACTATTCCTGGTCTTCAAAGTCCACTATCCACCTTGTTTGAATGTACTTCCCGACCAGAATAAGGTCCCCACTTGGATTTAACAAAGTGCTGTAATCTGTGATTGCTGCAGTTGGTCAGGTCTAAGTTCAGCAACTGTCTGTGCTCAAAGAATGAGGTCAGCTGACTACCTGAATATACTGAATGAGCAGGTTATTCCATCAATGAATTGCAGGGGTCGACATAAGCGTTGTTTAGGTTGTCCGAGAAAACCTATTTTCGTTTCGGACAACCAGATTCTGCCTCCAAGTTGTCTGCTGGACAACCAAGAAAAAAAGACCTACATTAAAGTTTTCTGCCGCGGGTGTTCGTCATTAACAATGAACGGGAGGGGAAAAAAATGTGTTAAAGCCATCTGGGGATTAAACTGACGGTTCTTTCAACCAATAAAGAGAACCAGAGTCAAAGTTTTACCCAATCAGAACAGAGCA
>JARVGW010000309.1:4774949-4787151 GCA_031762495.1 Anablepsoides rubrolineatus | reverse complement strand
ACTGGACTTCTGTTTTGGAGCTGTAAACACACGGAGCTACGGATTGAAACAGCGTGACTTGAGGTTAGTGTGTTATTATCAATCCCTCACCCCCTCCTCACTGATGGAAAAGTCCGATGGAATGTGACATGAGCGTTCAGACTGCAATCACTTTGAAAACATCAGATATGTATCCGATTTAAAACCACATACTGAAACGACCTGGGTCGGATTTGAAAAAATCAGATTTGTCGCGTTCAGACTGTCATAAAAAAAAATCAGATATAGGTCGCATGGGGCAAAAAAATCGGATTTGGGTCGGATTTGCCTGCAGTGTGAACGTAGCCTAAGAGCAGTGACAACTTTGTGCAGGTAAGATTTATTTGCAGCAATCTCCTCTCAGCTGATTGCAGCTGGGTGTGTGTGTGTATGTGCACGCTGAGACCGCTTTAGGAAGGGGGAGAGGCTCACTCGCGGGGGAGAAATGGAGAAAAGTGATGTCACCAAAGCTTCTAAAAGTCGACAGATTTGTTGCTAGTCGCTTTTTGGGGAAAATAAAGGAGCTAGACGGGTCTGAAAAGCCGCTAGGTCAGGGATGTCAAACTCCAGTCCTCGAGGGCCGCTATCCTCCAGCTCCAACACACCTGATTCAGTGATTGAATTAACTCTTAAAATTGTGCAGAAGCTTGTTAATCACACAGCCATTAAAGTCAGGTGTGTTGGAGCAGGAAAACCTCTAAATCATGCAGGATAGCGGCCCTCGAGGACTGGAGTTTGACACCCCTGCGCTAGATGTAGTGACAATGTCGCTAAGTTAGCAACACTGCTCCGCTCGGCTCACTCCCAAGTCACATGACCAGTTAAATCGCAGCCTGTGCCATTAGAAAATCTTGTTTCAACATATCACGAGATTATCACAAATGCGATTAATCGTTCAGCCCTAGTATCGATACCAGTATTGGTATTGGGACACCACTACTAAGACTTCCACAGCTCATATAGACATGAAGAACCCCCTTTAAACCAACAGAAAGGACCCTAATGAATCCCAAACCCAAATATTTTGCCTCTAAATCTGCCTGCTCTTTCACAGGAGGACACATCTTCCCAAAGGGTTCTTGATCAACAAGATCCCTCCTCGTTGGCCACTTTGGAGGTGTTGGCCCCGCCAAGTCCCAGCTCTCAGGTTGTGGAACAAAAAGATGACGATTCAAAGAAAGAGCCCGTGGATGAGGAGTGACTAAAGCCAGCATTTATTATTTTTTTCAGTCAGCATAATTTGATTTTGAATCAAATGAAATAAGACAATAATAAATGCCTCCTGCTTCACCCGTGTAGGACCTTTTGGGCCCGTGACACCCAGAGCTCTAATGAAAGAGGGTGTTGAAGCTCACTGAGGTGCCTCAGACAGGGAGGAGGGCACTGTATTTATCAAATGTAATCCTGCTTATATTAATGGCAATATACAGTGTATGTATAAGTATATAGGGTATAAGGTATATAGAGTACATCAATATATAGTGCATTCCAAGATGGTATTAAAACGCCTAAATTCTTCAGAGGAAAGGTTGTGTAAAAAAAAATACCTCACCACTTTAAGCTAAGCTTTTTCTATTTAATTTGCCACACAACTTCTTTTTTTGTTGTTTTTTTAAGAGTGGCTGCCTGGTTACATGAATGAGCTGAGCCTGCAGGTCAGGTATGGGTGTGAGGTAAAGTGTGGTCTCATTTGGTAAGGGGGCAGGAAGTCCTCCTCTTGTTTTAATGTCTTTCACTCCACCTGGACTGTGAGATGATCGATCGGTTGCCATCATATCTGTTAAAGCCCTGAGGAACAACTCAAATCTCAGGTAATCCCAAAAAAAACCAAGACGGTAATGAATGGCACCAAGGTTGTGTCTTAACACGTGCTTTATGTTCTTTATTTGTGTTTAAAGATCGCCAAATTTTTATTTTTATTTATATCTTTCTTATTATATTCAAACATGCCTAGAAGAAATTACTAGTTTATTTCTTTATATTCAGTGATGCTTCTTAGTTACTTTTATGTCCTTAAACTCAACAAGGGAAGCTCGACGAGTTACACAAAGTGTACTCTTTAAAAAGAAAATAATTAAAGAATGATCAGAAATTGTTGTGTCCAGAAATGATACAAACATTGTTTTCAAGGCCTCTTGCACTTTTGATGATGATCCCGCTATGACGTAAAAAAAATTGCCAAAACATGATTGGTGGTCTTAACAAAGGAGTGTATCAGGTTCCCCATTCTGTTCAGTAGAGTGTGATTGGTGGCTTTAAGCATGTGCAAAATGCCTCCATCAGAGGTTTATGAAGCAGCTATAGCAGCTAACGTACACTGGATTCTTTGGGTTCCAATTCCCAACAATGACAGAAGGTGAACCCTGGTATCCAAATTCTTAGTTGATTGATTTTAATTAAATTTTTGCCGCTTATGGATGGATCTAGAGCAAGAAATCTAGAAGGGAGATCTAGAAATCCCTCTTCCCAGAGACTATTTTCAGTTCCTCTTTGAAGATTCCATTTAGGGTTCCCAGGTAAGAGAGTGGACATATTCAATAGGGAAAATCTGAATATTGAAAATGATGACATTACAAATTAGAAAATGTGGAACCCTGCTTGTTGTGGTCTGAAAGAGTTGTGCCAGGTTATGTGTCATGAGGATGCCAAACGTTAGGGAAAAGAAAAACCTATAATTGCATCATAATCATTGTCACACTGAAGGGGATTTTGCTCATTTGTCTCGATCTATCCACACTCTTAAAGGCTGTGTGGATCTTTAGTGGAGTAGCGGGGTCGTCATCCAGTGTGAAGAGGGCTTTACAGAGAAAACGCTAACGCCTCATTGAAATTTGTGTGAACAAGAAGCTGTTCTAAGTGAATTTCACTCTAAGTGTATTCACCCAGATTGTTAAAAATAAACCCCTTACAGGGCGGTTCAAATAGCAAAATATTGTTTTTCAAACTTTGAGTTGGAAAATTTGCTCTAATGTTTGCATTACATAGATGATATTGATTGGCCAAAGGCCTCAGGAGTTACCTCCGTTAGTGTTCATATAATGAACAGAAATGCTTGTTCCCAAATGGCCCCCAGCAGGGTGCCGCCATGTTGCCTCCTAATGCCAAAGCTGTGCCAAGAAGAGCCGCAGGGCAATCTGTGCTTACAGGAACAGGAAGTGACAGTTTGTATGTTTGTTTGCTCAGTACAACACTAGCCACCTCTAGCTTACCTCAGAACAACTGTGTGTCATGAATGATCTACAGACTTAACTGTCAGGAAACAATGACAGCAGCTGGTATTGTGACTCGCTGATACAGACAGTGTGATGTAGCAGTTATGGCAGCAGGTTTTGCCCTGTCTTGTTAGTGTGCACTTACCTCAAACACTTCTTTTGTCTGGCTTTGGACAGGAATCCCCAAAGCTGCTGCAGTTTCTTATTATTCCGCTCCTCTCTACCTGCTTTTATCTGACAAGGGAAAACAGTAACAATAAAAGTGTACACAATCTTTGCCATGTGTCTCTGTTTGATTTGTGGAGTGATATAATGCTCAGGTTTGGAGATTTGCAGTAATTGGAGTCATTGCTGAATTCAATCTAATCATATTAAATTTAGTTGAGATGCATATTGATGATGAGCCAGGGCTAGAAGAACGTCCTCTGGACAGATGAAACAAAATTGCAGCTTTTTGGCAACAAGACCATATCTGTGTTCACAGACCCACACATAAAAAGGAAAATAACAAATTCCATTATGTTTTAATGCTACTTTGCTGCATCTGAAACCACATGTCTTGAATCTGTGCAGAATCCAGTGAAATCTCAAAGACTATCAAGGCATTCTGGTGCAAAATGCTGCCTTGTGTTAAAAAATTTATATAACATGATAATGACCCAAAACATTAAACAATGTCTCAGAACAAAACACTGGATTTTTCTAAACCCAGATTTAAATCCAGCAGTCTGGAGAACAAACCTGAGGCTCTTGCAACATTTTGTTCATGCGTGGACTAAAATACTTGTGTAATGTGAAATCCCTTGATTGCAGTGAAATTCTCAAAGTTGTGCAACAAAATATTGCTTTACAGCTGCCATCTTTTATGATGAGGACAGTTTCATTAGTTTATTTTTATTCTGTTGAACCAAAGTTTTAAAGTAAAAACTGAATTTCATTGGTTGAATTGCAATAAATTTATTTTTAGTACTTTTGTTATTACGAGTTAATTTAATGATGTTTTTATTGGCAAATTCTTGCAGGTTGTATCTGTATATCTGGACTTTCGGTGAGGTAAATGAAATTATTAGAGATTATCTTTTTTTTTTTTTTTTCGAAGACATTATTCTGAAAAAGAGGTTAAATTTTTCCCAACAACAACCTATACTTCTCCTGGCCAGGTTCAAGTCTGCATTATAAGAAAAAAAAGGACCATAAGGGGGTCAATGCAGCACAGAAACTTCATCATTCTCTGAGTTAAGCAGCAGCAAAAAAAAACAGGCAGCCATGGAACATTACATACAGTAGATGAGCTCAAAGACTGAGCAGCAGAACTTGATGTTGTATGATGTCCAACGTTTCAGCAGTCCCTAAACATAACTCTCCTGTCCCCAAACCAACACATCTAACCTAAGACCATGTCAGTCCATAATTATTTTTCTAATAATATTTTAAAAAGAAAAGGCCAGAGTAACTATCCTGATAAAAAACTAAATAAAGCCTATATAACTTTATTTGTAACAGCATTGCAGACCACCGATCTATCGTCTAAAATCCTAAAACCGTCCCTCAGTCTTTCACACTATCCAGGGCCCTAAAACATTTCAGCAATTTCAGGACGTTGGACAGTTCCTTCAGGCTATCACACTGTCAAAAGCAGTGATTCCCAACCATGGGTATGTGGAAAAATGTCCCAGGTGTGTAAAAAAATAAACAAAATACTTGACTGAGATATGTAGGGCCCTATGATTTCTGCAGTCAGAATCATGGAATTACCACAAACTGGAATCCAGTGTAAAACATGGAATCTCACAGAATTTGCTCATTAGTTTTGAAGAATCATAAGGTTTGACTGAGGGGGGTACTAGGGATATGACAAAATGGCTCAGGCTGTACACAAGTCTCATAAGCTTGGGAACCACTGGTCTATATAACCACAAACTTTTGTGTTTAAAAGTTTTTAAAATAGCATTGGATGATTTGAAGAACCTCTGGGGTCCTTTTCAGTTTTTTTCCCCCCAAATATGCCTGATAGCTCCATCATGGTGTGGTGCATGCACAAGTCTGTAGTAAGGTCATGGTGGTATGTTTGATGATGCAGTCATGATGTGGGGGCACTGCACACCTGATGTGTGACAGAGGAGTTTCATTCACTTCCTTCACTGCCATTGTTAAACTACAAGCAGACAGAAACAACGCAGAATATTGATGTCGTCGTTCGAATCTCCTGTTCGCAGATCGGCCCGGTGGAAATTCTACAGCAGAAATTCCAGATGGAGCAGAGAAGGGAAACTAAAATTGAGCAGAACTGTGTAGGAAGGCAAGGGTCCGTTTCAGCTCAACCTGATCCTGTTCTGAGGAGGTACTTCTGTGATTTGAAGCAGGTGTGTTGAAAAATGGGTTTGCAAGATTTGAAAACAATTGCAGGGAACGTGTCCTGATGCATCTCAATAATCCAGGTTAAAAAAAATCAAAATAAATAAAAAGGTTCTCTGGACGGGTTCTTCTAATGTTGCAGTGAACATTTTTTTAAAATCAGGGTTGTATCCTTAAAAATATGTCTTTCTCAGCAGGTGGGTCGTGATTCTCAAGTTTATGAACTTCGAGTTAATAAAAATCAGTGTTTGGATGTGTTTACAGAGCTGAATGTTTCCGTTAGTGAGAAAGAAAGCTTACAGAATTTACAAGCTGAAGCCCCTTTATGCAATAACAAGTGACCCCCAGCAGCTGCTACCACTTCTCTGGATGACCACAAGAGGGAGATGTTGTCTGCTGTTGACTGGTGGGCACCAGAGTCTCTGCTAATGTTGTCTCATAACAAAACCAGATCCTGAATGTCACTAAATACATAAATAATAAGAAATAAACATTTTGCAACAATCCCATTGTATATAACACTAAGTAGGTCAAAATATCTGTGAGAAGTCACAAACAACTAAATTTGATCATCAAATTTCTGCAGCTTATTGTGTGTGTGTGTGTGTGTGTGTGTGTGTGTGTGTGTGTGTGTGTGTGTGTGTGTGTTCCTGTTTCTGCTACAGACTGAGGACCGTCATATGTTTTAACCAACAAAGTGAGGTCATTTTTGTGAATTGAGTACATTTTCCCCCACCTGGACCTAATGAGGTTTAGAGGTATGGTAAATGGTAAATGGTAAATGGACTGAACTTATATAGTGCTTTATCAAGTCCTTCCGGACCCCAAAGCGCTGTACACTTACAGACATTCACCCATGCACACACACATTCACACAGGTATGGCGTGAGTTAAGTTTTAGTAAAGGCTAGGATTAGGAATGGTAGGGTTAATTGTTTGGGTTAGGCGTTAATACAGTTAGAAAAAGGAATGGAGGTCAATAAAAAGTCTTCAGTTTGACGAGGATGTGTGTGTGTGGGGATGCATATTTGCTACATCGTGGGGACAATTTTCCAGATAAACACAGCTTGTGGCAATCAGTGTTCCTTATGGGGATCCCATGGGTATAGATGCCAATTCTGTGTGTGTGTGTGTGTGTGTGTGTGTGTGTGTAGGGAGGGGGGAGGGGGTAGGGGGGGGCGGGGGTAGGACCAAGGTTTGAATTGAGTTTAGGCTACGCAGGGTTAGATATATACCGGAAGGGTTAGGGTTTATGTGAGTTGTGCTGTAGAAATGACTGAAAAACCAACATGTGTAAATATTTTCTAATTACAGCAATGAAACTGCAAAGTTTCTGCCTTCTTGCACTCTGAACACTGATCTATCTGGATGTTCTTTGACTTTGAGCAGACGGGACAATTTGACAGATAGTTTTGATTTTCTTTTTTTTTTTTTTTTTAGTTTCAAATCTTTCCTTTTGAAGTAATTCTATGGCCCTAATGTAGCTCCACAATTTGAATTTTACTTTTTGTGAGTTGATTTTGAAAACACCACACCACAGAACATTGTGAAGTTGGCTTCAGAGGCAACGCTGTGAACAATTAACATCTTACCTGTTGTAGATTGCTTAAAGAAGGACAAAAATAGTTCTTCCATTTGATAAGCTGAGGACTGATCGAAACAAAATGTCTCTAAAATGTCATAATTGTTGATTTAAATACTGTTTTATAAATTTTTACATCGCTGTCAGTTTTGTAAAATGTGGTTATTCCTGCAGGAAGTGCCCCAGGTTGTTTTTAACTTTTGAAAAAAAAAACAAACATTCCTCTTGAGTGATGATCTCTAAATAGTTGAGAAACTAACGTCTCTCTAACCGTTTTCAGATTGATGGGCAGCAACAGTTGCTTCTGTGTGATCATTGCTGATGTCTTTCCATCTTGGCATCGTGTCGACACACCTGTAGGCATCAGAAGAGCAAGCTGACAAATCAGACCATTTTTTTACGTATAATTTTTTTTTTTACAAAAATAAGCGCTGCACTCACAAACACACAGCTCAGCCTCCCGCCATGGGTTTTGGCAGCGTCAGGCTTTGAGACCAGCACGGCTCTTCTATCATCTCAGAAGTTTTTTTTTTATTTATTTATTTTTTCATCCTCTTATTTATTTGTATTTTTTTTTCTCTCCCTTGCAAAACAGAATTCATGACCTGCCAGCCTTTTTTGCTGACTGCACACAGCATCCGCTGCCTCAGTAAACGATTTTCCGGGCTATTTTAGCTGCCTCACAAAACACTTGATGACACAAGTGGCATGAAAAGCAACGCGACTCAATTTGTCAGTGGTTGTTGCTTTGCTGCGCAGACGGTTCCAGAAAAGGTGTTGATTGTCTGCACTTTCTGTCGAGCAAATCTGTTTAACTTTTTGTCCCTTTTTGGCCCCTCGGTAAAAACATCCTCTGTTGTCATCATCGCTGCTGAGGGGAAAGCCTTGATGTTTTTTGTCCTGGTCTGTTTATTTGGCTGTACTGTTAGCAAAATATCTCATAAATTACTTAATGGGTTTTAATTCATTTTCAGAAATTAATCAGTTTGATTCAAGATGGCTGCCACAGCTAAGCAATTTTAGCAAACACAAAAAGGGCAAAGCTCGATGAATATTACAGATACTGAGATAAAATTTGGTGTGGTAGTAGCTGAGACTGATCCCCAACTTATATTTCAAGCACTAAAAAATTGTGCAAGATCTGTGTTCAAAACTTTGCCATTAACTATTGGAATCAACTGTGTCTGTCTGTTAGCAAAATAGCTCATAAATAACACAAAAGGTTAAAGAAAAACCTTTCAGAAAGTATTCACTGTATATATATCTACAACTGATTTTATTTTACAGTCAATACAATACCAGATGGCTGCCACAGATGGCTGACTTTAAAAAACACCAAAATGTTTTTAATTCAACCAATTTTACAGATATTGAGCAGAAATCTGGTGTAGCAGCAGCTGAGCCTCATATACAACACGTACTTTGAGCACAACACATTTTGCATCGTCTGTGCTTAAAACCTTGGCATTAGGAATAACACCTTTTTTCTGTTAGCAAAATATCCCACAAGCCACAAGACAGATGTTAATGAAATCTTCAGGAAGGATTCATTGGATGTACATCTACATCTGATTAAATTTTAGAGTCAATAAATTTTAAGATTGCCGCCACAGGGGATCAACTTTAGCCAACACAAATGTGGTTATAACCCAGCCAATTCTACAGATATTTAGCTAAATTTTGTTACAGTAGTAGCTGAGAGTTGTTCGCAACATATACTCTAAGCAGTCACAGAATACACAAAAAAAAAAAAAAATTGCAATGATTACACACTTTTGGTATTTAGGTGGTGTGTGATACGCATTCCTTCGAGGTGTGTTAGGATTTTAGTTTTGTCTGATTAGATTTTATTTCTCCTTTTTTTGCACGAAATAAGAGGAAACAAAGAGGGCAGAAGGACGATAAAAGGTTACCTTCAAACAGAGAGGAGAAAGATTTCAGCCACCTCGGATTGCTCCTGTGCAGCAAGACACAACTGCTGTGTCTGTTCACAGAAAGCACCTTTTACAACAGAATGGATTCTTTGGCCTTAAAAGATGTCACAGAAACAGACGAAGAAGAAGGAGATGTTTTCTCCCCCTGTCCTATTTCACAGGACAAACAAAAGAAAAACACTCAGTGTCACCGCGTGCCCTGAATCTGTCACGGCCTCAGTCTCTCTTCCTCAAGTCAGATAAGAATTTTCACCGCGGACCTGTCACCGTCTCACCGGGATGTTTTTTCCTCCCTGCTGACTTATTCCCCCTGTTAACTCGGAGCGATTCTCCGCAGAACCAACCGGCTGGTTCAAATGCAACAAGTCGAGCTCCGTCTCCTCTGCGCTCAAGTTTTTTTTTTTTTTTTCAGTTTTACCTCCTTTGCCTGTTCCTGGAAGTGCTTCCTGTCGCTTTGCTTCTCCAATCATCATCATCATCATCATCAGTGGAATGAAAACTAAATTATAATCAAAGACTACCCCTCGAGACAGCATCCCATTTGCCATGCACTTTAAATAGGCGACTGACTCTTGTTTCTTTTCTTACACCAAAATTAGTCATGGTGTTCCTCAGGGTTCAGTGCTTGGACCAATCCTCTTTACTTTATATATGCTTCCATAAAGTTATTTAACAGTATGAGATACATTTTTGTTGTTATGTTGATGATACTCATCACTAGACCTTTTGATAAATCTGCTGACCTATCTGACACCTATATTTAACCATCTGCCCCAACAAATGTTGCTACCAAAACAACACAACTTTGAACTAGATGTAACTTAATATCTGTAAATTTGGTGGCGCTGTAGCCATTTTTGTGTTAATGTTAATGTTAACGAGAGAAAGAACATTTTCTGTGAAGATGCAGTGAATGCTTAATGACTGCTAAAGTTAGCTGAAAAGGCTAAAGAAATAAAAGGCAGAACACTAGCTAAAAAAAGCAAAATGCTGCCTAACAATCAAAAGTAGATGATCGTTAGCTAAAAGCTCAAAGTAGCCAAATGCTACACAACAATAGCAAATCAGTAGTTAAAAGTGGAAAACAGTACAAAAATCAGCTAATTAAAAGTAGAAAAGTGTTAGCTGAAGGATAAGAATCCCTAAGGGGCTAATTTACATTACAACTAACAAAAAGGTAACTAAAATCAAAGTGTAGTAAAATGTTAGCTAAATGTGTTAAAAGGCAATCAGAACACAGCCCAATAAAGATGTGACGTTCACAAACGATCCAAATCTTTTGAATGGCTCTCTACAACAAATAATAGGAACTTAGTTGCAGACAATAAAGGGCTGTATGAGTTTTATTATTTTTTTATTACTCATAATATCTTTTTTTCTCCTTAACCACAAAGACAATCGCTCCTCTTTTGCTTTTTCACAGAAAACAGGCAGAGCAGTGGAGTACAGCAGCTCAGGGGAAAGGGGGGAGGGGTTTCCACTTGACAAAACACATGGTTCCGCCTACGTGACGGCGTACGCGATGACGTAACTCGTTCAAAATCAAGCGGATATGAAACATACTACTCCTTAAGATTTAGATCCCGTCTAAGAGCCATTTTTTCCATCTCTATAGCACAATAATTAAAATAGAGCAAGTATGCTGAAGCAAACTTAAAAATAAAGACCAATGTTAGTTTTTTTTAGAAGTTGAAGGAATTGGAATATTTCTTTGAGGAATTATTACACCCATCTTTTAAATAAGCTGAATGTTTTATCATAGGAATGGTTAAAATAGCCCAATCTAAAATTCCATTTTGTAATATTGTGTGTGTATTAAAGTCTGTTCTAGTACGAATTATTGTTTGACCACAGAATTTGTGTGTTTTATGTGCTCTCTGATGGTGATGGCACTGAATCACCAGGAGGCTGCTGAGAGTAAAACCTTTCCTCCACTGCATAAACACTACTTTGAAGGGTAAATATTTAAAAGGCACTGTCATCTGTTAAAAAATTGCTCACCCATTTCTCTGAATTATAAACACAATGCCCCTGTTTTGACAAAACAATTTTGATTTGTTGAACGGGCAGTTCAAAGCTCCGCTCACTAATTTTATATCATTTACCACCGTTATGTTGTCGTTTAGAAAACAGAACAGTTCACTCAGTCAACACAGGCTGATGATGAGTAACACCCAGTTATTTGGAAAGAAAAAGATGAAAGGTGAAATTCAGATTCTACAGTTTTTCAGGGATCTTTACAGGAACAGTCAAACAGCGTTTTTGGTTAAAAAAATCTTCCTCTTTACGGCTTCTAAATGTTTTTTAGCTAATATTTTTTTCCATTTAAACATCTTTGTTCACACTGTTCTAACAAAAAGGCTGTAGTACTGATGCTATGTCACTAGGTGGCGAGAATGTCCACATTAACCAGATATCGAAATATGGAATATTTATTTGAGGAATTATTGCACCCATCTCTTAAATAAGCTGAATGTGTTAAAAAAGGACTGGCTAAAATGCTTAGATTGGCTAAAGATTCTCTCTGGTTTATTCTTAAAAATGTTAAATATTTACTCATTTATTTACTGTTCTGCATGATAAAATCCAACAAGATAAAGCAAGCCGGATCATGCCTGATGAGCTCTGAGAGCCAATCCTGTGCACAAGCTGTCACATTGAATTAGACATTGTGTTGTATGTAGCAGTACAAACAGCAATACTCTTTGCTGGTTCTTACAGACATATTTTAATATCTTTATTTCCTGTCTCTTTTTGTGATGTTCTATGAGATTTGCAGTGTTTCTGTGTATTCCAGTTTACTCATCCTCTGTGGTTCCACCACTTTATTTTGTCGTGTTTACTGATTGCCATTCAATTTCTGAATTTAGCTTCCAACTGTTAAATGTTCCAGTTATTTTCCACCTCCAGTCTGTTTTATTCTGTTCAGTTTCTTTACACTTCACTTTGTTTGGTGACAATTATAAATTAATGATTGGTGGGGGGATGAGCTCACAAATGTTTTATTTCACCCATCAGTGCACAGGAAAAGCATTCTTGGCTAAAGCATGTAGACTGAGTCAAAATAGAATTTTGAGTCAGTTTATGACCCAGAACTATAT
>JARVGW010000309.1:4735051-4750239 GCA_031762495.1 Anablepsoides rubrolineatus | reverse complement strand
AAACACCTGGAGCAGACACAAGAGGTAACAGGTGAGTGAGGGCGGGGCTGCAGGGCAGGGAAAACACAGGGGAACCAAGAAACACTGAAAAACTAAGAAACCAAAAAACACAGACCATGACACAAAGTAGCATAGAGTAAAAAAGGATACTGATAAGTAACTAAAAATTGTACTTCTTTACTAATTATAATAAACAAAAAGCATCCCTATAATAATACTATATTTATTTTGTTATAGTATTATCATTATGATAATACTATAACAAAAGTATAATTCTTATTATTTTGAAAGACATTAAAAATACAATTTAAATACAGTTCTTTTACAAAATAATGCACTTAATTTTTACTAACTAAGCATGTTATTGGTATGCTTAAAGTTTGCAAAGAATACTTGAAATTATTTCATTTTAGCATGTAATAGTAATACACCTAAAATTGAATTTTTTTTTTTTTTTACAATTTAATTACAAAATATATTTAGTACAAAATTAGCTGTTCCAAAATAACATGCTTTAAGTATACTGATATTAGCCTGGCTTCAAGTATGCTGAAGTGTACAAAGACTTAATATACTTAATATTTTTTTATTCACCTGCGCTAGCTCGGGCGCTAACGCTATATTGCCATATGTATATGCTCGGTGCTAACGTGAAAGCTAACTGGCTAAACTGAGGTTCTCCATCCATGAAGCGGCTCTGTCATCTTCCGTCTGCATTTTCAGTGCAAGCTGAGTCATTTCTACATTTTCCTGTCAGTCAAGGACATCTGGTTTCATTTAAAAGGTGCTGATCATCACATATTGTCCAAGTTTAACCTTCAGGGTGGATAATAGCTCACACAGCCTCGCAGTGACCAAAATAGACAGGATCAGAAATGAGCTTTTTAGAAGGACAGCTCAGGTTGAGTAATTAGGAGCCAGAGTTTATAGAGGCAGGAGTAGAGAGGAGGGACAGTTAAATGACTGTGGAATATAGCAAACCGTAAAGGGAATGGTGCTGGGTCGCAACAGGAAAACATTTTCCTCACATAATTCCAGGTTTCCATGAATAATTTCAGGTGGAGTGTCACGATGACAGATTTCACTTCGTTCGTCTGAAACCTTCTTCGTGAGCGTTAATGAGGCAGCGAGGGTTGGGTAGCTTTAGAGCTGCGCTAGCTGAGGTGGCTTTTATTAATTTATTTATTTTTTTTAGTCGCTTTCAAGTTCTGTGTGAAGAGTGTGTCATCGACTCCCAGGAACCCAACGCTGTCATTTCTCTGAGAGCTTCAAATACACGTCTCAGGCTTCAGACACTAAAATGTTTTTGTTGACGGTTTACATGAACTCGGGTACAGTGACACACACGTGCGCATCTTCATGCAAACACACACACACAAGCCCTCAGACCTCGATCAAAGGCAACTCGATGAACAACCTTAAACGCAGGATTTTTTTCTTCTATTTACCCACTTTCTATTTTACCATAAAAGAATACTGTCTTTGAAAGAGCACTATGAAGAGTAGAATATCATTTGCATCTTTAAAAACTGAATGTAGCCTGAACTATTTGCATAAATGCCCTTGAAGGAGAGAAAAAAGTACAGGTGAAGAAGAGGAAAAGAAAAATCTTAGTTTTTCCAAGAGCTTTGACAGTAAAGAAAGGTCCCTGATCTCCATCTGCAGCGAGCCTTTGAAGACCTAAATGCATTTTTTTTATTATTATTATTAGATCCAAAAACGAAATGCTAAATCCCGTTTTGGTCTGGGGATTATTTCTTGTGCTTGTGCCCTCTAAGCACTATTCAGCAGAAAGAGACAGCGAGGACAGGCAATAGATGTATGAGATGTGCTGTTAGTCCTGTTTGATGTTGCACCGAGGCAGCAGAGAATCCAGAACAAGTGTCTGGGGTTTGAATGAGACAGTCATTGGTGGAGAGAGACTGAAAGAGAGAGAAGCCAGGGGCGCGTTTTGATATAAAAAAATAGACACAGATGATGGAAGGGCAGATGCTTTGATGGAAGTCAGAATTATATTAATATTTTAGATACATCTTTGATCTTTAACTTGTATTTGCTAATCAAAATTAGCCAGTAAATAAATTAAGATTTTTACCAGTGGCAGAGACAGAGTCCGTACTGGGGGTGGTTAGGTTTAGGATACAAAAGGAATGGAAGTCAATGAATGGTCCTAATGAGGGTAGAAATACAAACTTGTGTGTATTTAAGACACACAAGTTTGATAAATAAATAAATCAAATAAATATATGCTTTAGGTGATGAAAACTATTGAAGTGCTGAAAAAGCTTGACCACCACTTGCATAAAAGTCTAGTTCTGCTCCTGGTTTTCTCCAAACTTAATGGACCACATGGTGCTATGACTATATCAGATAACTATAATTCAGATATTTTAAAATTCATACTTTTTATCCTTTTTACTCAAAAATGGAATAACTGAAGTATCTCTGACAGGAAAAAAAAAACAATTAACTTTTCTGCTTCTTAGCTGTGTCAGGAATGAAACTACCTGAAATGTCACATTACTTATTCATCGAAGCAAATGATGTTGTGATCTTACCTGTTATGCTCTTTAGACCTCTGGTTTATTAATAAGGTAAATTGGAGATTTTTAGCTGCTGAGTCAATGCCTTTTTTTTTACTACTTTTGCAGTAGCAGCAGAATATGTAAGAGCCCTTGATAATGGATTTCCATGAACTCCTGACTCTATAAAGAGCAAGGAGAACAAACCGTCATTGTCTTTCTCACAAATGACAAGATATCCAGACAGTAACCCATCAGTCAGTAGAGCCACATTGGTAAATATAACTTGAAAATAATACATTTTTTGTTAAAGAACAGTAGTTGATGAGTGATGAATGACTACTACAATTTGTTGAAAAAGCTGAAAATGGGTTGCTAAAAAAAAAACAGCAGAATCCTAGTTAAATGTGAAAATGTGAAAAACATCTGCTAAAAGCTACAAAAGTATTAACTAACAGTTAAAACTAACAAAACACTGGAATAATATTGAAATTGGCAAAAGGCTAGTTAAAAGTAGCAGATAGCTAAATGCCAAATTAATAAAAGGCTGATCACATGGCAGACAGGTTTGGCAATGATGGAACTGTTTTTAGGATGGCATGCCACAACTGGCCCAGTTGAGCTTTGGTTTATGTGGCACTGACCCATTCATGGACCACATTTGGGCCACCAACGGACTGTCATTCTTTGCGATATCTGGGCCAAATCCTATAGAGCATTGTGTGGGCCAGAAATGGACCAGATTTTTGGGAAATGAGGCAGAACCATAGCTAAGGACACCTTCGATGATCGACTTTGTTGTCATCTCATCTGATCTGCGGCCGCATGTTTTGGACACTTGGGTGAAGAAAGTGGCGAAGCTGTCAACTGGCCACTACCTGGTGGTGAGTTGGTGGATGGAGGATGTCCAAACGTATAGTGAAGGTCTGCTGGGAACATCTGGCAGAGTCTCCCCTCCCAACATTATTATTTATTATAAATAAAGTTCAATATATTTGAAAAGCATACAAGTAAAAGCACACATCTGAATAACCGGAACATTTTGATTTTTAAATGAATAAAACGGCACAAAGTATGCAAAAGTATTTCATTTCAAAAACTACAATTTCATTAAAAAAACAACATGAAAACAGTATTAATGCTGAATCAGTGATCATAAAATAAGCAACTAAAGGACATGGACTAAGAGAATATCAATGGTTTAAGAGAGAAATAATTTCCTTTAGTGAATGGTGGGTGTTGAAGCAGGCGTAGGAAGTGTGAGACGGAGAAAGAGGAAGGAAAGCGAGGTGTTGTTACAGACCAAAGCAGGTGTGACAGGTCTGAAAGCTTTCATGGGGAATAAAAGGTTTTCTGGTCTTGTAGCGATGCTAAACTGAGCGTGACCCTCCAACAGAACCCAGACTTCTTTCTCGCTGCCTCGCTTGCTTTCTAACCCAAAGTCTCCCCCTTCCCCTTAAGAAAGAAAAAAACTTGTGCTGACATTGTGTAGACTCTCAGATTTAAGCTTACAAATTCCTGTTCTCCTTCTATTTATCTCTGTTTCCTGGTTTGTGTTGACTGAGGAAATATACTGCAGGGGATAAAAGCTTTTGCTTTGAAGTTGGCTGCCGTTCAGGCTGTGATAGTTTCCACTTAGATTACTAGTAGCCAATCTTATTTCAGTTGTGTTTACCAAAGTATTGCATCATTTATGTTGTGTAAACTTCATAATGTCACCTGTATAGCACTGCTGTATTCCAGAGTTCCTTTAGGAATGCAAAATATCTACCCCCTTTCATGCCAGACCTCTGTTTCCACAGCCACCTCCCCCATCTCTTCTAGAAGAATTTCAAGGCCTTCCCAAGCCAGCCAAGAGACACATCTCTCCAGTGGGTCCTGGGTCTTTCCGGGGGTCTCCTCCCAGATATACATGTCTTGTAAAACCTCCTTATAGGGAGGCACCCAGGGAGATATACCTGTGGAGGTCGGGTTTATACCAATGTCCCATGGTACTGTGAGACTATGGTTTCCTGGGGTTAATAATGAAAGTTGTGAAAGATGCTTGGTTTTCCCCTTCAAATGTATATACTGAAAATACTGAAACAAGTTTAGACAATGTAGCAGGGAACACTCTAAAAGGTAATGAGTTGTAAATGCACATCCAAAATCTACGTTTTGAAAGTTTTATTAACCTCCTGAGACCCTGTGTCCTCATACGAGGACATTGAGATAGATAAAATACACATCCAGAAAAGGCTCAGGTCTCAGGAGGATAAAATGTTTCCAGTGGTGCATGTTCTAGCAAAAGGTCAACTCCAACAGTCAATGCTATAGTTTGAAATAAAAATTCTCATGTAATGAATAAATTTGAAATATGTGATGAAATATTTGAAATATGTGATGAAGAATCTGAAGTACTTGGGTCCAGGAGCAGAAATGTGGCCAATTGGTAGCACAAAAGTGAACTTTTTGGGACAATGCTTTTTGGTTACCCACAGTACATGTCTGAGGTGTATGAAAATATATGATGGTCAGATTCACTTGGAATTGCAAATGTAAATTTTTGAATCACCACTACAATATTTCTATGTCAGAACATTTTCATACTTTACAGATGATCAATAACTGAAACAGAGAGTTGTGAACAGCTGCAGCTAACAGAAAGGATCTTACAAACATATTTTTTTTTATCCGTTACAGTTTTTTTTTTTTGTTTTTTTTTCCAAATGTCTTTCCTACGCTGGTAACACTGGATAACAAAAATTAAATTTGTGGCCACACATTAATTAATAATTTTGTCTTTGTGAGAGATACAGACAATGTTGGAGTAAGTTTATATATGAATATGCTGTTTTTGCTGTACACTGGTGTGATTGTGTTTGTGTATGTTTGGGTATTTGTCAGGCTGGGGGCTGGGGTCTGGGCTGCCCTCCCCCCCCGCCCCCCGCTGGTTTGTCTGAGGGCCCACTGCTACACTGCCCCCTTGTGGGGTATGCGTTGCCCGCTGTCGTGATGGTGTTTCTCGGGGTCTGGGGCTGGGCGCTGGGGCATGTGCCAGCCTGGCCTGGTTACGGCCTGCTGGGGCTCGGGTCCTCTGGCCCTGTCGGGCTTTGGCCTGGGGGAGGGTGCGCCCTGGGGGCCCGGGCCTATGTGCCCTTGCGTTTGTCGCTGCTGGCCCCAGCAGTTTACTGCGTGTGGTCACTGGGAGGACTCTCCCAGTTCTCCCCTATGGTCTGATCTGGGGGGTGGATGGGCAGATCTTCCTGTGCGGTGCCTCTGGGGGCTCTGCGCCTGGGGTCCCTCTCAGGACCTTGGGCTCTGGTCTCCCCTGTGTCTGCCTCGTGTCTTGGGGGTTGGGTCTTTGGTCGTCCACAGTCACTATTAAATATTCCATTGGAGAAATCTTGTATATACTACAACTGCTCACAAACAGCTGTTCCGATCCGGGGGGGTTCTCACTGGTTACTGAGTGTATATATATATGTGTGTATCTACAGTATGCATGAATGTATGCATGTATATATCTATATGTATGTATGTATGAGGGTGTGTATATATATATATATATGTGTGTGTGTGTGTGTGTGTGTGTGTGTGTGTGTGTGTGTGTGTGTTTGTATGCATGCTTTGCAGAAATTATAATAAATGTTATTGTTATATGGATATGTATTTTGTTGCTATGTTTTCTTGTATCCATTTATTTTCAGGTGAGCGGACAGATGTCGGGTCTGTGGCCTTGTGTTTTCTTGGTGTATATATAATAAATTTTCTAATCTTTATTTCAATCTTTCTAATTACATATCTGCTTTTTCTCTTTATATTTAAAAAATCACTGATGATGAAGAAATTAAGAAACTAATATTAAGTTCTTTTTTCTACTGAAGTGATTGTTAGTTGGTTAATATCTGGATACATTATTACGATTATGAAATGCACTTTTAAAAAGAAAACATAAGGGAATATAACTTTCAAATAAAACCACACCCAATTTTAACATATTGTCTCTACAACTTACTGGATGCAAGACCTTTTTTGTCTTTTCTAAAGTCCGTTGGCTGTTGAATTAAATTGATTTCATAAGTTAGTCACTTGTAGATCCAGTGATTACTATATACAGTAAGTTTCATAAAATTTGTCCAGTAGTTCATAAGATATTTTTCTAACAGACACAGACAGAAATGTTATCATCCACCTTTGCCTTTTGGCAACAGGACATACAGTAAATATAGTTATGATATTGCTCACAACCTTCATCATCCACAGAGGATAGATCTGTATGATGGTGGTGGTTTTCTGACATCTCACTGAATGCCAACATCAGATCGCAGGTTTCATTTATCCTGTGAAAATCTTGGAATCTAAACGATCGGGCACTACCTGCATCCTAACGACTCTGCTGATCCACTGACCTTTTCTCTGGTGCCACCGTGAGGCTGACATTTGTGGTTTCGGATGTAACATCTCAACAACCATACGACGCTCTGCCATGACATTTGGTTGAGACATTTCGGGTCTTTAGTGGACAAATCCTACTGACACTGATAATTCTCTGCCTTTTTATTTAATGTCAGCAGCTTGCAAAAGTTTTCCCTTAAGCTGTAAAGTGACATCCATGTTGGATGAACAGGTTATGGACTAAACATGATTTGTCCTAAGGCCTTCTTTCTGCCTTGTGAGGTTGTGGTGTTCAGTTAATCACCTAAAAAAGGTTTTTTGGGGAAACACTTTAAAGTGAGTTTCCTGGGGAAATGTTTTGAACAATTAATATCTTCTTGAAGATAACTTATTTTGTGGAATCCTTTGCTCTAAAACAGAAACAACTTGGAGACAGGTCTGTTGCAAGAGGGCAAGCAAACTAGACAATTACCTAGAATCCCCAAGCTGTGTGATTGTGTGTGTGTGTACTTTTGTTTTTGTTGGATTTTAAAGTCAATATACATCCTGCACTGTTGTTTGTATAGAATGTGTGTTATCTTGCTTAGGATGGTGGTCGGTGATGGGATGAATGGCTCTTTGAAAGGATCTGGATCTTGATGAGCTGTTTGTTTCATGAAGCTGTAACCTATTAAAAAGCGAAGGCGGAACAATTGTCAATGTAGGGAGGAAAAAATATTACTAGGAGTAAAAAAAATGAAACGACAAACGACTCTTTACTGTCCTCAACTCAGTGTCTATTGTTTGTTGTAAGGAGCCATTAAAAAGGTTTGTATCGTTCACAATTGTCACATCTCTAATTTTTTCAAATGTTCTCATTTAAATAGTACTTTTAATTATGTATATAATATTTGCATTTTCTAAAATTTATACACTGCTTGCGCTTTTTTGCACAGGATAGTGATAGTATTTCAGAATGTTCAAATGTAAGCAAAAAATATGTTGTGGTTCCTGACTTTGAGCTGGTGGACATTCAGGTTGGGGTCCTTTTGCCTAGTGCCCCTAAAGTGTTGTGAAACAGCCCTGCTCGAGAAAACACTGAATCCTTGGTATTTTCTTTTTGTTGTGAAACTTGTGATCTGAAATAGGGCTGTCTCCTATCAATCTAGCCCCAGTGTTTACCCCTCTCCATCTGCCCCTGTTTACCCCAGACTGCGGACCTGTATGTTGAGGGACGACAACGATGCGCACGGGCAGAAGGCAAGTATGGAAGCTATCAGACTGGAATTCCTCCACCTGCCAAGAGAAGTAAGTCTTTCTTTTATGAGCCAATTGAAATTCAGCTCACAGGCAATTCATTCTGTCAATGACAAGAGGAGTCAGAACAACCTTGCACCCCCTCCTCCCCTCCAGCACTAATAACACTGTAATGGTCAGAGATAGATCAAGCTGAGCGCTGATAGTTAGAGTAGGTCTTTTGGTCACCCATAAGTGTTTATGCGCAGACAATTTTTGCCTTCATTTGTTTTGAGCAGATGCATGCCTGGGTACACCTGCGGTCGATTGTAATAGTTTTCACTCCAGCGGCGGGCTGACAAATGACCTGTAGGTTTTTTTTTTTTAGGTTTTTTTTTGTGGTTTGTTCCCCATACCTACACATAATGCATGGCAATACGTGCGTTAAAACTGGAATCACTTTCCTCTCGTTTCGTATGTATAAGCCTACTCTCACCTCTGACCCTGCGTACCTCACCTGAGGGTTCATTACTGCTGCATGCGAGGGCGAAATCAGCCCTTAAATATTTTTTTTTTCTCACTAAGCTTTTAGCTAAAGCATACACATTATTAATCAACCGGAGGAGATGCAAATTGATGATTGGGATAAGAAAAGGGTCTCTTGTTCTTGGACTCATTCAGACACAGTCTGCTCTGCTATAGTCAGCTCAACCACTGAGGGGCAGTAGAGAGCCTCAAAAGAAACACATATTGAAGGCAGGCTGGATATTCAACTCACTCATTAAAACCAAGGATATGGCATCATCTATCTTCATTCAGGTTACCCCAGGTACATGATAATTCAGTACGTATTAGAATCTATTTTTATTGTACTTTATGGATGACTTGTATTAAACCATAAATGGTACCCTAAAAATAAAAAAAGGAATAATGATAGCAGACAGACTCCACATTGGAAGAAATGAACTGTTGAGAGGGCTTATAAATCTAAAGTAATACTTGCAAATAAACAAATTTTAAGAAAAAAATGTCACATCCTGAGGGTGTATAAAGAAACTGGATCTTTAATCTTTAAAATTTTAAACTTTAATTTCAGAGATTTAAATAAAACATTAATAAACATTTTGAAAATGAATACATGAATTAATATCACTAGGCATTTCCAGTATTTATATCATATTAAAAGTACTTTCAACAATTAGTTATTGAAATAATGATATTAACAATAGGATGTTATATTCTTTTTAGTTTTTCAAATGTTTGAAGGGATAAGCTCAAAATGAATGTACCTGCTATTTTGCTTTAAATATCTCAAATCACAAGTTATTTGTTACATTTTTGTGAGTTTTCTTATCTTTATTAACTCAAACAAGCTTTATGTTTCTTTCAAGATAGTGAGAAGCTGATGATTCAAATTTAGATGAACATGGAGCAAAATGAACTTGAGAAAACAAGCAATCACTTAGATATCAAAACAAACAGTATAAGTCATTATATCAAGGTACGTTCATAGACAGTGTCTAAGCTCGTCCTTTTTTGACTTCTGTACATTTCAACTTAAAACAGGGGGGAGGGTCACAGCTAACAATGTATTGTAGAGATCTGAAATACAAGTTACTTTTATTATAAGGCCTAGTTCAGATATTCATGTTTATTGTTAATTTGAGCAATGTTTTTATAAATATGTGAAGCTTAAACTATTTTAAAATTATTATTCTGACTAGGATTAATGTGATTTTTGACCAAGATTTATGCCAAGGTGGATTCGTTGCGCATGCGCACTGCACACAGTGGGCGTGGTCAAATCTGAGTAATCCATTGAAGATCAGCGACCCTCTGAGCTCACTTCCGTGGGTTTCAGCGGTCTACCCTCCCGCCGGTGTCGCTCTCCCATTTCTTCCCAGCCAGCTCAGCGGCGAAGACTGTCTCGGAAACTAAAGAGCCGAAGCAGACTTCGGATCTGTTTCATGCAGAAAACGACCCGGTAGCCACATGCGAAGCGCCGTCTACACAAGGGATACCCGGCACTTCATAGTTACATAACCGGACTACTTTTTATTTTCCTTTTTATTGGAGTTTTTCACGCTTTTTCTCCTTCCAAGTTGCATTCCTATTGACTTGCTTTTCTAAATTCAGCAAAAATGGAGAACGACGATAAATATCTCCCTGAGCTTCTGGCAGAGAAGGACAGTTTGGACTCTTCGTTCACGCATGCCATGAAACTTTTAAACGCAGGTAAAGAACTATTTTGTTGCAGAATGTATTATGCTTTACCTCGCGTGCCGCGGAAGCAGAAAAGCAATCAGCGTGTTTTTCGGACGAGACGTGAACTGAGCTGACCAATTGACCGTGCTCACACGAAACCCAGTATTTTTAAAACGCGCATGTTGGCTACATGGTTGATATTGTTGAAATAACACATAATTGTTGCAACATGCGTCGCATATTTAGAGGTTTTTGACAATTTAGTTTCCGCTTCCTCTCTAGAAACAAACACACAGACCGAGCAGGTGTGTGTGCTGAGTTTGAACTTAAAAACTCCTCACTGCTTCGGGACTGTTTGTGTTTTCTGCTGCAGCATTGATTCTGCTGTCTGGTACTAGCTTAAAAATGTCAACTAGGCTCACCCGGCCACTTTGCAAGCCGGGAGGCAGCGTTCAATAACGGGGCTAGAAAAGCCTGGATTCCCGATGTTTCGTCCGAGTTGCGTTTCCTCTGCTTAAAAACTGTACATCATTTCGCATAAAAAGGGTGGAAAGCACGGGATATGTAAGCCAGGAGGGAACGACTCAGCATGCATGTATTTGTGAAATGTTTGAGATTATGAACACAGGAGAAACCTGCCTCCTGCTGCTGAAGTGCTGCTTGAAGGATATTGCGGCCATGGCGGATCCGGGGCTGTTAGAGGAAACGCTGCTTAGATCAGCTTTTCACCCTCTGTGCTCTTAATGTAAACACGATTCACCATTTTTAGTGGCATTTGCAGCAAGGGATTGCATTTTACTTGATTAAAGTGTTACTTTGTGTATTTGCAACACAACAGTGACACTGGTGGGAATAAGAGCATCATTGTTGCTGAACTACAGCATGGGTCAGTTTTTATTCTTCTGCTCCACACCAGCATCCCAAAGCTGCCCTGCTGAGGATTCAGTTGAGTCTAACGGGATGTGCCACAGCAAAGCTACAATGTCAGGAGTTGCAAGTGTGACTAAGACAAAGTGTGCCAGTGTTTTCTGCATGAAGTTCTCCTTGCAGGAAACATTTACAGATCCTGCAGTTGGTAGACTGGGGTGCAGCTGACATGTTTGCACACTTCAGGAGCTGTCATGGCCAGGAGAAGTCAGGTGGTGTGTGTTGATGTGTGCAGCAGGAAGTGTATTAAAGTCACTGTTATGATTGGATCGGGGTGTGTTTTAAATAAACTGCATGTCTTAGAAATCATCTTAATCTTATGTGAATTGAGATTGGGTGTTTTTAACTCATCCTAAATGTATAGTATTTGATTAATGTAGTAATCTCTTAAACATGGATAAGAATGCAGCAGGATTTTTGTAAATGTTTTGAAAATGTCTTTGGTCATTTTGTTTGTATTTAATATCAGAAAAAGAGCTAATTTATTAATTTTGTTGTTAAAACTGTAGATAAAACTACTTTTTCTTGTATAACATCAACGTCTGGCTGAGGTTTTGTGCCTTTTGTAGTAATGATTCTCAAATCTGACCACTTTTGCTTCCTTGACTGTTCAGGGTGAACTTCAATTTGACTACATGAACACTTAGCCTCTGTTTTTTTTTTTCTTTCTTAAGAAATCGATAGAGTCCAAAAAGGCGACACTAAAAAGGAGACAGAAACCTACCTGGACCTTTTCACAACAAAGAACATCAAACTCAAGGAGCGAGTGCTCATACCTGTCAAACAGTACCCGAAGGTGAGCTGTCGTTTTTTTATTTGTTTCAAACGTCTTAAGATGGAATATTTTTCTGTTGCTGTGTTTCAGTCACACAAACCTATCTAGTCTTTAATAATCTCTTCAACTCTAAATGTGAAGCTCCAGATTGATTAGTTTGGCAATATTACCAAACAGATGAGAATAGATGACTATAAATTAAATGTTATTTTAGGAAACCCATCATCATTTGTGTCCTGTTAAATGTCACTTTATTTCCTACATTGTGCTATTTTAAAGAGTCTGATCTATAGGAGTCTTTCTGTCACAACCCTGATCAATCTGATGTAGGAGCGTGTTCTCTCTGGGTGTGACAGCCGTTTGATTCCCTCCCAGACTTAGCTGAAGTTGTTAGAGAGCGCGCCAGAGTCGAGGATGACAAATCTAATTTGTGTTTTCCGATCAACAAAGCTGCGTCTACAACCCCGAGCAGAACCCGCTTCCGTTTTTAGGCAGCTGTTTCTCTAAATATGTTTAGCAACGACAGCTAATTGAATACACAGGTTTCACTTTGATTGCAGCTTTTGATCGCAAGTGGGTTTCAGCTCAGTGCATGGGGGGTTGTAGCAGAAGCACCTTCTGGTCTCAGAACCTGCTAATAGCTCTTGTTGACTTTGGTAAAGCTGTCATTTAAGGCCTTGCAGTTTATGCAACAAGACCCTCTCTGTGTGTTTAACCGGACCCCCCGCTGTGATCGTCGGGGTAATTTTGCTTCTGTTTTGTGGCTCTGTTAGTTTAATTTCGTGGGGAAGATTTTGGGACCTCAGGGCAACACGATCAAACGTCTGCAGGAGGAGACTGGAGCCAAGATCTCAGTGCTGGGCAAAGGATCCATGAGGGACAAAGCCAAGGTATGACCTGTGCACGCACAAAGATGCAGTGTTTGTTGTCATGTGCACGACTGAAAACATGTTTCCCTGAGCAATGAAACTTTGCTGTCCACAATGAATGCCAGGGGAGAAAAAAACAAAATAAATAAGAGAAAACTAAGAGTATCTCAATTAGGGGTGTTGATTCATCGACACAGATTTCCTTAATTGTGGGAGATCGGCCGATACTTGAATAAGGATCGTTGGAAAAGATTGGCTTCTCATCTACCTCCACAAAGATCTGAAAATCTGCCACTGTTCCCTTATGCTCCGCTGTGAGCACTGCCTAATGTCCAGTTAAAACAAGTTTGTATTGCTTCAAGGGTATTCTTCTATGTTTTTCAATAAAGATTGGAAACATTGAAGGTGTATCAGTGCACCTCTAGTAACAGTAGGTATAATGTGCAAAATGGAAAATCAAAAATGTGCGAATGTGCAAGAGTCAGGTGGCAGAAACACTCAGCTATTTGAGTCTGATGGCACTTGGGGGGGAAAAAGGGAGTTCTTAAATATGGAGGTCCTGTATTTTCCACTTCTGTACCTCCAGCCTGAGGGTAGAGGTGTAGTCAGTGTTGGGGGTGGGTCGGGTCTGAATGGAAGTGGACTCTGCAGTGGTAGATTCTTAAGATAGGCATGAGTAAGACGCAGGAGCACGTCTGACCTTTACGCACAAAAGGATGGAAGGCAACTTATTATTTATTAACCTTTCTTCAATCAGGCGAATCCCACTGAGATCACAGATCTGTTTCAAGTGAGGCCTGAAGGCAACCAAACATGCATGTTTTTGGACTGTGAGAGTAAACTATCAAGAAACCAATGCAAACACAAGGAGAGAGAAAAACCCCAGGTCCAAACTGGGGATTGAACTCCACCTTCTTGCTGTGAGGCAACAGTGTTAACCACTGGTCCATCATGCTGCCATCTTTCACTTGTTTTAAAATAATCCACAAAATCTGCCAGTTTGACACAATTATTAAGCTATGTAAAGTAGGGAGTATCGTGACTCTGCTCGATGACCTCAGATGTGGAAAAAGTCTTTTATAATTCATGAAATGTTTGAGCAAAGCTCACCGACACACTTTATGATGTCTTCCTCTCAGGAGGAGGAACTGAGGAAAGGCGGCGAGCCCAAGTACGCCCACTTATCCATGGAGCTGCACGTGTTCATCGAGGTGTTCGCCCCCGTGCCAGACGCTTACCTGCGCATGGCACACGCCATGGAGGAGGCCAAGAAGTTTCTGTTTCCTGTAAGTTCTATGCTTGTTGGTACTTATTGTAAACTATTGATTGATGAAGCTGTTAATCTCAGCTTTTTTTTAAAAAAAAACAAAGTCACAGCACTGTTGCTGAACACGAGCTTGAAGTGATGTCTAAAGATTTCATAGTGGAGTAAAAACACAATAAGGCTGTTTCATTTGTAAGTATACAGATGCTTTGTTTTAAAAGTATCAAACATGGTGGAATACATCGAGACGATTGAAATGCCTCAATAACTTCTTTATCGTCTGACCTAGGCCTGGGCGATAAACTGAAAAATAACAGATACTGACGTTTATGTCAATAACCAATGTCATTTTGCCGTGTCGGTATTTTCGGTATTTAAAAAAATAAGGAAAAGAGAAACCTGCTCGTTTTTTGTTGCGGTCTCGTTAAAGCCACCCAGTCTGATACAGACGTTGCATTCAACAAATCAAACAAACCCCACAGCTTCATTTATCCAATCAGAGCAGAGCAGGGCGGGTCTATTCTGATGTCGGAGCAGCAGTCTGCAGAATAAACACCGGTCAGCCCTGCAGCTCCGAGCGAGTAAACCCCGTCCTTCACAGTTCGCTCCCGAGCTACCAGAGACATTGGTATCTAAAATCTAAAGAACTATAAGTTTATGTGTTTAGAGCGTCGTTATCAAACAGATATGTCCAACTTTGCTCGCGTGACCAAACTCCTCTCCTCGACAGCGCTGTTACGGGAGGAGACAGGAGTTGTTTTGAGAGAGACACTGTTTCAGCTCTTCTAATGAAACCATATTAAATCTACAGATGAACATTTGTTTGTTCCATATTATAGAAAAGACGAGTCTCCACTTAGCGTTACCGCCCCCCACCCCCAAAAAAAACTAACAAAAAACCCTGCTATGTATTTTATTATAAACCTCTACAAATTCCCTTCTTCACAATATAGCTTGCTTATACAGTGGGTTGCAAAAGTATTCATACCCCTTGAACTTTTCCATATGTTGTCACATTACAACCACAAACATAA
>JARVGW010000309.1:4723178-4734951 GCA_031762495.1 Anablepsoides rubrolineatus | reverse complement strand
TTATGTTTGTGGTTGTAATGTGACAATATATGGAAAAGTTCAAGGGGTATGAATACTTTTGCAACCCACTGTATTTAGAACCATACTGTGACTGAACTGCTCTGTGATTCAATAAATGATCAAATATGAAGGAAATAGAATTAAATGATTACATGAGCTCTCTAAATAATATAATTTTTTTGAAAGAAACAGTTATTTTAAGAGAAATCCGCCAGTCTAACATAAAAAATGTAGTTATTTTGTGCAGACATATATTTTTTTAAATATAAAATTATACATAATGTGTTTGCACTGAATAGTTATAATATGGAGATGGTTAAATATTTGTATGACTGTTTCTGACTCGTTTTTTTATTAAATATTTATCTGTATATCTAAACTGTGTACTGTGTAACATGGACACAGTGTATAATGTTATGACTAGACTATACCATGTACTTGTGTGTGGTGGTAAGAGTTATTATGCATTTATCATTAACGAGGTGATCTGGTCAATATATTGCAATATTGATTTTAGACCATCTCAGAATCAAATCATGAGACGTTTAAAGCAGGGGCACAAATTTCCTTGGGAGATCGACTGATATTTGGATGAGACCTCCACAAAAATCATCCCCTTTTGCTCTGCTGTGAGCCACTACCTAATGTCCAGTTAAAGTTTGTATTGTTTCAATGATATTGTTCAGTGTTTTTCAATAAAATAAGATTAAAACGTTGAAGGTTTATTGTGACCTTATAACACCTGACAGTGTCTGCTATTAAAATCATCTATCTATCGGAATCGGCAGGTCAGCTTTTTTAAAGATCGGTGATCGGCCCTAGTCTCAAGATTTCTACCTCCTATTAAAAAGTGGTTTGATCTAAATAAAAGTTGTTGCTAATTAGTTCTAAATCCAGAGCTGGACAAATTGTTTTAAGTTTTTTTTTTTAAATGGAGCGGAGGTGCAAAAGCTAAATGTGCCGTGTTGCACCTCGTCTTCAGCTGCAGGCTGTGATCCAGGAGGCGTTAAAAAGATCTTTATGCCAATTTAGGGAGAAAGATGTGCTATTTAAGCAGAAAACATCACGCCACTACAGCTTCTCTTAATTACTGGTGTTTAGGACAGAAAAAGACTTCTCTTCTAACAGAGACCTGAGATGCAAACAGGCGCAAGACTCCACTAAGTAAGAGGGTATTTACCTGGAACAAACTCACTTGGTGACACTGTCCAGGCTCATAAAGCCATCATCCTAAGAGAAGAAACTGGGTCACTTTGACTGTGTCAGCAGGGTTAGGCTGCGTGTCAGTCCATCACTGCTCCAGCCTCATTCTGGAGACCGACGTTCATATTCACCCCAGAGCAGCTGACGCCTGCTTCAACCCTTTAATGCCTTCGCAAAGTGCGCTTTCAAGCCCAGCTGCGGTGTACGGTGGTCTGAAAAAGAGGTGAGCGAGGGCCGGCACGTCCCAGACGCCTTGCAGGTTTTTGTGCAGGGTGCTCTTTTGTAAAGAAGCAATCTGAATGAGAGGCGAGCTGAAAAGGGCAGTGAACCAGTTGTGATGGTGGTATTGCCGTTACGTAATAAGCTGCAGCACCTGTCTCTACAATTAAAGGTCATAATCCGTCAGGCACAAACGCTGTCATTTAGAATAAGGCTGCATTTTTTTTAAACGACTCCTAGAAAATCTCTGGATATGATGTTTTGTATATTTTATTTATTCTTCCCCCACATTGCGCTCTGGTATTCTTGGAGGATTTGACTTTTTCCTCCTCTTGTTTTTATCTCTGCATAGCACCGTGTTCGCCGATGTAAATGCTAAAGTAAATAATGGCTGCCTTGTGAAAGATTTGTTGATAATCTCTCCATCAGAGCTTTTGTTTGTTTTTTAAATACAGCTGCATTGAAGACTCCTGAAACGAACTCGACAAATTATTTGCTGTCTGCTTCTGATTCTGTTGAATCAGAAGCTGCTGCTTATCCTAGCATTTGTGCTTTTGCTTTTTTTCTTTTAACCATCATTAGAGCCCCGTCACTATTCCAGGCCGGCGACTGATGCATGAACCAGAATTGATTGGGTCACAGTGCAGCTCTCTTTTTTTTTTTTTTTTCTTTTTTTTTTTTGCGACGGCGGCAGATTGTGTTGCAGGATTTGTGCTGCTCAGACAGGCAGCCGTGCTAATCCTGCCCAACTTATTGTTTCTGCAGATAAAATGAGCTAACCATTGATGCAGTCACACCAGACTTGTCAAGGACGTGTGGAGAGACGAGATTTACATTTTGTGCATGAAGGGAGGAAGACTGAGTGTGGATGGATGCTTTCCAGCCTCCCACATGCACCCCCTCACCCCTCCCCTCCCCTCCTCTCTTTAACACTCTGAGTCACTAAGCACTGAGACTTTTTCTTCCACTGGGGTGGGCTGGGGAGGGGATGACATGTTTTTCACTAGCTTAGTATTTTTATTTTCCCCCTCGCATCCTGCTCATCTTCCTCACCGTTTCTTCCGTCTTTTTGGCGTGTGTGTGTTTGTGCAGGATATGATGGATGATATCTGCCAGGAGCAGTTCATGGAGATGAGCTACCTGAACGGAGGCCAGGAGCACGGCGGCAGAGGTCGAGGGGGCATGCCTGTTAGGGGCCGCGGCGTCCCCCCAGCTGGAGCACACAGGTGCGGAGACGGGGACAGTCATCCACACACATCCTCGTTCACACTAGAGATGTATGAATATATAGCGTTACCATTATTGTGTTTGAATTTCTTTTAGTTATTTTTTTTATTATTACAACATTGCACAAAGCTCTTATTGTAGCAGCAGTAGTATTAGGTTTTCTGTTTTCCCCTTTTAATTCAGGGAAAATAAAACTCTTCCTAAATATTGTGCACAAATATGCAGATAAATCTGCACAAATGTAAAAAAAAACCCAAGTGTTTTGTTCAAGTTCAGTTTAAGAATCATTATTATCCCCAAGGGGCAATATGTTTCACAGCCAGTAGACAAAAACAAAAACATTCCTACACAAACACAAAGATCACAAATGTTCGTTAAGATCTTTGACTGCTGTTGGGATGAATGAGTTTTTAATCTATAAATCCCACATTTGGCTTTTGATTATTAAAATAAAATAGAATTAAATAGACAGGAAAAAGAGCTGAATAATTTTAGTCTTAAAGTATAAAATTATAAAGGTAATATGTTTAAGTAGCTGTATTCTTATTCTTCCAAGCATTAAATGTTGTGGTGGCGAGACTTTGATTAAAAATAAATAAATAAAAAATAGAGTGGTAAAGGTGAAGCACCCACACTTGCCTCCACCTTCATCTGTTCCACTTTGGTTCTTATGCAAGACCCTTAACCCCCACGTCTGCTCCCCCAGGTGCCCTAGATGGCAGCTCCTTGCTCCACACATGAGCTTGGTGTAGCGCAGTGATTCTTAATGCTCTTATTCTGAAAGGTGTAAAGGAAGTTAATAATAAATTTGGGCCAAAACACAAAACCATATCGGAAAACTATCCGTAGTTTTATTTTTCTCAAACCAGAAGTTTAACACTGTCTTTATCAGACTTTTTAAAGTGAAGTTAGTTAAATAAGTTTTAATACCAGGCGGCTGATTGTAAATAAATAAATAAATGTCAGCTAAGTACTTTTGCATTTCTTTAACTGCAGACTGTACTTTTTATTTATAAAGCTAGGCTAGCTAATTTATTTTCAATGTTATGTATCTAGCTCCACTTTAAAGGGTCGATATTATGTGTTTCTCAGGCATATAGTTTAATTCTATACCATAATAAAATAACTGTCACCTTCAGTTGTTATGAAAATGCTGTTCATATGTATAAATCAAAAATAAATTTGACTTCACATCATAGCTTTTTCTAAACTGCTTGAAATTGGCCTCTGTCTCTTTAAGAACCTCCTACTGCTTCTGCTACGCCCATTTCTGCTCGTCATCACAACCGCTTCATGTGGTTTACAACCTGGAGCCTAAATATTTTTTTTATTGGAGGGTTACTTACGAAAATGAAATCAAAGCATTTCTTAAGAAGCGTGTTATTTTTGCCATCATACATTACCTCAAAGGTTTTTTTTAATCTGAAAAGGACTGGACTGAGACGTAGTTTCACCAGTTGTTTGCTAGTTGTTGCTGCTGATAGCCTGCAGGAGTGTCGGGGAAAGTGTGCTCTGTGATGATGAAGCTCTGGAGCTGATCCCAAAAGGTGGTTCTAGTCCCAACCAGTGGTTTTTGCTCCCCTGCCTGGCTGCCTCAGGACACTACAGGATTTCTCAAACATGCATGAATGAGTCAAAGTAAGACTCTGTGCATGTTTTTGATGAGAGGATAACATTATAACATGATATAAAACTCAAAAAAGTAGATTTTACATGATATAGCCCCTGTAAAAAGTCTGACAATGGGATGAATAAACAAGTTTTACTTAATAACTAGCTAACCAGGAAAAGGCAATAAATAAAGGTTAGCTGACTTTTATTCTTTTAACAGATGTCAGCTGATACTTTATCACTCATTAAGCTGGACAGTGTTGACTTGCCATGACAACAGTGTTAAACTTCTGGTTTGAAATAAAGACCGTTTTCCGTTTTTTAGAGTATAAACAACCATCCGTTTTTCAATATCTGTTTTTAAAACCTAAAATGAATGAAGAAAATGTACACAGACTCGTAGCGAGCAGAATACTTGTCAGATTTGTGTTTTTCCCCTTTTTATTGTCAGCTTTCTACAAGCTGTGCTGACAACGAGACCGCTGTCAAAAAGCTTTTCCTTTGCAGTTCTAAGACTCCAGATACAGCCACACTTCAAATGTCGCACTCTTCAGAGCTCAAACATCCCTGCTGCACTTTTAATGCTTTCTGGTACCGTCAGTTGGACAATCAAATGCTTTCCTCTGGATTTTATTAGCGTAATAATTGATTTTAGTGTGAATAGTAAATTAAGCCCGGAGCGTTTTACAGTTGAATGAATTCTATCTTTTTTTTTTCTTCTTTTTTTTAAATTTCAACCTCTCCCCTCCAGGGGAAGAGGAATGCCTCCTCACGGCGCCGTGGGGAGAGGCGTGACTCGAGGCGTGACTCGAGGCGGCCCGGCTAGAGGCGGAGCAGTCAGAGGGGCCCCTACAGGCAGAGGAGGACCCCCTGCAGCACCCACCAGGGGAGCAGTGGCGCCGCGTGCTAGAGCCCCAGCTGGAGGACCACCCCAGAGGATGGCACCGCCCCCCGCTCACCAGCACACCTCTACTGCAGCTGCTGAGGATTATGATGAATATGTAAGCATTAGATTATTTAAAGGATATTATTATCGGGCGCCGTGTGCTCTTTTTGTAATGTTTGTTCTCTGATAAAGATGTTGAAACATGGAGGGGGCAGCATGTGTGTTTTAGTTTAGGTTCAGTACTTTGGGGACATTTTGACATTCATGGTACGTGAACAAGCCTCCCCTTAAATCCCACCGTGTTTCTGTTTCGTCCCCTCTCCAGGGCTACAATGAGAGCTACACAGACACATCCTACGAGTCGTATAACAGCTATTACAGTCAGCCTCAGGCGTAAGTGAATCACACGTCTCCTTGCTTTTTCACCTGCTTCTTACAGAACGTGCACACGTTGCTCAGTTCGGCTTGAAGTGAAAGTGGGGAATAGCAGCAATGCTGCACAAAACCAGGATTTATTATGCCTTGTTTGACATTTATAGGATGAATGTAGGTGTTTAGAATGACCTGACTGCACTCAGATGGTTCAAAGTAAAGAGCCATGCTTTAATCTTGTTTGGCAAAACTAATTATCATCTCCCTGGGCATGATAGTGAACCGCTACATGATGGATTCAAAGAAAGGAAAAAAAAAAGTTGATTCTTCTTTTATGTCCTCCCTGTTTTTTTTTTTTGACAACCAGAGAACCAGAATATTACGACTATGGACACGGAGAGAGCACAGAGTCATACGAGACATACGGTAAGAAAAAACTTTATTTCAATTACCTAAGTTGCATAAACCAATTCATAAAAGTCATCTTAAAGCAATATAAAAAAAGGAAAACAGATCTTTTTACACAAAGTAAATCTATTTGCTTTCTGTAAATATAGTGCTGCACATTTACCCAATAATAAAACTACTATTTTAAAAATGTGCGTGTTTATTAACCCAACATACAGTGCAATAACATATTTCATGCTCAAATGCATGTAAAACTAGCCTAATAAAACCAGCCCCTTGTGCTTTGTTCGAGGGTCTGGACTCTCGGCTATAGAGAAGCGATTCTTGCTGGAGGCGTGGTCTCTGCTGAAGTTTAAAATGATTGGATCGTTTGGCCGTGATGTATGTCGCTGTAAAGGAGGCTAAGCTAAGAAGCTAACCGGAAATCGCGTGCGCTGTAAACAACCCTACTGAGAGGAGAAAAGTACAGAGCCGAACGAGATGACTGAGAGCTGCTGCTTTGTCAGACAAATTTAATTTAATTTGGAAGCCTTATTAACGCGGACTGGTTTTATTCACTTCCTGCACTGCTGTATGCTAAACTCACAAGCAGACTCTGCGCAAAAAAATCGACGTAGTTCAAAACTCCGCCTTATGTTTGCTGATTGGCCCAGGTGAAATAAACTACAAGCAGACACTGCACAGAAAATTGACGTTCTGTTCCCTGACTGACCGGAATAAAATGCTCCCGAAGAAATCCTTGTCTATGGAAGAAATCCCAGAGGGAGCAGTGAAGCGAAACTGTGTAGGAAGACAAGGGCCAGGCTAATGTAAAACAGTTGTACTGTTTAATAAATATGAATACAAAACGCTTGATGCAAACAAAAAATAAACACTTACTTTAGCTATATTACACAAGTGAGTGCCAAATGGTAAAAAGTTTTCAATCTAAGGAAACAAATTTCATCTGCAGTCATTTTATTGTAACATCCTGAGCAAGCACACGGTGACAGTAGGAAGAAACAACTCCCTCTTAACAATATTTATCCCATCAAAACTAAGAATATGAACATGTTTAAATAGATTAGCTTTTTGTTTAATCTGCTTTAAATTTAGATGAGTAAATTATTTGTTGATGATCTTAGTTTAGATTTCTGATGTATGTTTGTTTGTTTGTTTGTTTTTCCCTCTTTACTCCCTACAGGCCAAGATGACTGGAACGGCACCCAGCGGACGACCGCAGGAAAGGCCCTTCCCCCCTCCAGAGGCGGCAAGACGACCTACCGGGAGCACCCATACCGACAGTACTGAAGCGGACTCTCCCCCTTAGTGTTGCCCCGATAACCACCTGTCTACCACGGCAGCTCTCGCTTTAAGAAGCTTGACAAAAGTAAATGTTTTGTCTTTTTTATTTTTACTTTATTTTATTTGTTTTGCTTTTTTCTTACACGGACTTTATACAAAAGAACAAATTGGGGACTGAAAATTTTAAGTTCTTTTGGTTTGGTTATTATTTGACCACAAACCTCCCACACATACCCCCCCCCCCCCCCTGTTTGTCACTCCTCCTGTCCAACCAATCAGACGGGTTTTTGGACGGGTCAGAGAGAAGGTGGTGGTCTTTTTTATTTTTTTTTAAATCTTTCTCTCGCTCTCTTCATTTTTGACTTTTTTTTGTTTTGCTGTATTCTTTTCCCTCTGCCCTTTTTTCTCCCTCCTCCCACACAGAGTTTTTTTTTTTTGGGCATTGTTGATCAATCATGTTTTTTACTGTTCGGGACTCGTCATTTCTAGTGGAATAGTGGCTCGAGAACTTGTTTGAGGAATCCATTTTAATTGTTTAAATACAAAGAACCTGTCGAGGGTCAGTTGCAGATTCCCATTTAGGCTACATTTCAAAATTCTGTTTAATATAGCCAAATAAAATACCTTTTTAAACTTTCATTCATGTAATATATAAAACCAAAAAACCAAACAAATCTTAAATTACGATAAGACTAAATTAATGTTAATGGAATCGGTGCAATTCGTTCTTGATAATGCTTTGTTTTTAAATAGATCTAAAACATTACTCATTTAGCCTTAGGCAGCAATATTTGTCACTGTACTTAGAGTTTTGAAATATAGCCCTAATAGACACTGTCGAGATGGACTGTCCTCATATCCTTAATTTGTTTTTTTACTTGTATTAAAAAAACATTAATTTTAAGACTGAAAACAAAATAATTGTTTAATGAGAATCTGGTTGAAACGTGTTAATTTAAAACCAGTTCAGGTCTTCATTTTTGTGATCTGGTTCTATACAAACTGCATGCACAAAGAAGGATTGGGACAAAAATCTCCACATGGGTCTTCTCTTACTGTAGAGAAGGGATCCTGCAGCTCAATCCAAACTCTTGTACATATTTTAAAACATCCTAACTGTACCTCTTCTGCCACTAGTATCTGTACCCTCTCCATAAAATGCATTATGCTACATGTGTAAGCTTGCCTAAATAGGTTACTAAATCTGTCCAAAAGATGTTTTGCAGCAGTTTGTCAATAAAGCTTAGTTTGTTTTTATGAAACTTAACTTGCCTTATTTGTTTCCTGTCCTAGTAAAATTCTGAAATGGCCTTTTTTTAAACAACCTTCAGTAATTCAGACGTAGGTGTTTTCCTTTGTTTCTCTTTCAAAACCGCTTTTTAAATATTAAATGAATGTATTGACGTCTGACGACTTTAACCGTACCAAATGATGTCTTGGTTTATCAAAAGAGCACAACTTATTCTTTTTCTCTCTTTCTATACTTTTTAAAAAGGACCCAGAGGTAAGACCTCTAAAATAACCTGGATAGCTTCCTAATGTGTATAAAGTTGTAAAGCATTGAATGCCTGGGTATGTATAAGACTTTTTCAATCCTCTTACCTGTGGTCGTAATCGTCAATGAGAATTGCTTTCATAGCATTTGAAAATTAACTGAATTCAAACCACCATTCAGGTCTAGGCCACGTTGTCATGAATGATGCTGGCGCGATGGCTACTTTAGTACAGAGTAATGGCAGTGCAATGGAGAGGATGGTTATAACCTAGAGCGCTCCACTGTAAAGGTAACCTAACCCTAAATGTTGAATTTCCTAATGTGTTTATCCTTTGACATAAACTTGCTGGTAAATCCAAACTCTTGTCTTAAAATGATATTACATTTATGGCAACAAAAAGAGTCCATTTAAAAGTAAGAAAAAAAAAGTAACTTCCAACATCATTTATTAGTGGATATTATGTACAAAAACAACTGTTTTGTGTACTAACAAAATATATTAGGATAGTGTTAATGCAACTCTTGCTAAAATGAACTGAGCCAAATCTATTTCAATATCTTTCTGTGCAGTTGAGCTGCTGTTACTTTTTTATTTGCTGTGTAAAAGTTTACTGTAATATTTAAAATGTCTGCCTATTCAGTTATCTAAAACGAGAGTATGAGTTGCATGAGCAGATCTTCTCCTGTAGACATTGCATGATCTGTTTCAAGTTTCTCCCAGTGAATTTAGACGGGGGTATTGATTTGCGGTTTGTCCTTCCCTCAGGCACCACCATCGGTCACTGAAGACCCTGGAGACTGACGGTCTGCTGGAGGCTGTGGGATCCTCAGGTTGGTTCTCTGATGCGTGTTGGTCTTTTTTCCGGCCTCATATTGTTGAGTTTTTTCACGTCGACAGAGTTAACTGTTGTCTTTACCACTGTTCTTGTGGGAAATCTGATTAAAAACCTCCACCTTTTAGACAGAAAGTGAGGCTTATTAGGAGACCTTAGGAAGATGGATAAACTGGAGGCAGATAGTTGGGAACATAACACCACGCCAGAAACTTTACTACTAATTTTCATTCTAGTTTAATTCTAATCTTCTCTGTTCTCCAACAAGACTGTGAATAAATCAAATCATTCAGCTGTAATGATGCACCAGGGTTATAGTTCTTTTTTTCTAATTTCTGCTGTTAGGATATTTGTTCTTGATCCAAAATAATTGAAATGCTTGTCGATAATTATTTTATAATCTCATCACAGCCCTCTGAATCCAAATTGAGTTGTGTGGTACCTTTTACCACAGTAAATTTAATTTGTGGATGACCTAATGAGACTTTTCCATTAGAGAAACTAGATAATATAGACAAAGACATACTGTAGTCATATCATCGAAATATTAGGGACTGTTATGGCACATCGCAGGTTTTCCTAATGTGCAGCCCCAATTCCCATCCAGTTCAACAATCTAAATATGAGCAGCCAAAAGTTTAAAAATGACTGATAAAGAAATGTTTTTCTTGCAGTGAGCTTCTCAATAATGAATCAATAAAATAAATTCTGTTATTTTTCTTTTGGTTTATTTTATGAATCTCCTTGTGCACTTTGCACCACCTTCCTTAATTTCCCAGTAACACCAGGAAGGTTTAAGGCTTAGGCCTTAAACCTTGCAGAGGTTAGGATGGACCTCTGCATGGTCCATCCTAACCTGTCAAATCAGCTTTCATTGATGTAGTTGTGTAACGAAAATTACATTATTTGGTTCATAGCTTCCAGTCTTTTGCCCCTTCTTGGCAAAAGACCCCCCCAATTTGCTTCAACTCTCACTGACTTTTCCAACTAGCAGACATTTATAACGGCTCTAGAGTGCAACCAATTTGGTCACTAGTTTTTATTTTTCTAAATTCCACTTTTTCCTTTTTTTTCCCTGAATTCCACATTTTCATTGTAACCATATTTATTTACCTAAAAAGGGTGTAATTATAAAGCGACTGAACAATAAATAAACAAATAGCTACAGAATTTTAAAAAAATAATGTCATTACATTCACTAATATAACAAGTAGCCATGGTTCAGTAGAACATTAAATTATTTTTGTAAGGTGTTTAAAATTAATTATTAAGAAAAAAAACATTCTTTATGTGTACAACATAGAATCTCACATAATAAAGTTATCTTTTGTAAAATAAAAATGTTTTAAAATTTAACTTAACATTAAATATGTCATAAAGAAACATAAAGCCTACACTTGCCATCTAAGCTCATTTACTTCTGTAATGGAGGCACACACACACACACACACACACTGTGTACATAGCTTTATCAAAAAACAAACAAAGCTTTTTATTTTTTTCTAAAGGAATATCTGATTCTGCACACACAACAACAAAACCATGGATAAACTCCCAGTCAAACTCCCACCTCACTGAGTGTTCAGGAGTTTGCAGCGAGTCTCTCAGCTTCTCCTCTGTCTGTGACTCAGACAGGACGTGGTCTTCACAGCGTCCAGCCCAACCCATCGTGTGCCAAAAAAACTTGCAGAGAAGTTCTTCGACAGATAAATAAATAACCGCTGGGGTTTTGTTCTGTCCTAAACTTTATGCTAGCTTCATATTTTTGGAGGACGTTGCTTTAAGCAAGTTTGTTGTTTGCTGTGCGGGTCATGGTCGCAGCTTTTTTTTTTTTTTTTTCCCAGTGTCGGGAGTGACGCTCAAAGCTCACCTCGCGTGCCTGTTACCAGGTAACGGCAGGTACATTGAACGGCAGCGCCCAAAATACCTCAAACTTGCCCAAACAAGCAAATTCCGCGAGATTCCGCGTTTTACACTGAATTCCATTTTGATTGGTCAATTCCGCGATTCCGTCCGCGTTTTCCGCATCGCGTAAATTATAGGGCCCTACCATAGGGCCAAACTACAGGAGTTGTCCATCTGGGGGGCAGGTGTCTAAAAGAAATTAACCATGAAATGTTTAAGATGTTTATAAGATGTTCAGCCCTTAAACATTTGTACTTAGAATTTTATAGAATCACTTTAAATAATTTTCAGTAAGTTATAGGTCTTGCACAATTCTGTTTCAAATAAAGA
>JARVGW010000309.1:4705615-4723078 GCA_031762495.1 Anablepsoides rubrolineatus | reverse complement strand
CAGTGATTTAAAACAAAATAACCTGTAAAACTCTGATGTTAAATGTCACGTGGTTGAAAATTTGGGTGCACCTAACTGTTGTGCTGGTGCACCTAAGAAAAGGGCGCACCGGTGCAACCAGTGCACAAAGTTAGTCTAGAGCCCTGTATAAAGACATAAACTCATTGATGAAGACATCAGAGATGTTGCATACGGAGGAATCTGTCTGTTTCTTTAACTGTAACAGATTGGAGTCTCCACTTCGATTTGGTCACAGTGGAAAGCCTAGCACTGACGTGTACTTCAGCAGGAGGGGTTTCCACCTGGAACTCTGTGTCGTGTGTCTCATAGGACAGTAGCCGTGTTTCCGTCAACGTTTCTTGATGCACATTTTGAAGTATCGCATCAGAAAAGCTGAATGGAAACTGCTTAATTCGAAAACTTCCTCTGATTCGCATTAAAGTTGATACGCTCGCTTGAGGTGGTTTTAGGGTTTTTTGAAAAAGAGTTAATGCGCAAAAGGAGAGATGGAAACACTTTTGCCGAATAAGTTGTGACGTAGCGAATATTTACCTCGCGTAGCTGATCAGCTGTTCACTGGTATCAGTTTTGGGTTGGCTGCAGCTGCGACTGGAAGCAGGACCTTCTTCCTGCTTTCTGCGTCTTCTCAGTATTCCAGTAACGTGAAGAGAATTGCATTTCTTTTTCTACGTCTCCAGACAGCAGTAACATCGCCAAAACTAGTTGATATGACAGAATAATTACAACTTTCCTGATAGTAGCAACACGTTCCTGATAACTTTTCTCCGTAATCCTGAGATGTGTGGAGCCTGCAAATTTAGCAACTTTTACTTCCTTTTACTAAGCGCATACGTCTGACGTGATTTATTCGCTTCAAACCAGTTGATGGAAACACTTCATTTTTTTCCTTTTTGCGAAATTGTTAAAATTTGCTGAAAATTCGAATTAAAATTGGATGGAAACACGGCTAGTGGTTCCCGATCAGTTTTCATCAAAGCAAGGGAGGAGCTTGGCTGCTAACTGCTTTGTACCAGCAAGTGTTAAGGCAGCTCCAAAAAGCTACCACAAGCGATTCTAGGATTTCTCAAACCTTCATGAAGACTCAAAGCAACACTCTTGGTATGTTTTGATGAGGAAATGACATAACATGATATAAAGCTCAAAAAGGTTGATTTTGCATATTTCACAACCTTTGAGCAGACAAGGCTATGCCCCATGCTCAAATTTCAAATGGAATGATTTAACGTAATTTTGTTTATTTACTAAATTTAGATGAATTATACATTTCATGACGTGTCTGTTTTCTCTGTAAAGTCAACAACATACCAGGTGGCTGTACTTCTTTTCCCTTTTTTACTGAGCTAAAAATGCAACCAGCTCTCTGGAGACTAAATATTTCATGCTCAACAGGTGCTCAACACGTTCTTTGAGAATCCAATGCTTTTCACTCTGGTAGTTTATGCAAGCAGCCTTTTCTCCAAAAGCATGCATTATATACACTTTTTATGTGTGTGCAGTTTGAGGCGCACATCTCCATTTGCAAGAGCTTTTAGAGTTCGACAGATGCTCAAAAAAAGCCCATTTGTGGATTACAAAAGCTGCACAGTCCCTTAGTTGATTCGGGCCATGGTGTTTTGGTGCAGACAGGAGAATTGAGAGCAAGGAGGAAGCAACAAAGTGATTTAATGAGTCTTCAGAGATGCTAATTTAAGAACAGATGTGCAACTTGATCCTAAAGAACAGCAGCACTTGTTTCATCTGCTGATGGTTTGAATTTCACAAGGAAGATGTTGAACAAAATGTCATTATTTGCCACAAAAGGCAGCAGTGTCACACATTTGTTACACACCCTGAAATGGCAGGACCTGCAGGACTAATCTTCACACTGCTGAGTTTTAAACTCTGCATGTCCACAGGTCCCACCCCCTCCAATGAAGACGAAAAATAAAACCAAGCATGTTACCGGGTTTTTGACAACATTCATTATATATTGCGTTTTGATTGAATTGAACATTTTTACAGTGTGTATGTGTATATAATTTTACCTGTTGTACCCCACCTCTCATTATCACTTTTTGATTCATTATTGTTCAGGTAGTATTTCATGTTAAAAGTACTTTAAAGAAATTGCTACTTAGGAGGTGGTTTAGTGCCTTTGGGTCATACTTATCTCAAAAAATCCTGTTATAGATTAGCAATCTTGTGCTGTATTGTAAAATATGGGAAATTTGTAGGTTTAAATTATTTAAAGCCTCTGGCACGGTCCATTTAACTTCTCACATTTTCCCTTAAGACCTGTGTGGATGGGAAGAAAGCTTGCTCCAGATGCCTCTGGGCTGCATATTCACAACATTTAATGATTGGTTGACACAGATGATTGGTCAGCTCCTGGAAATGGCTTGACATTTGACAGTGTGTAAAACTGGCTGTGGTGCTGCTCAGCCAGTCTGACAGACATCAGTGTCACTGAAGTTACTAATGAGGAGTAACTTTGTGCTCTGCAAGAAGGAAAGAAATCAGCTTTTATTTCCTGTGTGTGTGCATCAACTATTGTGTGACTGGTCAGAACTTCCTTGTAGACATTTATGTGGAAAACTGTCAGAGTTGTATTTTGTAGTCAAGGGCTCTCTGTTCTCTTGACAGGGTGGGACGTCCTGTTTGGATTATGGTAGTAAACGCTGAGTAACAAGGTTTCTGACATAGTCTCGTGTTCCCAACCATCCAAACTCCAATCTGCCACGCTTTCCAAGGTCTCCCATGTGGGGCTCTCTAACCTGTCGCTCTGTCCCTGTCTAACCCCAGAACCTCAAACTCCAGTGCAACAAGGTGGTCTGACCACCTGAAAATAATATCTACACAACAATCTGTACTAATCATGTATGTTGTAGACCAAACATTTCCCTTGTTGGGATGTGAAGCAAGCAGGACCTGGTTTATGGGAGCTGGCTTATTGTATTTTTGGAACCAGTTTTCACGCTGAAGTTGAGACTTTGAGTCCCCTCCACACACAGAGTCATGGTGTAGCATCTATTTTTTTTAAAGCATGGAGTAACTAATTACTATGGGTGTCTCTATCAGTTTTTCTCAGAGTATGAGTACTTCAGTTTTTATAAGCCTACAACCCCTCTGACTGGATCAAATGCAAAAACAGCAACAGACCGAAAGAAAAGCGTAAGAGGAACACATAGAAAAATGAGAGGGACACACAGATCTTGCTATCTTTGAGAGGACTTCATACACACACACACACACACAGCTCACAGTCTGCGCCCGTGACCGAGAGCTTTTTTATTTTAATCCAGCAGGGAGAACAATAGAGGTGGTATTCTATGCCTGCTGTGAGCAGCTCCAGCATTTTTAAAAAGAAAAACAACGTGGACACGCTATTTACAGCCAAGCAGGCAGGGAGGGGTTTAAAGTGAAAGTAAAAAAGACAGAAAATGAAACCTTACTCACAGCTGTTCTCTCCCTCATATTCTGAAACAGAGGACAGAAACAGCTATATAAGACAGTTGAAACACATTAAAAGTTCATAACTCACCCATATTGTTGTTGACACTCTAATTACCAGTCGCTCTCTCCCAGGGAGGGGGCGGCAACATGCACCCGCGTGACCCAAAGAATGGATCGGCCGAATGGACGAACGTATTGGCCGACACCGATACAAGGAAAAAACTCAAATATCGGCCGGCCGATGTATTGGTCGACCCCTAATCACTACTAATTACAACTTATGCATTTGAAAATATAACATTTAAACACACAGCAGCCATGTATTAACTACCTGAATCAACAAGAGTCAACACCGAGCCAGCAAGGAATGCCTGTCCTGTTTCAACTTCCAGTTCCAGTCAGAGGTCTAGGTTTATAGTCTTTGATACCAAGGCTATGCTAAACACACGTCACTATAAACTGCAAATTGTTCATCGTGGAAGACTCACAGCACAAGCTGTTCATTAGACTGAGTCTAATAAAAAGGACTCGGCAGCGCTGCCAAAGCTTTTATTTTAACCATGTTCTGTAGACATTTTGACAAAAATCTGTTTGTTGAGAAAATGTTCAATGTCAAATTATTTAATGAAAAAAACAACTTCTCTCACCTTTTTTTTAATATTTTAATTTCCAGGCTTGAGTCCTAAAAGATATGTGTGTATGTGTTGCCTTTTGCTCTCATTTGCTGCTCTAAAACAGAAAATCATGACCACATTAGCTGATGATTGAAATTGCCTCGCAGTAATTCAAACTGACCCAACCTTCCAGTAATCGCAAGCTGCTTAAGAAAAAAATGTTGCTTAGCTACTGTAGCAGAGATGTGCTGCTTGGCAAGAAAAAGACCCTTTTAATTAATGCAGCTAGTGCTTAGAAAGAAAAGTGTTTTTTCGTTCCGTCTCTTGACAGACTTGCTCTTATCTCCAAACCTCCTGTGGTTTTTGTCTCCTCTGCAGTGAATCGGGAGCAGCTTGGCATGAAGAAGGCGGTCAGACGAAGCTCTCGGGGGCGTCCCAGTGGAGGGAAAAAAGAAAAGGAAGGAAAATATGAATGGTGGTTCAAGGCCCTGTTTTGGTGTCTCAAAAGCTGGGGGAAGGGGTGCTCAGGGGTAGGTGGGTGCGTCACCTAAAGTTGACGACTGATAAAGAACTGGCTCAGACTCCAACCTAAGGCTGAAGCTGCTCAGCTGGGATTCCGAATATAAACAGACCAACAAACTACTCTCACCTTGTGGACTATTTTACACATCTTTGTTGAATTACCAGGTATAATTTGTGTAAATACTTTCTTGGCATTAAAGATACCAACTGATTGAACTAGACTACTTCCTTTCATCAAGAAATGTAGTCGTTTCAACCTAATTTACCGTAAAATGAGTTCTCTTGGTATAGCAGATTGTGAAATAGTTTTTTTCTATTCCTATTAACCGTCCATTCATTATCTACTGCTTGTTCCAGAGGGCAGCAGCTTGAGCAGGGAGGCCCAGACTGTTTTTCCCTAGCCAGCTCTTCTGAGAGGATTCCAATGTGTTCCCAGACCAAACAAGAAACATGCCATTAGGGCTGGGCGATATTGATCACTTTCATACCCCAGTATAACCTTTAGAAAAAAACACTGCTCTGATGTCTTGCTGTCACTCAGTCTGCTTAGAGCAGCAGGAGTAGCAGAATGTCTCTTGCCCCTCATGTCACACAAATAGCAATACATCCAGGTGTTTTTTTTTAAGTTTCAAAATATTCCGACTCTTACCGCATTTGTATCGGCACTGCTACATACTTTTAGCCAGTCTTTATGCTGATAAAGTTTGTTGGTATTTCCTCTTCTGCAACAAGGAGCTCTCAGCTATCGGTCAGCACTGCACTGGCCCACCATTTCAGGATTAAAGTTTGTCACTACCTCACTCAGAAGAGGGATGACAGATGGGGAGGGGGTGTATCTGTCCCCCATATCTGCTAATGGACCAAGGTAGTCAGAACACGTGTCAATAATGGTATTAGGCGTTTTCTGAAAGAGCCTTGAATGTTTACATCCCGGTTTTCACAGCTGCCTTGTGGAAATTTGGCGCATCACCTCACATGACTAATATATCATAATTTTTAAATACTGTCCCCATATTTTAATAGAGCAGTAGCTATACCAAAATACTGTCATACTGCCTAACCCTAAATGCCATACCTCTCTAGGGAGGCATCCTGTAAGAAGTTTTTCCACTTTTCCACTAGTGCCACTTAGTGTAGTGTCTGTACGGTCAGTGTCGGAACAGGTCAGTTCGGGTGCTTTTCCATTGACGTTCCAGTGGGTGTGTTTTGGGCGGTAGGTGGAGGTGGTTTTTAGAGTTAATGCGCAAAATGAGAGATGGAAACACATTTGCCGAATAAGTTCTGAAATTTTACAATGCTACAATTGGGGGGAAAAATAACGCCTCGAGTTGTAGCTCAGATGCAACCAGTGACTCCACCCCCTAGCCAATCAGTGACAAACAGTGTTCTGATGTCCCTTTTTGGTGTCGACTGGGACCACTTGGAACCACAACGAAGTAGGTACTAAAGAAATCGTCTGGTTCCAAGATTCTGGCCTAATGGAAATGGCTTTGAACTGTACCAACACTACACTAAGTGTCACTAGTGGAAAAGGGAGTGTTCAAAAATTGAAGCCCAAGTAATTGCGTTGAAAAACAAGTTAGTTCCCAGTTAAAAAGGTTTATATCAAAAAATCCATTCATGCTCAGCGTCATTGTGTCTGGCCTTAAGCATAATCAGCACCAAACTAAACAATGGTTTCTTTCTACTCCTTATGCCGGTTATGCTAAAATAAAGTATAATGTCCCTATAAACCAAAACATTACCCTTGGAGGGTGGTACCTTTTACATCAGAACTGACAGTCTTTAGGTGTTTTTCCACAGCTAAGTGTGGCTTCACTCGGTTCTCGTCGGATCGGTTCTACTCGGTTCAGCTCACTGACTGCTCACGCATCTGTTTTTAAATTATGTCGTCCAGGTTGGTTCATGTAGCACCACTGGCCATTCAGCGGCTGCTATGCGCTTCGGGACCAAACACCCAAACAGTACCGGCACCCTAGTACTACCTCTGAGGAAGAGTCTAGCTACCCTGCAGAGAAAAATCACTTTGATCACCTGTATCCATGACTTCATCCTTTTGGTCACTACCCATTATTTGTAGCCGTAAGTGAGGGTAGAAACGTAGACCAACAGAGAGTTTGGCCTTACAGCTCAGCTCCCTCTTTACCACAACAGATTGGTACAGAGTCCACAATACTGCAAAAGCTACTGTATGCATCCGTCTATCAAAATCAAACTCCATTCTTCAAGAATATATATATATATATATATATATATATATACACACATATACACATACACTTTTTTTTACTCACTGAATGGTATGATGTTTTGAATTTGTTCTTCATCCCAAGAAATTATACTCAAGACTTAGGAGTTGTTCCAAAATGATGATAACCTTGAGGCTATCTGATGCTAATGCAGAAGCCTGTTTGCATGTGCTGATATGTGCTCTCTCTGCAAATGTAAAATTTCATAACCAGTGCTGGCTTGTTCTCGCCACTTTACCGTCCAAGTATTCTAATTTCTGTGAGATGGAGCCAAGTGGAGCTGCACAGGAGGAAAGGACAGAGGGTGAAGAAAGACATTACTAACATCCATCCATCTATCCATCACGCTTCCGTTGATTTGATTCTCCTCCCTGCCATTCTCTGCCATTATCACTGATAATATTACAGCAGCCTGTGGTGCAGAGTTACATTTAGAGGTCAAAACTCTACTTTCCTGTATTAAAAACAAATTTCTCTGTCCTGATCCATTGGTTAGACACAGCATTAGCCAAGTTGAAGGCTCCATTTGGTTTATTGAAAAAGCCTACTGCCTAAAGGATAGAACATTAGAGATCAGGACTGAAGCCATCTTTTGAGATGAAATGTCAACGGGCCAAATCCAAAACAGACCATTCTTCAGTCTTTATGTCCTATTATGTCTGAAATAATGATTTCTGCGTCTCCTATGATCTAATGGCAGATAAGTGATGGTGTGGAAGCCGTCTCGTTCTGAATCGACAAACTGTCAAAAAGCATAAGAGAGGAAAGGAAAGTAAACGTTACTGTGCCATGATCAATAAAGGTAGACCTAAATATGAGTGAGCTGTGGATCCGTCATCTTTGATGCGTTTCTTTCAGCAGTAACCATCGACTATACTGTTTTTGCCCACCTGTCTACCAACTACTGGCGTTCACAGGATCACTTAGATGGAACGAGGAGAGGGACACAAAGCCAGGCCGTCTTGTCTTCCATGAGGAAGAGGAGGGGGCTGGTGTGTGTGGAGGTGTTAAAATACTGAGATGCGTGTTCTAGAGGTGGGGATGCGGTGGACAGCTGGACTGCGTCCTCCAGCCTTGACGGATTCTCACCATCCGAGGAACATCGCAAGCCGATGCTGGTGAAGAAGGTGACTATCAGCCTCATCTACATACAAGTGGGGAGGGGGACTCGTGCTGCTTAACGTTAGCTCCCCGCCTCCTCAGCGTCCTTGATGGTCCTGGGGAATTTCAGGAAAGAGTAAAGATGTAAATGGATGGCTTCTAATAATAAATGCTCTTGGGTTTTCACAGTGTACATAAAAAAAGACAAGTCTCAGTGGAAAATAAAGGTCAGTGGCCTAAAACTTTTCTGGAGTTTGTTAAAAAAAGTTAAGCATCAAAGAATGAGGCTAGTGTTAACATCCACTGTCAAAAGATGGAGATTAATATGCATGAGTGTGTGTTACCAAAATGTCTCATTATTCATCAGGAAGTAGTCACTGGATGCACCTTTTGTTTATCATTTAGGGCCAACCAAAGTCAAAATGGTAGCCACAGACGTCTAACATTAGAAAACACATACTGTAGGTGAATGCCTGTAATACAGTTAGTTTTACAGATACTAAGTTCAAATTTGATTTGGCAAGAGCTGAGAGTCATTCATATCACAATGGATGTCACATCTGGTGATATTGTATGAGATAACAAAAGGTCTAAAGGCAAAACACATAAGTCAAGACTAAGGTCCAGTTTACACAATGGAGCCAGACAGTTTTTATAGGGGTGGCCAGACTAGGATCACTGGTCACATGGTGGGCCCAGAAAAGGCTGTTTTTTCTCAAATTTATTGAGGATCTAATTGTGTTTATTTGTCAGTCTCTCATTTTCTTTTGTGGGCAGTGACTACCATGTAGAGCAATGATTCCCAACCAGGGGCATGTGTACCCCTTGGAGTACGTACATATTACAGGGAGTACATGGAAAAAAAATTCCCAGGTGTGTAAAACAAATTTTTATAAAAAAAATAGGACTGAGATACGTAGGGCCCTATGATTTCCACAATGCGGGAATTGCAGTCAGAATCACAAAATTAAAACTAAAGGGAATCCAGTATAAAATGTGGAATCTCATGGAATTTCCTCATTTGTGTGAGTTTTCTTCACCAGCCATTACCTGGTTTAGTTATTTAAATACTTATTCTCTTTCAAGGCAACATTTTTATCATCATCATTACCTTTGACTGAAGGGGTACTAGTGGTATGACAAAATGGCTCAGGGGGTACACAAGTCTAAAAAGGTTGGGAACCACTGATGTAGAATAACCACATCATGAATGACCAATTTGAGCAGTGCAGTTGGAACTAGAATAGTTCCTGGAGAAACTATGAGCGGATTGCCAGCTGTGCAAAACTCGTCCTGTACATTTTGAACATGTTTGCTGTTTAAAATAGGTTCTGGCAGATGTATTGAAGATGTATTTAACCTGTGTTTGAGATTAAAGCAACTACTTTAGCAAATTTTATCTTTAAAGGTCAAAGCTGCAAGCCATGTGGCGACTACTCCCCAATTTTGCATTTCAAAAATGACCAACTTTCCAGAATCTTGCAGAACAATTGCCTGATTTTGCTACGCCACCTCAACCACACCGTCTAGCAAAACCAGCAAAAACCATGTGAAACGGGCATGGGAGGGATGAAAACCAATTAAAATAACTGAAAAACCACAAAAAAACATCAAAAACCATGTGAAACAAGCCTAGGAGTGCTGAAAATCACCAAAACTACCAAAGACTATGTGAAACCGCTCTAGGATGACTGAAAACCACCTAAAACCACTCAACACAACCAAAAACCATGTGAAATAAGTCTATGAGGGCTTATTTTTTATTTAAAAAAATCAGAATTGAAGTTTCAAGACAACCAGCTGCTTGTCAAGGTTCACAAAGAGCTGGTGCCAAACTGTAGTGGTCGTTGGGTGAGAGGTGGGTCAAAGCCCTCCCTACATGACCCAGAGATTAGGAGTATCAAGATTTTAGTTCAGCAGGATGATGTGCACTTGTCTTCCTAACAAACTCTTTAAATGAACATGGAGTCTGAAGCCATAACCACAAGAACTGGTTCACTGGAAATGTAGCCTCAAAGTGAAAACTGCCCTCAAGAGAAATTTCAATTCTGGATCCATTTAGCTAAAACTTAAAGTGCCCATCAGCTTTGTAGACATTGTTTATTGAGTAACGTTGTGTAGGTTTGTGTATACTTTTTCAGATGAACAAATGTAAGCTTTCCTTGCAGGGAGAGGAAATCAGCTGCATTTAAACAAATCAAATCAGTTTATTTAGAGATTTAAAATACAGGTTTTATAAAACGTCATTTGTCAAATTTCCACTGCTCTCACACTTTTTTTTTTAACTATTAAAAGGATTAATTAACACCAAGTAATGTGAAAAATAGTATAATTACTCTTTTTCCCTTAGCACCAATAATCTGATACATTTGCTCATTTTCTCACATGTAGCTCATTATTCTCAGGGTAAACTTCAGCCTGATGCAGTCTATGTATGGCAGCGATCTCAAAAGCAATTTGATATTTCAAGACCACGTTAAAGAATTACAAGAAAATCTGACTCCTTTGGCAGTTAAGTTTCAATAACTGAGAGATGGTTGTATTTACAGTATATATGGGTATCAATCTGGTGGTTTATTAGGCAATCATCAGTGTTTTTGTTGGAATAGTTTCCTCATGTGCTGTCAGAGGTGCACTCTAGCGTGTGTTCACACAAAAACAACCCTGCGTTTTTTTTTGTTTTTTTTATTTGGGTCTCTTGAAGGCTTTGTAAAGTAGAACAGGAAACTTTTAAGACTAAGTGTTGGCATTAGCATTGGGATTTCTCAGCCCCACCTCCTTTGCCGTGCAGTCTGCAAAGGGCCCAGTCGTCATTCTGGATGGCAACGCTCAGCGGGGGCTGCGGTACACAAACTAGGCCAGCTATATAAAGTGGATGATTCTTACTTTTGAAATGGTTGCCATGGAATACAAGATGCTGCAGTGCAAGATAGGATCCTAAAGAGCGAGCCTGTGCTTCTTGTGTTTGTGTGAGAGCACAACTTGGGTTGTTTACAACTTCACAGAAGAGAGCCTCTGTGTATGAATGCTTTCTTTTAAATTGTTTTTTGTTAAAAGACAAGAATGAAGAGTGCCTCTTTTTAAATAAAAGAATATTGCTCAAAAATAAATTGCATTTGTCAAAACCAGAGATCACTTTTGAAAGAGCAACATCTTTAAGTGCAGTTTACAGCCAGAAAGCTCATGACAGCCAGACCTTCTGCTAATCCCATTGATATTCAAAAGTGTGTCTTTATGCAAGCGGGCACAGAGACCGGTTCACATGCTGAAGTCTCACATCCCCCCGAGTGGCAACCAGGGATCAATGAGACTGGAGCTTTACTGAAGTCAGCTTTGTCTTTAAAGTACAGGCAGCTCAGGTACAAAGTAAAGACAAAAAACAATGAAAGGCGTTTCAACCAATCCAGTTTGTCCTTAAAATAATGAAGTTACTTCCTGTTGTGTCAGCCCTTTTAACTCCTGAGTGTGCAACCTTGTGCCGCCTGAACATGTTGGGAAAAGACAAGCTAACTTCTCATGTGCTGCTTGAATACCATGACCAAAGATTTGACTTAGGAAGTAGTTTATTTACAGGGGTCAGGTGAGGAAGGAAGCACCTCCTCAGACTGTTGGCAACTAGTTTTCATGAGGGAGTCTCCAAAATGTCTTTAATTGATTCTCAGTGTCCTTGTGAGAGTAACAAATGTTCAGTCTTGTTGCTAGAATTTTGAACATGAACACTAGAGATCTGGACCTCCAGCTGTTTTCTGACGTATTTCAACTTATGAGTAACTTACATGTGTGAACTTGTCCATACCTCACCTGTCACATGTCTGTAACTTATGCCTAACTTACTGTATTTATTCATGTATAATACTAGAAATTTAACATTAAAAATCATCCATAAAGTGGGTGGGTGGGGGTAGTATTATACATGAATAAATACGGTATCAGCAACATGTTGACATACAATGCATGTACAGAATTACAGGACAATGGTGTACGACAGCTTATACCACTTTATATCCCCACACAGCAGACAGGTGTGAGCCAGATCTGGTGTCAAGCTGGCCGACATGTGGTTTGTTGACTGGATGTGAGCCAGAATGACACGTTTGACATGTTTTTAAGATGGTATTCCACAACAGTTTAATTATAGTTTCTCAGCTTTCGGCAAAGCGCAGGGACATAAGCAGCCAACAATTTTGGCCTTCGTAGGATGCAGCCCCTAAATTTGGACGTAGCTCGAGTCTGCATTTTACATTCTTTGGTTGATTTTCAGTAAAATGTAGCCAACTTTGGAAAGTTTAAGTCTTGTTTTAAGGTCCTTGGGATCATTTTTCTGTTCCGTCATTATTATCATAATTTGATGCCTGTGGCTGCACGATCCGTACTGTCCCGGAAGCATTGTTTTTAGCATGTAGCATTTCACTAAACTGATGATAGAATTCAGTCAATTTCAGTCTTTCATCAGCTGCAATGTTTCATAGAAAAGGCAACATTTGCAACAGGTGTAGATTTTTATTTCAGGAAAAAAATAAAACGAAGATAAGATGAGTTATTGTCTAGAAATGAGTTAGCAAGTTATTATAAGTAAATATGTACAATCAATATTTTATTAATCAAAATGTATACAATATTAAAACTGTTTTCATAATATAGTGTAACACACCTTTATAATTAAGTATAGAAATAAATATTTTCAGTTATTTTCCTAAATTGAGCACATTCCAGAAGTCTATCATGTAGCACATGCGCAAATGAGCTGACAGTACGGATCATGCTACCTGGACAGATCGAGCAGACACAGAGCCCGCTGCGTCGTCTTCTGTGATTTGCAGGCAGGCGCCTCTTCTTTTTTATTAAACAATGCAACCACAGACAATGGAAGTGATTCTGCCCCCAGCAGTTCATATATTGCATTGCAGTTACAAATGAACATGTAAGTGAGTAAATAATACGATGTGTTGATTTATTTTTATAATGATCGTCGTTGATTACGTCAACTAATGGTTGCAGCTCAAGTCCTGAGCTAATCCCCCCCCCCCCCACCACCACCTTAGAGGGTCAATAATTTTCAGTGGATTTAGTTGTGGATAAATTTTATACCAGGAACTTTATATCCACATGGATAAAAATTTGAAGAAACAGTCCTTCTGGCCGACTGAGATATATTTGTAACCCACAGATTGTTGCTCTACACCCACACAGGCTTGAACACTCACACTTTTTTCCTCCTTAATTATTTATTACTTGTCTGGCAGTTGGCCAGGAGCTCAAGTTGGAAATTTAAAAATTACAACTCCCTATTTCTCTCCAGTTGCCCCTCCCTGATTCATGGTCGCTCTGCTTTCCTTGTTAGCCCTGCTGAGGTCTCTCACCTCTCATTATCCTCTGCTGACTCGAGGCACCTGTCCGCAGGTCCTGCTGCAGATAGCTCTGCCTCTGTTTAAATCAATTTTCATATTAAATAGCTGCTGCAGGGACCTTAAGGGGTGAGGGTGGGGGGTGGGGGGGTTGACAGAGTGGGAGAGATGGTGTGAAAAGGCACAGGCATTACAATGAACCACAACTCTTTCACACCTCTGACCCTCCAGGGTGCTCCATAGCCCCTGTCGGGTTCTTTTTTTTTTTTAGCTACCCCCCCCCCCTCCCCATGCTTTGGCATTTTATCACTCTGTGTTCTCCCCTTTGGCTTTTTTTTCTCTTTCATTTTATTCTCCTCTCTGTCCTTCCTTTTGCTTTTTTCTTTCCTTTTCTTTTTTACTTCCATTCTCCCAGCACAACCCAGGGCATGTTCTCATTTCAGATGAGAGCTCTAAAAAAGCTTGTGACAAGGTGTGTGTGTGTGTGTGTGTGTGTGTGTGTGTGTGTGTGTGTGTGTGTGTGTGTGTGCTAGGCCCTTTAGCTCTGCAACCCATGTATTTTTCACATCTATTAAAATTCTCCACCGAACAAAACCTGTTTTACTAAAACCTTTAAATAAATGAGTGTTGATGTCAGGTACACTTTTATCTTTATCAACCATGTTAGTTTTATAACCATATAGACTGAAATTAAACAATACTCTGGAAGCACAGCAGATCAGAACTTTCATGTCATGAGAAAAAACAACAACCTGTCGATTCTTCAGTTTTTTTGTGTCAGGATAAACATGATTTGTTTTTTATTGTGATCTAAAATTAATCAAATCTAACTTCATCTGCACAGACGGCTTTTCCATGCGTAGGAATGGTGTTTTCTTTCATTTAAGCTATGCATCCCAACAATCTGTCAGGAGTCCCAATATGATCTTTTTTAAAACCAAATTCTACAACAGGGGTGTCCAATCATATTTCTGCATTTTTCCTGCTCCAACACTCCTCATTCAGTGATTGATTTACCTCTTCAAGTTCTGCAGAAGCTTGATAACCACCCATTCATTCAAATCAGAAGGTGGAGCAGAGAAACCACTAAAACATGCAGACCTTCGAGGACAAAAATCAGACACCTCTGTCCTAGAGTGAAATTTTCTTGAAATGTGTTTTTGTGTGGACAATCAAAATACAACCTCTTGAACCAATGCCACACCTCTGCTTAACTATGAAGTGACCGATGTAACAATAATGACAGATTACATGCTTGTTTTTGTTTGTGGTGAATTGGAATTATTTATAAAGACTGACACTTGTGATATGTTTTGTATCTTGTGAGTAAAAATGTCACTCTAGCTTTCCCCTGATGGACACTAGTCCAAAAAGTACCCATTATGTCCACATATCTTGCCTGGCATGACTCACAGTGGAAAGACAGTAGCAACATCTTAACTGTTGTTGCCCATCAACAACAGTCATCTTTTCCAAACAGTCTGGACTTTATCATTCTAGAGAGGGAGGTTATTTGAAAATAAAGACCATGAATGTTGACACCAAATTCTGTCTTGAGAATAAAACCAAAGACTCTCATAACAATACACAATTCCAACTACAGAGTCATCTGTTGTTGTTGTTATTGGTAGTGATGGTGGTGAGTTTCATGTACCTAACAGAAGATATGCTGACCTTGTTTCAAGTGTTGTGTAACTTTAGTAATACTTTAGCAATGCAAAGATGAAAGTAGACCCTCCTGGCCACCTCAAAGTGGGTCTAACAGCCCTCAGAACCCATAAGGCATGGGTGTCAAACTTAGTTACACAAGGGGGGCAAAATTTAAAACCTGCTCCAAGCCAAGGGCCAATATCAATATTTACTGAAATTTATTATGTTATATAGCAAATTAAGGTTTATAGAAATACAAGTTTGTTTTTTTCCAAAATATGTTTTATGTAGTGTTTACAACACGCATACCCTAAATAAAGAAAAAAAAATTACATTTATAAATACACACCCATTTGCATTATATATCTTAGGCCATATACTCTACTCACAACTATTTCATTTACTTTTCCTTAGATGCACTTTATCACAATCCAGCAAATATGTAAAAAAAAGGAAAACCTTAATTAAAAATCCAATCATTTGACTATAAAAATAGAAGAGAATACAAAATAAAGTCGACTACTGTTGAGAGAAGATTGCACTAAAGTGAGAAAACAAAAACAAAAAAAACAAAACAATAAAAGTTTTACATGCAAAATATCTTTTGGGGTCAGATAAATTGTCAAAAAGGGTCAGATTTGATCTGTGGGACTTGAGTTTGATATAGCAGAATTCCTGAACTATAACCAGGTCCTAAATGTTTGGTCTGCTGGACTTGTGAGAGGGGGAAACAGCTTTTACATTACTGAACTAATGTGTGTATTTGTGTGTGTTCTGGAGTCTGACAGCTACTCAGACTTCCTTGTGTAATGAATAGTCCAACAAGTGTTCTGGGCGATTGTGAGTTGGTGTAATTATAGCCTCATCTCAGATTAGTGCATACACAATGCAAATTACCCATTAATCAGCCAACTATATGTGTAAGTGTGTGTGTGTGTGTGAGCGTAAACATTATTGTGGGTCACTGCATATACAGTGTAATGCTAGTTTCCAGTATGAGCACCTTATCTGATGAGATGAGAGATTAATGACTCTTCCCTAATCTCCATATAAAAGAAATGAGCCCGCTTGCAGATAAGCCCTTCACCTAAAGATTAATGAAATGGTGAGTAAACTCTAATGTTACACCAGTGTAAGACACACGCAAACATCCAGCGCAATGACTGAGTATGATGGATGATGACAAGGGCTAAAAGAGATCCTCACTTGATCATTTAGTATTTACATGTACCGTGTGTTTATTGGATGGTATGGCTCGAGGGAAGAATTCATTAGAAGTCGCTGCAGCTCAGCTATACTCGTGCTCTCATATTGCAGCTCCCACAATGCACTGGGTTTGGATCTGGCATTGCGAGCTTGTTTTGTATTCACAAGCTGTGAATGTACAAATAGCAAAAAATATATTCGATTTAATTGGAGACTTCTTCATCTAAAGATCCTATTCAGTTTGCATCTGAGAGTTTATCTCTCAGGTTGTAAGGAAGGCTTTTGTGTCAGTTGTGTGAGTCGTATTAAAACTAGATTTCCCCATAATATCCGTTAGTTTTCTTGTGTTCTGCAAAAAAATTGTATAAATACTCTAGGACAAACTGAACTACCCTGTATAATTGTCTTCAAGTATTTGCCTCTAAAGGAAAAGCTCAAGTACCTATAAGTCTTGTTTATGAGTGATAGGATAGAGTGGATTTGGGTCACCAAATATGAGCCTCGTCTGCAATAATGAGGGTGCTGCTTTGGTCTGTCGTGATGAAATAAAGAGCAAAGTCATAAGGCAAAGCTACTTTTTTATATTCCAATCCACACCTATGGTCCTGAGGTGCATTTAAATCAACAAAATCCTGGATACAAGCTGCAATCTGTTTCTTCTGTAAGCTGAGGAGCTCCATCATCAGGGAAAGTCAAAAGTAAAGTTGCTGCTCCTCTGCACTAAAAAGGACATCTAACGAGGATGCCTTCTGGACACCTCCCTCAGACAGGTCCCACTGGGAGGAGACCCCTGGGCAAACCCATAACCTCCTAGAAAAATTATGTCTCCACTCTGGCCTGGCAAAGCTTTGAGATCTCTCCAGAGGATGTGGCCAAAGTTGCTGGGGAGAGACATGTTTGGGTTTCCCTCCTGGACGTGTTGCCTTCACGAGCCAACCATGAATAAGTGACAGAGAACGAATGAATAAATGGACACACAAAGCCTGTTTCCAAGAAACAATCCAGAACAGAGGTCCTGGTAGAAAACAACAATAACATGAGTCTGTATTGGCCTGACAAAACTCTATTTTAAGTAATGGTACACAAAGTTGGTATTCAGGGTTCCTGTAATGGAACTCAAAAATTGATGGTATTAACATTTTCAAGTTATTTACCAAGCTATCTAAACAATATAAGCTGTGGCAGAGTGGTTAGGGGAGTTGTTCTGGAACCGAAAGGTTGCCAGTTCGATCCCTCGTCTAGCGGCCTCAGTTGTGTGTCCTTGGGCAAGGCACTTCACCCCTAATGCCTCTGATGTGTGTCCCATCAGTGTATGAATGTGAT
>JARVGW010000309.1:4557790-4568183 GCA_031762495.1 Anablepsoides rubrolineatus | reverse complement strand
AGTGAATGGTTGTTTGTCTCGTTTGTCTCTATGTGTCCCTGTGATGGACTTGTGACCTGTCCAGGGTGTACCCTGCCTCTCGCACAGTGACTGCTGGGCACCAGTGACCCACGTGACCCTGAAAGGAATAAACGTGTACAGAAAATGGATGGATGGATTTATTATACTGTATGTTATGTGAAATAGTGTACAATTTGTGTATTTATGCATAATCCTTACAACTTGTATGTGTTAGGGATAATTCCTGAATAACCAAAGTAAAGCTGTGTCCACAATCTGGACTCAAAGTTAAGCTCAGTCCCGGTGCTAGTTGGACTCTACCAAAGATGCCCTTCAGCTCTGATCCTGTCTTTATTTTTGGGCAGGATCTCAAGATTAACTCATAAAGTGGAGACTGTCTGGTTTGGAAACCTTAGGACGACATCTTCTCTTTTTGCAGAAAATGTAAGTTTGTTGGTGTCTTCAAGTCAAAACCTTTATCGTACACTGGAGGGATTCTCAGCTGAGTATGTTTTAAGGTTTTGTTTACAAATTGCACCCCAGATGAACCACCACCTGATGATGAACAAAAGGAAACGGACAATGCTTAAAAAAGGTAAGTGAGTTTTATTTATCGTGTTTAGTCCTGGGATTAGCTGTAAAAGAAAACAGGTTCTTAGTCTGAAGGTGTTCCTGAGGAGGAAGGGATTTGTAAATGTTTGTTTTATCTTACAGGTCTTAGACGAGGAGGCTGGCATGGAGAGGAGGTGTGGATGTCTTTCACAGGGGAGTAGTATTAGGAGATGTTCTGTTTTCCAGGAGGAGTTTGTGTTGCAGGTCCGGCTTGTCAATGATTGGAGAGAGGCAGGGTGGAGGACGACCACAGGAGATCCACTTAGAAAATCCAGAGAATTTGGTTCGACAGGTAGGTTTCTGAGAATCACTGTTTCTCTGCACACAGGTAACAGAAAACAAGAGACTTAGTTACACAAATTAATAGTTTCAAGGAATAATGGGCTGTCATATTACAGTACCGAAATGACTGAATAATCCAGCACTGGATGGAACTCTGAGGGCAGCTTAAATACATGGAGGCTCTTCAGGGAAAACTGCCAACAGGTGAGTCCATCCAAGCTCCGCCCAGCGGATCACACTGCAACACACTCACAGATAAAAACCAAAACAGGAAACCTCCACAGTATGAAGCTGAAGAATGAGAATCAGCGCCTCTGCATGGTACATCCAAGCCTGAAAAATCCACTCTCATTGTCGTAGTTGCATGACAAAAGATCCCATTATTTTGCCCTTAGCTTTATGTCATTGTCACCTTCTTGTCCCAAGCCCCTGGGCAACTCACCCCAAGTCATATGAAAGATTGGCCAGAAGATTGTGAGCATGTTTGTTCAGAAAAGCACTCAAGCATGGTTTTGCTTCAACTATTTTGCTTCTAGACACTGTCTAATGTGTGTCCAAACAACATGGATAGTTTTGAAGAGCAGTTGTTCGAGGCAGTCAGAAAATATGTCATTCTATTGCATATGACTCTTCCAAACTTTTTTTTTTTGAAGCAAGCGGTTAAAACAAAATGCAGCTTCTGAGAGCGCTTTCAGCTCAAACACTCCCACAAGCTTCTGACCAATCACACAATAAGTTCTTGTTTGGATGGATGGGGATAAAAAGTTTGACCAGCGGGTTGTGTCGAGAAGCTGCCGAAAAGTCGGCAATGTGAACTGAATGACGCAATTTTTGTCATGAAACTGCGACAATCCAAACCCATTTCGGCAGTTCGGAAGGAGTATACAGGGGCCTTTAGGCTATGATTCTCAATTGGAGATGTAGCCCCTTCATGTTAGGGGTGAGTCTTTGTGTTTAAGTATGAGTCTTGTTCAGAAGAAATGGTAGGTCAGAGGAGGAGATGGGTCAAAAAACTGAGGTGTCTTTAGCAATAACTCTGGTCCACAGTTGGTCTGGTCTATTGAGGTGAAAAATAAGCAAAGCCAAAGATCAATACTCTTGATTTACAGGTCCGTCTACATTCCAACCCTCACATATATTGTTTTTCTTTTGGGTCCAGCCTATGATCATGAGATATGGATCTTGACCAAAAGAAGGAGATCTCAGGGCTGAGTTCAGACCGGAGTCACATCTCCTCTGCATCAATGGGTGTCAGCTGAGATGGTTCAAGCATCTCATTAGAAAGCCATCTCATTGGACATTTGTTGTCAGAAACCTCTCCTTGAGAGGAGTTTGAAACCTGCCAAAGGATTACTATCAGGCTTTACGTACGATGTTAGAAGGTGTCAACCCAAGGCCCGGCTCCACCTTAATTCTGATTGGCTGGTAGGCCAATCAGAGTACATATGAGAGCAAAAGCTGCATCCGATCCAAAGAAATGTTAGCAAATGTTAGCAAAGAAATGTTAGCAAACCCAAAGATGGCACAATAGCCTGAGGGTATCCTTACACAGGAGGAGCTGGATACTGTTGCTCAGGAGAATATCTAGATTTCCTTCCAAATCAGACAAAAATGGATGCACGGAGTTTACATTTTCTAGAATGTCCTAATAAACACACTCTACAAAAATATGTCCCTGTTTCTTCTGTGTATGTTTATTATTTTTGTAATTTTTTTTATTAATTCCTTTATTTAACCAGGTAAAACCCCATTGACATTGAGATCTCATTTGCAAGAGGGACCTGGGCAATTGTTCTGCATTATTGTAAATGTTATCACAGTTTTAAAGAAGAAGAGGTGCTGACAGGCAGAATGATACCAAGATAGCTGTTGTTCACTTGATCTAGAGCTTCATGTGCAGTACCATTTCTTCTGCTCCACACTGCGGGGTCAAATAACTTTCTTTACATTCAGTACACAGCTTAAATTGAATATGCTTGCATGTGATATCTAAAACAGGATATAATTCATTTACATGTCTCCATACATTTCTAGGAACTCCCATCCATAGATTAATCATGCATATTCTAACAGATGTGATACCTTAGTTTGGGTGCACATGAATCATTTATTCACATATTCCTATATATTATTCACCACCTCCAAAGACTGCTTGTTCTTATTGACAGAATGGATTTGTCTTTGACTGGGTTTGACTTTGCGCTTGCTGCTGGAGTAAATCCCAAAGCTCGCCTTTGTCTTCTCACGAGACAGCATCTAATGAAACATTTAAATATTTATGTGTTGAAAGTTGTTTACCTCCATCCCTGTGGTGTACTGTAGGGTGGAGGAAGCTCTGTTCTTTTTGAGCGATGTCCTCTTGTTTCACTCCTTCCGTCACCCATCAGTTGGTGAATTAATGAAGGTGAAGACAAAAGAGAGAGACTTTGAAACAACTACAGAGCTGAAGTCGTATATTCTATTATTACTTTGTCCCTGTTTCACCCTCCACCTTTTGTCATTGGATCTCAGACGCACAGTGCAGGTTGCTTTTGAAACGAGACAAATGCATGAATAAAAGCACACTTTTCTACCCCGCGGTGCGTTTATCATGCAGAGAAGAAGGACAGGTTTTAAAGACTACAACAATGTCTTTAAATGAAACATCAGTTCTGGTTCTGATCACAAACGTAAAGATAAGATTTTTATTGGAGAAGCATAAGTGAATTCATGCAAATTGTTGTTTGAGTTGGTGTTTTAAGTTTAGCTTTGTTTTTAGTTTTTTGTGTGTTTTCAGTTGTTTTGATTTTTGTTGTAATTTACTTTCATTTTGAACATATTTTGAGTATAAAAAATGGGCAGAAATAATAGGAGTGATCCTTCTTTGGCTGCCTTTCATTTTATTAGATTTTATTTTGATTGCATGTTTTTTTGTTCTTTGTTGTGTTACAGATAAAATTAATAAATTACTAAATAAATAAATATTTTGGGATTTCCAGTAAGTTTATGGTTTAGTTGTTGAGCATAGCTAGAAAAAGTTGCTCCAACACCCTGGAGGACACCTGCATTTTTACAAAATAATTTCCAAGCCATCAAAAATGAGCTTTTTTACCTAAAATTTATCAGATTTATCAGATTGCAAGCATTGCTCAAACTTTCTTCATAATTCGTTTAAATGTTATACATGTTTCAAAACTCTGAAACATTCAACAAAAAAATCTAGAAATGAAAACTCTCACAGGATGTGATCAAATGTAGCTCAATATTTGTCAAAATGATTGGGTTTATCCATTTTGGGGGCAGCTATGTTTAGCAGCCATCTTAAATTGGATTGACTCCAACAATTAATCACTTCAATAAAACCTACAATGTAACCTACAGAATTATTATTTTTTATTTACCCAATGGGTCATGAGATATTTTGCTAATAGACCAAAAGGGTTTTCAACATTTAATACGAAATCATTAAACAAAAATTAAACACAAGTTGCAGTCAGAGCATGAATTCAGAACCACTCTCAACTACAACCACAAAAATGTTAGCTCATCTTCCAAGCTGAGTGTTTAATAATTAAAATTTGTCCCATGATTCTTGACATATTTTTCTAACACACAGATAGATTTGACTCTAAATAGTTCATTTTAAACCACATTTTGTGTAATCTGTTAATGCTCACACCGTTGAGAGGAATAAGTCTGAACTACAGAAGCCAAGAGTGGCCATTTTCCTTCTCATAACATTGTTCCATGGTTTTCTCGATATTTTGTGATAATGATATGCCATTATCACAAAATAACAGAGCATTTTCTCGAGATAAGCTAATTTGTCATGTTTTTTCTGGAAATACCGAGTTATGGTTTTCTTGTGTGAGAAAACACTCCTCGTTATTTTGAAAACCATGAAATATAATTACATGCAGAAAACGGCTGCTCTCGGCTTCTGTACTCAAACACCACCCATTTCTACAATAATATCGCAGCCATTTTTCTGTTTTCAGAGCTCAGTTGGATATGGTGGCTAACTTTGATCAGGTTCATGCTAAATGTTTTAAATGTGCATCCAGTAGTTTACTTCCTGAAAACTGCCTTGTAACCGATCCAGTGGTTCATAAGAGATTTTTGTAACAGTAAGAACAATTACATGGACACACAGGTGGAACACAATATTTAATTCATGTATTCATATGTACTGTAATTCCACATGTGAATTGGGGTTTATTCAGTATATTGTCCTGTTTGGCATAGCCTTAAAGTAGATTGAGGTCAATACAGCAGTGAGAAACAACTACTTTTATTTATTTTTTTATATTAAAACACACTTTTGTCATTTTCTACATACATAATGTATATGTTACGACTCACTAACTGCACTAAACAGAACTGAGAAGGCATTATATTATTAGGTCTGCTAATATTTGGTTTAGATGTTCTCAAAATATTGACTGTAATCCAGTTCCAGACCATAATGATGTCATATGGACCCATTTGTTAAACCCAAGAAGCTTCTTTTTATGTTTTTAACCCATGCAGGTTTTCTAGCATTTATCGTGAATAATGTTAAAATGACATCATGTTAAAATGACATCATGGCTTCCCTCTGCTTGGCCCTTTCTGTGGGACAGAGAAAAGTACAGCCAGCCCACAGAGACAGAACAGCATCAACAATGTCAACATATCTATCACAAACAAGAGCAAAAAAATAGGTAGAAAACAGAGTTTTTTTTTATGCAGGCAGATATGTTGTGTGTTCATTTTTTCCTGTGGAGAGTTTCAAACATACTTGCCTCATGCAGGGATAGAAGTGATGATTAAAATCTGCAACATAACGTCCAAATCCAAAATGAATCCTGTATCTTTTTGAGCAATCACTAAAGAAAGAGAGCACAGAAAATGAAAAATTAAATAATCAGCAGATCCGATCACTGACTGATCAGCAACACACCTTAATGACCTGAATGGATATTTTCTTGAAAATTAACAATGCCAATTAACAACAAAAAGTCATCTCAGGGCACTGAACAAATCATTCACATTCACTTATACTGGCATATCCAGAAACCCCTATTAATGTGGTCCAAACATGAACAAAGACATTTCTTCTGAAATGTCATGTCCTGTGAAGTATAACATGTTCTCAATACATGTATTATGTATGTACTGGGTTGAATGGTAGAAACGTGACAGTAAGCTGCACACACTTTACATGACAGAAGAGTCAATTTACAAAGTGTTTTACAAGCGTTTAGAGTCTCTCAAGGGCAACATTTTGTCATTGTGTTTGAAGACTTTTATTGTGAAGGAACAAAGTTGTGTGAGTCGATCTGTTGTTGTGATCTTACCCTCTTGTGTAATAATACATTGTTTTGTGGTTTACCCACAAACCTTGGCAACAGCTGTTAATTGTTCCATTAAGAAATATGGCCCTAAAAAAACTAGGATTTATTTTACCTTTTTTGTTTTTTTTTATCTATATATTTTTAATGATTTCCACGATTTATGATGTTACATTCACCAAAAAAAAACTGTTATTGTATGGCGAATTAATAAAATCTCAACTATTCAACAGAAAATAATCCAATTTTTTTTAAATAACAAACTTAAACAACGATACTGCAAATACATTTCATTTTAACAGAAGATTGAACACTATAGATTGATTTGGCACCTTTCATTGACGGTGACCTATGATGATCAAAGGTTTTCTATTGCTAGTAACCAACAACTCCTACATTGGTATGACACCTGACATTCCCAGGCAGTCTTCCATGCAAACACTAACCAGGTTTGACTCTGCTTAGCTTCTAAGCTCAGCCAAGACCTGGCCCATTAACTAAAGCATTAGTAAATAAAAATCTTAGTGTCTTTAGAAAATAAAGTACCATGTGGCTTTCATGACAGAACAAAAAAACTTGTCCTTTTTGTAAAATGTAAAATGGTTGGCATGACTGAGGTAATTATATGACTTATTTTTCATATAAAACTAGACCTTCACATATTTATGTAGGCAGGTGTTGAATTTGCACATAGTATGAAATGTTTTGAGACATTTATTTTTTATTGAGGAGTGAGCAAGTAAGAAATAAACATTTATTAAAGTACTTACTTTGTGCTCGTACACCTCTGTACTTTCTGGTTTTTATACTTTTGTATTTTGTGTGTTCATTTGTTTGTACCATTAGGAAAATGTCTCATGAATAAACTGGTTTTATTAACATTTTTAGAAAGCAATTATTGGATTTACATCTACAACTACCATTAATTGACATTGACCATCGAAAATGGCTATTTCCTCAATGAGTTGTACAGATATTGAGCTAAAATTTGTAAAATATCAAGCTTTATTCTATAGCACCTTAATGCAAGTCAAAGGCAATTCAAAGTGCTTTACAGCAGAAAAAGTAGTTAGCACTTTGAGTTGTGATTGATTGCTAACAGACTATCTGAGATCACATGAGAAAATGTGTATCATGTTATTTTTCCAAATTAGCTATGACTGATTTTTTAATATAAGGTGGTTAAAACCCCTCTTTTAAATGGAAAAGTGTAATAGGGCCTATACATTTCTTGTACTGTTGGGACTTTTAGGTTATTTTTAGCCTCATAAAGCAAAGTTTTTTACTGCTTTGACTAACTTTAATCAGGTTTACCCAGCAGACAGCATAGTACAAATAAAACTCCTTACATTTTTTATCCATGTGTATAGAGTTTGTTACGAAGTCTTGCTCTATGAGCCACACATAAATAGTGTCAATCAAATTTAAATATGCTATTGAATGGAATTATGTAATTAATGAGACCAACTTATCAGGAAAAACGTGAAAAGCATAAATCCCTAGAAAACTGAAAAGTGGGTGACACCTACCGGTATTTTAAACTCAAGGACAGCCTTCTCTGATTTTTATGATAGATAAAGAAAATGTGTAGTCTGTAATTCAATTCAGCTTTATGCATACAGTGATTTACAGCAAGGACTCCTGTCAAGGTTCTTTACATAAAGAGAAATCCAACAAATCCTTTAGAAGCAGGTATTCAGAGACAAGATGGAACCAGCTGAAAAAAGTCAAGGCCTTGTCCTACTCCAAGATGTGAACTGAGAGTGGTTTATTCACAAGGGTTATTGGGCCTTATCCCACCAAGAGAGAATTTATTTGATCTTTTTTGCTCTTTAGTACAAACCTGTGACCCTCCTGAGAGCTTTGTACTGATTCTGTCATCGTCCTGTTTCTGTCGTGTACCCGTGTACCGCCCCTTTTGAGAGGATTTTGGTTAAATTGGAAATTACCTTAAACTGATCTCCCTGCTTTCATGTAAAACTTTTTTTTTCAAACTTCAGGCGCTAGTGTTGTAGTACTCAAGACTGGTCTTGGTCTCGAGACCACTTTTTGATGGTCTTGTCTCGGACTTGACTGCATTTGTACCCAGTCTTGTCTTGGTCTTAGACATTGAGGATTCTGGATTTTATTTCAAGACCAGTTAAGACCACAACTGTGCCTCTAAATTGCCAGAGTATTGCCCAGTTTATTGCTTTCATTGGATGTAAAACATACTGATTCAAATCTAAGTGTGACTCATTGCTAATTCTGTATTTTTATTACCGCTGCTACACATCACATTACCTAATTTCCCTCTGGGATAAATAAAGTATTTTTGAATTGAATTGAATCCCCATCACCTTTCACTCAAATGTGGCACTCCAAGAAAGTGAGCAGTTATTGTCTGGAAGTGGGAGAAAATGTCTGCAAAATCTTCAGTCAAATAATTTGGCTACATAAATAATAAAGTATCTGCAGTTAAACACAGACATGTTACGACTAAAAGCTATACTGTTAATGGATGCTTATTTTAAAAAAGATTTGGGGTGTGTGATGTTGTCATGAAACTTGTGGAACCTCTGAGTTTGAACAAGTCTGAACAAAACATTTTCTGAATTTGAATTTTAAACTAGAAGAAAAGTTAACCTAATTTACGGGCTTCCCAGCACAACTTTAGTTTCCACTCATTGCTTTGTTTTGATAGTAGTCCACCCAGCTCATATATTGCTGCTACACTGAAACAAATAGGGTCTTACATTGCATTGCATTTATATTTCTGAGGTTTTACACCACTACCAACCTGGTAAAGCTCTGAGATCTGAAGATCTCGACTTGTGACTTGGGTGGACAAAGCCTTCTCAGATGTAGTTCCTAAACTCTGAAAATGTCTTCCTCTTTGTGTGAGGTTTGCCAGAACCAATAATGAACTGAATGCTTCTACAGGAGGAAAAACAAGCTGTAGCATTTCTCAGGGTATCCAGCTGAGGTTGAGGCTGGTGAGAAATGGCAATTACCCACAGCTGAAAGCCATTCTCTCTGATGATCCCCCTGCTACTTAATGTTGAGCTGAGGTACCACTCTTTCTCAGACTCCTGAACATCCCAAAGTTTATTCTTCAACCCTCATATAAGCCTTAAGTTGTTACTGTAAAAACGATCCTTGTGGCTTTTACCTGTGATCCTTTTGCCGTCTTCTCCGATCTTATCAACTACTCAATGTATTGTGGAATCCTCATGAATTTGTTCTTATTTCTCCAAATGACAGAGAAAAAAGAAATCAGTTCAGTCTATTCACCTACCTGTCTGCTCTCTTCCAGTGCTCTCTTCCTCTGCAGACCCTGCTAACCAGCAACAGAGGTGAAAATTAGGCCCTTTATCTTTGGATAATCAACAGCAAAAAGAAATTCTCTTTCACGGCAGATGTTCAAATTAAAATAACGATCTGTACTTCCAAAACATTTGACTTATTGTGTTCTGCCTTTGTTATCAGCAAACCTTGTCCTATAAATAAGAAAATCCGTAACTAAAAAAGGACATCGTTGTTTTTGGTATTTGTTTTATTATTGCTCTTTGCGTTGCTGTTAGGGAAGAATAATGTCTGTTGTGCTGTAAATGACGGAATGTTGCAAATATTTAGGGGCGAGTTAAACTATTTTATTTTACTTCGATTGCAATAGGGAATGTTTGTTCTACATGCTAATGTTCAAGCTACATATCACCTGCTCCAACAAACTACATTCATTTTATAGTAAATCACTTCCTTTTTATTGCCAGGTTTGTGTTGTTCCTTGGCAGATTTTGCAGCCTTTTTATCAGTCTTTCTTTTTTTGTGATTCAGTTTCTGGATTCCTTATCCTTTGTTTTTGGTTTGAGTATTAAAACCATAGTTTATCATTTATCAGTTTCCTGTCTGTATTTACACTACGCCTATCATAGTACACTATCTCATGACATCTGTTTATAAAATAATATAATCTTGTAATTTTTGGTGAGGAGAAACAGACCAGTTTTTGGAACTATAAGCGAATTGGTCAGCAGAGGCACATATTTATGTACAAACAGTCCTTCATCTGATATAAGAAAACCCACATGTATACAGAGTTGATCAAGTAATCTCGTTATACAACCATGTTGTTTGTATTTGGTCCATATCTTGGATACAGCTGACTGTGAACAGCCCACATCTTTAGCAACCATGTGTGAAGAGTT
>JARVGW010000309.1:4505307-4526199 GCA_031762495.1 Anablepsoides rubrolineatus | reverse complement strand
CACTCAAGCATAATATGTGTTAAAGGAAAATGGGTTGTATGTTATATGATGAAAATTTACTGAATTGAGTGAATAAACTTATTGAATTGAAAAAAAAAAATCCCTGGTGGGGGGTCTGGGGGTCCTCCCCCAGAAGTTTTTGAATGAATTAGATGCCATTTCCTGCATTTTGGTGTATTTTAACAGGCTGTTAAACAAACTTTTACACAAGTAAACACTTGGTGAGTATTCTATATATATATATAAATATATATAGGTGAAGTGGAAGTAGTTCTCAAACATTTTGGGTCAAAGTGGTTCTTTGGGTTCTCCTCTTAAAGTTTAAAAATTCAGACTACCTTTACATAAAGGACAAGCGTTTGAATTTACTTCAAAGGCTTCAGGAACAGAATTTAGTTTAAATTGGGTAAATGGGCATTTTAAGTAATTTAGGGGCACCAGTTAGGATTAAAACAATAAAGAAGTTTCACAAAAAGCTTGAGCCAGTTTGTCTTTATGGTGCTCCAGCGCCCTGATCTAGCCCCAATACAATATAGTGACAGCTGTCTAATTCAATCTTTTTCTTTTCTTTCATGTTTAGCAGCAGATTCACTTTTCTTTTTTCACAGAAACATCTTAGATTCTATGCATTTCCATCATATTTGCATATAAATTACATATGATATCATCAGGCTATAAAATTGTATTGATTCTGGTATATATATATATATAGGTATATATATATATATGCTTTCAGTGTGTGTCTGCTTTTTAGATTCACATATTGATAAATTAGGAAAATTAAAGGAGTGTTGGGATTCCAGAGTTTTCTGTACATAACCACATCTCTTGCAGCTTCCTGGGTGAAGGGGCGGGGCTAATTACCAGCAGCTGTTTCCCATTCAGCTGATGAGCGTCTGTGGGTATCCTGTGTGGAACGCACGGCAGATTGTTTTGTGAAAATTACAGGTGTTTGCAGGTCAAGATACAGGTAAACATCCAAAAGTGTTGACATGTACAGTACACCTCCAGTCTCTGATTTTTGGGTTTTCTTTCTCAGAGTCTCTGGCCTCCTTGTGTTTCCCTGAAGCTCAGTCACCTATGTGGACTCTACATCTTAAAACTTCCACTACAAGAACCAAACAACCTAACATAAACTACTCAGTCTCCATCCTGCCACTTTCCTGTCTACAATCTCAGCCACTTGTTCACTAATGTTGTCCTCTTCATCCGGGGGTCCTCTGCTTTTGTCTCCAAGCCTGCAAACAGAAACCATAAGCCATGTTTTCTACTCTTGTACTATTAATAATTTATCTACAAGAACAAGAAAACTACTCAGATTCTTGTGTGTCCTGTAGATCTCCCCTTTATCTTGATGATCAGTTCTTGAGTGAATCTCTTGGTTTTCAGTTTCACTGTTCTGGTTAAAATAGATCATTATTTAAAGATGACTATTTCAAACTGTACCATGTGGTTCAGAATAACCTTTTGTTTGATACTTTGCAATGAGTACTTTTATTGACCAGCAATGTGGTCTATCAAATTAGGTATAGTGTACGTTCTCAACAATTCCTGTAACCCTGAAGTATAAAGTAGTATCAAGTGTCACCAAAACATTAGTAAATATGGCATGTATTGCCAATACTTCACACATAAAACCCAAAATAAGAGAACTTTTTCTTAACAGGAGTATTTGTTTAATCCTGACTGATATACAGCAGTTTCCTCTGAATCATTGTGACTGTTTGATAAATTGTTTGGCCTGAACTGAGCGATCACTCATGTTGCGGTTAAGGACACAGTTGGTATTAAAGGGCAGCTTTTTCGCCTAAAGAGTTCCATCCAGTTACAGCTGCAACCACCTTTCATTCGCTTCTTGCATGTTTGACACAGAATATTCATCGGCGGAGTTTTGCCTGGGAGAAATTGCCTGTTGGCCTCACACTGATGAGGTTAATCTTTTTACATAAACCTTTGATAACCTGTGACTGAGTCCTCCCGCTGCCAATGCCATGAATGAAACATTTAACAAACTCCAAAGTGCAAACGCAAAAGGAATAAAAAGTGTAAAAAGGCTCACAACAAACGTGATAAAGAGCATGGAGAGGGGAAAAATGCTCAGAAAACGACCAAATAAAGAGAATACTCATGCCTCTGATGTTGCCTTTTTGCAATATTACAACAAAATAAGGGACCGACGCTTGATTTGGCCCACACCTGTCTGCTACGTGAGTTATATCACGTCTTTGGAGATGTTTCTTGAGGTAAATTTATGTGCAGAATATTATAGAATATACCTGGATTTGAGACAACCTCTGTGCATCTGCCCCTGCTGACATGTAGCGCGGAGAAAAATGAACATTTTATTAATAGTGCATCAAATGCAACTCTCAGTTTGCAGTAAGTTCAACTAGCTACCTGCAAGTTTGGTATAGAGTTGAAAAAGGAAGCTCACTGGTTGGCAGCAAAAACTATTTTAAACCACTGATGTGGAGCTGCAGAGAAAGTGATGAAGCATCTGCATTAACTCAATCATAAGTGAGCTTTGTTTTTATTTATTTATTATTATTATTATTATTTTTGGTAAGCCATTTTTGAATTAATATTTTATATCACTGCAACAGTGAACTAAATGTAATTAATCTAGAAAGTTGCTAAATACTGCAGAACAGTAAAGTCATGGTAAATAAACGAACGCAAGCCCCTTTTCATTTCTGGGGATTTATGTTCCAGGATGGTAAAAGAGGATATCTTGCTTTTATCAGGTTTTAAAATAGTTGAAATCTAACCTCAAAAGTACAAAAACACATAACTGATTCTCTACTGGTGTAGAGTCTCAGTCATCCAGGAGATGACTGAAAAAAAGGAGAAATCACAGGAGAAAACCTCTCTGTAAAGTCAACGTGGAGGTAGGACTTAGATTTGCAAGGCTGCATCTGAAGAAACGACAAGACTTCTGGAAAATATTCCTTTGGATAATACCAAAGTGTGGATATTTATCCATATTTCACCAACATGTTTGCAGACAAACCAACACAGATCAGTATGAACACATCAAACTAGCTGTCAGCACAGTAGTGTAGAGCTGATGGTTTGGGATTCTTGCAGTCAAGTCGATCATGAACTCCTGTAGACCAAAGGGTTCTGATGTCAAATGTGAGCCCATCCATCTGACAGTCAATGATTCCAAACACACCAGCAAATCTACAATAGACTGGCTGAAGAAAAAAAATTGAGGTGTTGCAAAGGTCCACCTAATGTCCAGACCTTAACCCAACTGAAATGCAGTGGTTGGACCTAAGAGCTGTGCAGAAACAAATGTCTCCAAACCTGAATGAACTGAGGAAATTGGAAGAAATGTTGTAAGTTGTGGTGGGAACAGCAAACCAAAATATTAGCTTCAATAGCATCTAAACTGCTATACAATTGCCTTAGTTCTGCAAATGATAACTAATTTTAGTTCCAGTTCCAATACTTGCACTTCCACCCTTGTGTACTTCTTGCTGAAGGGTTCCAGTGCTTAGTGTGTCCTGGTTAGTCCTGGTTGTCCAAAGTGGCCTTTGGCCCCGCCCCCTTTGCACCCTTGATCCACACGTGGACTTTGGTGAAGAATATTTCCTGTAATTCATCGCTGTACTCTCGTTCTGACGCATATTTTCCTGTCGTACCTAACAATGAAAATAAAACAGCCTTCGCAAAGCTGCCGGATGGCCGTCCCTCAATACCCTGTCAGAAAACACTCAGAGTTACAGCTCTCGCCCGTTTTTTCAGCATGGCGAGCTAGAGATCTTAGCTTATCAGCATCAATCTCTAAGAAACAAAATCCCTCTCACAGATTCTGCCTAGCTCAGGTAGTCTGACTACCCTCCCTTCAGACTCTATTAGCCTGAAAACCGATTTGCCAAAACCAGACAGGTGTGTAAATAAAATTAGAATTTCTTATGCAGTGTGCCGAATTAAATATACTTTTGGTTTTAATACAATAAAGTTTAGCTCACCGTGTTTCTGTTAACAGGTTGTTTTGGTCCAGGGTCGAGTCGTCTCGGCCCTAGTCCTCAGAGGCAGCAGAGAAAAAGATAAAAGGACAGAAAAAGTAAACTCCGGTTGGTCCAACTTTTCCGGTCTGGCGACTCCTTCGACGTGGAAACTGCTCGCAGCGCCAAATTGTTGTGAAAATATTGATTTACCAAGGCAGAAACACGTGAATAAAAAGAAGATGCACTTTGTGGTGTGGTCGTCAGTGATTTATTCAGATTTGCAATTGCAAAAATGGTCGCAGCGTGAACAGTTCTGAGCAGAGTCTGGTCATGCAGCAACTCGCAAACAAAGTTACAGGAAGTCATTTATACAAAACAGGAAGACCAGTGAACAACCAATGAGGGAGCGACAACTCTCACAGTAACCTTAACAGAAGGACATCACTAGCAGACATCACTGCGTCATGAGACAGATAATGACAAATCATAGCAGTTAACAGAAAGATACAAAGTAAAATGTCAAGACAGTGTGAACTTAAATCAGCAGAGATGAATAATTATTTTCCAGTACAGTGACGTCTTTATTTTTTGTATTATTATTGAAAAAATCTTTACAGATGTAAGTCCAAGTACAAATACAAAGAGAGAACAGGAAAACAAAGAACAAGCAACAAAACAGATACATTAATGTAGTAAGAAGAACTTATAAAAGAAAAAAAAACATTATATTGTGTAAATAAGCTTCCTTTGGCTTTCTTCTCCTAAAAACATTTGCTTGTTGTAGTTGCACTTTCATTTTTATCAGTATAGATGCTAAAACAGCGACCTGTCCCACCCTTTTGGATGTTGCAGTTATGATGCAGAGGCGCTAGTCAATGATGCCATTTGACTGTCCCAATTCTTCAGTTTTTGCACACTCGAACCCTTATGTGCACTTCAGCTGATTCCCCCCTAAAGAGGGGCGTAGGGTGTAGTGCAAGTATTGGTGTACTCAGGTTTATATCTTTGATCCATGCCTTCAGTTCTCGCTGCTTTTTCCTGCCTCAGACGTCTCGGTAATGGTGTCAGTTTTCCAGTCAATAATAAAATATTATCACAGATGTCAAACCAACTCTGAACATGTTATGTGACAAAAGTAAGTCAAAACAACTCAAAGTGCTTCATAGATCACAGATAAAAACATATATGTCTCATTTAGGAGTGGGTTTTGTAAAAATAATGTTGCCTGATAATAGTAGGGGAAACACGGCATTATGTAAAAAAATAAAACAAGTATTATCTTTTACTTTTTAAAATGTTTTATTTTGCTACATTAAATCATGAATTTAAAATTTATATATTTTTTTTCTTAAACTCAATATCGGCCTGTATTAAAGTCACCAGTGGGTCGAATATGGCCTGTGGGCCACCAGTTGAAAAGCCTGGTTCATATAGTAAACAACTACAGAATATAATTGTTGCTAAAGGAGGGTCTTCAACCTGCTGGATCAGAGGTTGGACTTTGTTTTCCCACTCATTGACTTTTTTATTTCAGCTTTGTTTGGTTTTACTAAATAATATAAAGGTGAAAACAGTTAAGCTTTTGTACAATTAAGGTTAGACTTGTATCATTTTGGAACAAAGACTAAATCACTTCCATTATGTCCTGTTATGTAATTTTATCCAAAAACTGAAAGAGGATTACCATTATTTTTCCTGTAACCATAATTATTATTTTTTTAAATCCAGCAATGTTTAGAGGTTGACTTTTTATTTCATCACTTCAGTAAACTGTTCCACAATCATTTATTGTATTTAAAAGAAAAAAAAAATTCACAACCGCATCTCGAGGTAGAGGTTGTACTCCTTTTTTTTTTCCTGTTTATCACATTGTTTATCACCTGTCAGTGGTGAAAGCTGAGGAAAACTGTGAATATGAACTTTTCTTTAGACTTCTTGGCAGAGCAGAGTGAGAATTTGTCACATGAAAAAATACAATTTAAGGGTGAAAAATTCCTCCCAGCTCAGAACTAGATGGAGGACAGATTGACTGGAACTCTGACAACGAGAGCACTGTGACGTTGAAGGATTTAGTTATTGCTTTATATTTGATCAGAACCGACTGAAAGGAAAAAAAAAAGATGGAATGAGAAAGAAGAGTGATTGAGGGCTTTGTGACACCTGAGGGGGATGTAGGGATTAAAGTTACTGCAGTACTTTTAGTGAAGTAATCATAACTTTGTGATATAAACCTCTTTTCATGTGGCACGGCGCTTTCTGAAAACTTTCTCCCAGCATGTGGTGTGTATTTGCCCCCTCAAAACATCTGCTTCGGTTACGTTTCAAGATTGTTTTGAAAGTTGCGGGAAAAAAGTTCGACTGCAGGTAGATAACATGAGCAGCGACAACCACAGCAAATGAGTAGGCGCGGAATACAGCGCGGCCTTGAGAAACTTTATTAACAGAAACAGAGCGCATCCTGTGATTGGCAGGTGATCCCTGGAAAGTGTGCAGAGAAGAGGCATGTCGGTAATGAGTGCTTAGCATCGCAGGTAGAAAAAAGCAAAAAAAGGAAGAAGATCTTGGATTATCACTTTAAAGAAAGCCCCACTCTTCCTCCATGCAGTCAGAAAATGGAAATTAGGTGGATTCGGTGAAGTGAGAGGAGCGTTAAGATGGCGGAGCAGGGTTGGGAGCGCTCACGTGTTCGGGCTGATCACGTTTCTGTCTGACCTCCCAGCCTCTGTGACACCTCCCCTGTGTGTTTTCTCCTCTGCCTGGTGGAGGATGATGGAGATGGAAGACCAAAAGGTTGATTGCTCACAGTGTATGTGGGTTTGGGTCTGAATATGGACATGCATATGTTTTCGTATGAGTGCATCTGTCCAAACAATGCATGCCACTTAATGAACTGACTCTTCCTCTGTGTGTGTGTACATGGTTTTTCTATACTTTGTGGGGACAATATTTGGATACTTTTGGGGACCAACTGTTATTTATTGGGACCTAAGCCTAGTCCCAATTTGGGAAAATGCCCTTAGTCTAACAGTTAAAGTTGATGTAAATACTAAAGAGAATAAAAATACAAACTTGTGTTAATGTAATTGTTTTTTGTTATTTTTTTAAAGAGCTTTTCTTGTATAGTTGCCAATCTTGTCAAGACCACTATCCCTTTTGGGGACCAAAACCTGGCCCTAAAGCAGCAGAACACTATTGTAGTGTTTAAAGCTAGGTGTAAATTAGGGTTATGCATATCCTGGTAATGGAGTGTTTGGATTAGGCTACAGAATCGAATAAGAATAAGGAAGGTGGGATCAAAATATAAACATGTATGTGTATGAGTGTGGTTGTGGTTGTTTATCACTGGTCTGTCAACAGTTTCAGAGTGCTGAAGACACCTGATCTGTAGCAGGTGGATACACTCCAGCAAACACACACACATACACCCAACAGAATGCCAATCAGCTGAGCTTGTGGCCAACAGTGTGAGACCTCGGTTTTTGGGCCATTATCAATATGAGTACTTGTGTTTGAGTGTGATAACACCAGGTTAGTCATCTGCAGGATGTCATCCTAATGAGTAACCATGTATCATTTGTTGTCACTGCGAGTATGTGTGTGTTTATGCATTTGGGGGTGTGTGTATTAGGCAGTATGCTAATGCATCATATTTATGCAGTTTGAGCATTCCGTAGTGGGCTCTGCATCAGGATGCAGAGCTGTGTTCTCACTCATACACTTTACCTCACGTGTCTGTCTTACAAACACAGGCAGCAAGGTTTAGTCTTGTTAGTGTAATGACACTTTGGAGGGCCATCAGCTGTCCAGGAAGGTAAGCACTTGTGACTGGAGGACCTATTATTCTTGGTCACGTCTGAATGAACCCATTTAGGATGCTCAAATTATTAGACATCATATTGAGGCTTATAAAACCCCAAAACAGGGAGGTAATTGGCCATTTTCTTCCACTGATTTTCTTATAAAAATTTGCTTGTATATGTAATGTTTACTGCACAATCCTTGCTCACATTTATCACTGGTAAAAACACTTAAGCTGCAAAAACTGTCCAATGATTAAACATCAAATAACAGCTGATGTGTGAATATTTTGTAATATATATTTTGTAAGACCTTAAAGGAATAGTTTGGATTTTTGAACTAGGGCTGTATGAAGTACTTCCAAGGAGTCAGTGTCTTACACTACATATCAGAAAACCCTTTAGAGATATATCTGTATCTAAAACTCAGTTAATTAGTCACATGTCCTTCACAACACCTGGTGGCGTTCTCAGTCATTTATTTACCTTTATTTAACCTGGTAAATCCTATTGAGATCACAGATCTCTTTGTGCAAACTCCACACAGAAAGACCCTTAGTCCAAACCAGATATTGAAACCAGGACCTGATTGCTATGAGGCATCAATGCTAACCACTAAGCTGTTGTGCTGTCATAGCCTAATCTTGAGGCCATTATGGCCAGTTCTCCTTCAAAGTCTTGACCACCAAGCTGTGGCCAAGGCACAGATCCCACCTGCACTGCCACCAGAATAAAAAAAAATCACTACAAACTTGCTGAGGAGATTTTGTGCTTGGTCAAAATCTTCCTGAACCTATAATGCTTTAACATCTTATCACGCTTTATAAAAAAATAAAATAAAAAAATTAATAATTGCTACAGTTTGTATTACAAATATTACTGGAAATAAGCAAGTAAGCACTGTGACATCACTGCTCTGTTGAATCCTGTCTTGAAGCTTTTAGTTCATCTTTGCCATCACTTTATTTGAGGGGGTACTTTAAACTAATCGTTGCATGACACCTGTGTATTTTCCACAGAACTGTGGAAATACACTGCCAGTCATAATATACACCTACTCTAAGGTTTTTGTTGTTTTTTATAATCTACTTTACCCTAAAAACCCTAGAGCCAGCTTCTGTAGCTGAGTATCAGACCGCCAAGGTTCTCGCCTTCGACCCCTGCCCAACACACAATGCACCCCAGAAACTACAATAATTTACAGTTTGAACATTGAAGTCTATTAAATGTAGCACTAGTGATTTATGAGCATATTCCCACCTGAAACCAAAACATTTTCCCTAAAAATAAGAACAAAGTGACTTATTTTAGCAGCAACGTGAATTACTGGTCACTTGATGAAAATCATTACGGTTTAGTAATCACACAAAAAAGCAATACAAACCCAATTTGAAACTTTCTTTGATGCCATTTTACCCACAGATAACCTTTCTCAGAGCGATTTAAAAGAAGACTATTAAACCCCTGATGTGTTTGCAATATTCTAATGGTGCTACTTTCTTTTCCAACTGCACCTTTGTCTTTGAAATCACAGCCTCACACACAGTGTCTAACAATCTATTAAAAGGAGCTTGCAGCAGATATGACTCAGTTAATACACTGTGTTAAACAGCACAAGTAGACAAATTGGAGATTTAGGTCTTTAGATAAAAGGGAATATATTTTTAAAATATAACTAATCTCTAAAGTTTTTACAAATAGTTTTACAAATCAAAATATAGTTGCATTCTCATCAGTACATCTTGCTACAAAACTTGTCAAGACATTTTATTTTTTCAGTTTTGAACGTTGATAAAACTCTGGTAAAGTGTCTACAGTGTCTACTTTTTGGTGCCCTGTCGTGAAGCAGAGGATAATTAGACCCTCTGTGTGGTTACATATGTATATATATATATATATATATATTTTTTTTTAATTTATTTATTTTTTTATGTGTGTGTGCATAAACTAATCAATTGAGACTCTATGCTTTATGCTAAGTTTTACATTGCTTAAAACAATAGGTTCCTCAAATGATTGTCAAAAAATAAACAAAATGCCAACTTCCATTTTGGTGTGCGGCATCATCTATAAGTCCCAAAGTCTAAACTGGGTTGCCAAACTCCAAGATGGTCACCAACATGTATATAATAAAACCAGCCACCCTGACCATTTGAGGAAATGTTTCTGTCTAGTTTTTATGTTGCCTAAAATGTCATTTAAGCTAAAATAACTGGAAGGACATTCGTTTGACCACCTCCCAATACCTCGGTAAATGATTGGTATTGCCAAAAATTAATCTATGAAGCCAAAGACACCATTGGGCACATTCGGGCTCTGCCATTGCTCCAGGTGTTGGATGGTAAATGGCCTGAACTTGTATAACTCTTTATCAAGTCAAGACTCCAAAGCTTTTCACGCTACATTCATTCACACACTGTTGGTGGTAAGCTACATTGTAGCCACAGCTGCCTTGGGGCACACTGACAGAGGTGAGGCTGCCATGCACTGGTGCCACCGGGCCCGCTGACCACCACTAGCAGGCAAGGCAGGTGAAGTGTCTTGCCCAAGGACACAACAGCTGAGATGGACGAATGGGGGCTCAAAACCCAGCAACCCATTGTTTACAAGATAAACTCCACTGTCGCCTGAATAAAACTGCTTCCCTATGTCACCAGGATGTCACTTTGTGCCACTTTGGACAAGCAAAATCAACCTACTTCTAGTCTTATATACAGTGTAAATACTACCCACCTGCAACTGCAACCAAAAATATTAGTGAGTAATTCATTCCCTGTTAACTTCCACTTCAGAAACACTCATCTCAAAAACTGCAAATAATCACTATTTAAATCCTAAAACGAGAGACAATTGGTGTCCTGATTGTTAGTTTGAAAGCTCTCTGTCACTGTCTATTGTTTTATTTAGTATGCTACCTTGGGTTTAGAGAATCTACACCAAAGTTAAGACAGAACTGCAAATATTTTTTTTATGATGATTGCATGAATATAAGACATTTATTAACAGTAAGCAGCAAGATGAACTGATTAATACAGCTGATGGTCCATACAACTTAGTTTCCCTGAAACTGGCACCATTTGACAGATTGAAACAAATAGATTGAGGCTCAGCTCTGTCAAGGGATTACAGGAAGTTACAGGATGCAAGGAATCACTATCAAACTTTGCTTCTTTGGTTAAATAAAGCTCTATCAGTCTGACAGCCTATGAATAATTACCTTTCTGAGAAGACCTGGCTGAACACATTAAACACAACCTTGCGTGCTCGAAAGCAGCCTACATTTCAAATGAGCCTGTTTCCACTGTAGATTGGTGTAACATATAGACCGTGGTTTTAGTGTGAAATTTAGAGCTTGCTAATTAGTGGTTTAAAGTTAAAGCTTTTATGGTAAATTGTTACCAGGTGTTCTCTGACAAGCCATTCTCCAGACCTGGCTCCAGCATCCATACTCTGAAATTGATACTGTATGATGGTCCCTTGGTTTTGTAGTCACTGTAAAGATTGGTGAATCAGGCTTTGTCTGAGTCTTGACCCAGAACCAAATGTGTGTCTTACAGCTGGCCTTAGAACAGCTTGGAGTCCAGTTACTTTAGCTGTTACCCCACTCTGTGTCAGAAAAGCAAAAGATGTATGTATGTTTTAATGATTATAAACTGAAAACATATATGGTATAAACATTATACCAATTGCTAATAAATGCATTACCTACAACTGAACAGATCTTAAGGTGTTTGTAATTTTTTAGCCTAAAATATGTTTTCTATTTTTTTTCTTGTAAATAATTTGTTTGAGCATACTTTCTGATTACTATTACTGAACTCTAACTCTGTTTTTTATATATTCATCCAGTGCTAAGACCCGTTCCCCTTTATGCTTGGATATTTTGTTATTCTCACTGAACAGATTCAGGTTTTCTAAATTAATTCTGATCTGAGTACAGCATTTTCCCCATGAATAATTTCAAAAGATTACACTAAGTGTCAAGATCTGTATTTTTTTATTTGGCTCTTGTTTATTTTATTTATTTATTTTTTGTTGGGGGGGGGGGGTTCTTGTTTTTTATTTTACTTTTATTTTACCAGGCAAAACATTAAGAATAACTTCTTATTTACAATGTCAGCCTGGCGGGTCCCAGAGACACCCATAAGAGTTTTGTTGCTTACATAAGATGGTTTCCGGTATACACACCTACTTTGTCAAGACCAGTAGTCCTAATGGGGACCAAAGGCCGGTCCTAATATGGTGGAACTCCATTTTTGGGTTTGGGGTTAGGTTAAGGACTAATGTGTGAATTGAGTTTAGGTTAGTTTTAGGGTCAGGTTGGTACCTGTGAGGTTAGGGTTAGGGTGTAGAATTACTGGAAATGAAAGGAAGTCAATGAACGGTTCTAATAAGGATAGAAATGCAAACCTGTGTGTGTGTGTGTGTGTGTGTGTGTGTGTGTGTGTGTTTTATTAGTTTGGAGTTCATTCCTTTTTGTTATATTTGTTTTCTGTGCTTCCATTGAATTCAGTTTATTCTCTAATGTTTCCTCAGTCTGTTTCTGCATCTCATAGCCCCACACCTGTTCCCTGTTATCATTAGTCTCACCTGTCTCCACTTACCTCATTTACCCCAGCTTTCTTGGCTCATTTTCCTTGTTCTTCTGCAACCTGCGTACTCCATGCCCGGTCTGGTATTTGCTGCCACAACGGCATTCACTTTTTTTTACACAAGCCCCTCATATTGCTTTGTATTCTTGGGATAGACCTCACTAAAACATGTCACCAAATCTTTGCAAATGATAAAGTGGTCCTGATCCCTGCTTGTTACATTGTTGTTAAAGAAATGGTGATGAATAAATGAAGTAATTACATTTTCACAGGAAATAAAATACTAAAAATGACATTTAATGAACACAAATGTGACCAGTGCTGGGAAAATGGGTCACAAAGGAACATTTTATTAATTTCCTATCTCAAAAGCTTCAAAATGTCACCAGTTTATAGAAATTTGGTGATTTATTGCATAACAAACTACTTTGCTTTACAAAAGTGCCAGTTTGAAAACTTGATTTTTATTGGTCTAGAGCAGTGGTTTTCAACCCTGATCCTCAAGGCACACCAGCGTGATTTAGATGTTTCCCTGCTTCAACACACCTGGTTTCAATTATTAACTGATTAACAGGCTTTTGCTGAACTGCAATCATCTGAATCAGGTGTGTTAAAGCAGGGAAACCTCTAAAACAGGGATCATCAATTCCGGTCCTTGAGGTCCGCAGCCCTGAATGTTTTCCTTGTTTCTCTGCTCCAACACACCTGATTTGAATGAATAGATGATTATCAGGCTTTTGCAGAACTTGGAAGAGGTAATTCACTGACTGAATCAGGTGTGTTAGAGAAAGGAAAAAAGTTAAACATGCAGGGCTGCGGACCTCGAGGACCGGAATTGATGATCCCTGCTCTAAAACATGTAGGGCAGTGTGAATTGAGGACCAGGGTTAGGAGACACTGGTCTAAAGGGATGTCATTGGGAATTCTTTCCATATATTTGAAAGGGCGACTCCCCAATCTTCACAATGACACTAAAGCATTATGCAAAGGAATTTCCCAATGCTATGGCAACTGACAGAGAAAATTGTCACTTTTGAATGAAATTAAAATGATTCTTTTTGATTATCTTGAATGTTTAAAAACCTTAAATTCAAGAAATATTATTTTGTTTCTAGGATGATGTTTTCAGACTTATTTTTATGAAAATCTCAATCATGACAAAAGTAGATATTTTCAGTTTTTGGTCATTTTGATTGATTTTGCCAGCCTGGACAGAAAAGAGTTCAGATCAACAGTGATCCAGTGGTCTTACTTGGTTTTAGCTAACTCCTTAACATAATCCAACTCAGCTAGTAGAGGGAAAACTCCCTTTTTCTCACAAGACTTTGGTTCCTTAAATCCGAGTAGGAACTCTTGTCATGAGACAACAACACTTCCTCCTTATGTATGTTTTCAGTTAAACAATAAAACATAGTTAAGCTACTTTAATTAGCCTTGGGTAAACCAGAGCTAACTAGCATTTAGCCTGACTCTAGAGAGGTGTTTTTCCGTGAGAGAGTAAGAACTGAAGATGGTAATAATGGATGTATTTAAGTGCATTTGGGGCCTGTCACTTGTCATTACACATAATTTGTCTAAAGGCATTATTAGTTTCTTCAGCCAGGACACACGAGGCTGTGATATCCCACACTTTATTTGTGGTAGTGAGCAAATCGACTGAAAGGGAACTCTATAACATTTTAATGAACATAAATGAGTGTTTAGGGGCTTATTGAATGCCCAGACCGGAAGGTTAAGTTATTATACACAAAAGCACAACAGCTTTATTTTTGCTCAGGCAATAATGTGGCTTGATGAACTGATAAATTCTGCACTAAATAAAATTAACCTTATTTCTCCTGACTTCTCTCCTTCTGACCCTTAATCTAACAAGACATTTTGCTGCCACGTTTTCCCTCAGACATTTCCACCCCGTTCTGCGTTTCACTCACACAGATGCTTCTCCTGTCTCCATCTCTCCTCCTTCTTTTAAATGGCTGTCATAAGTCATAAAGTACATTTAAATGTTAAATACTAAGGTGGAGGTCATGAGCCATTTCCCATCACATTACCTGCTAATGGTTCATATCTTAATAACCTTACCGGTCAGACTATATTCTCTTGGGTGGATATTAAAACTGTGCAGTTGGAATGAGCAGCACCGAAGCTGTGCGACTCGGGGTACCGCTGCCATGATAAACTATCAAAGCTGAATGTGTTTGTCTGGTGACACAGATTAGCTTTGCGGATAGGAGAGAGAAAATATTCTCACAGCACCTGACAGAAAGAATAGCTACGGTTGGAAAGTTTTACTCAGGTTTGTGGTGCACGGTCTCATACACACAGGCTCCAACTGGGAAGATGACCTGTGCAACAGCGTGAATTTTCTTGAGACTTAAGACAACGTAGTTAAAGGAAGAAATGCTCTCCGGTAATGTGTAAACAGCTTTAGAACATGACAATGTCAGACCCATGAAAAATGTTTTTTTTTATTGGAGAAAATGTTTGTGCACCCGTTTTTTCTGCTGCATGCATAAATCACTGGTTGCCTAAACAGTACACTCCCAGTTTTATGTGTGTATATTTGTGCATTCTATAGTAGAGGTTGTGCAGCAAGAAATAGCATTATAGGAGCTGCAGCTTTGCCAGCTTGTGTCAGACTCACCCACACTGCCTTCAGCGTGCCATCAATTTGCTGGCTTGTTCTATGCAAGTAAGAGAGTGACAGCCAGACTGCTCCGGTGCTTACTTAGGCTGTTATAGATTAATCAATACACACATAAAATCCCACACAAAGTGATTCATTTAACTCATATTTCACATTCATTCGAAATTTCGACATTATCTCAATGTAGCGAATACTAACAATTCTTCAAGGTATTGACCCGTTCGGTGAATGTTTAGCTAATAACATGAATAATGTGTGTGTTCCAGTGTCGACTGCTGTGTTTTTTAGGCTGATTTACTTCTTGGCTCACATAAAGTCAGGGTTAATACTACAACAAATAAAATGGTTACCTCTGTGCTTGAAAGATAGATCAGCTGTGGTGAGTTCAGGTTTATTTAATTTAGAGTTGTCACTAAAGCTAGCACGACTAGTTTATGACAGACAGAAAACCAGAGATAAACAACACATGCAAAATGCTTAACATTTTTATATATAAATGGCTAAAATAGCACCAAGTATACAAAGTAGTTAGATTAAAAAAAAAAAAAGGTGAACAATAGTGTGACTCAAACAATAGGTGACTCAGCATGAACATAACGAAAATACAATTTTTGTTATGTGCAATGTGGTTCTGCCTACAGGTAAAGTATTAGTGTTGGAAGCAAAATATGAGGTCAAATTTGATCATGTTTTTGCTGAAATAATTATAGTTAAAGACCAAACCTTGACTTTTTGATGCCACAACTCATGACTCTGCTATTCAGTCTGCTCTTTGTGTTTCTCATTTACTATCACTTAGTTTAACTCTAATGATCTGAATGTCCTAACTGTAATAGATGCCTGTCTTTGTCTGTCTTTTTTTGAAACTAGCTTTATAGATATTGCATTTAGCTCAAAGCTGATGAGTCAGCCTTCTTTTAGGGGGGTTTGGGAAAAGGCTATAGTTTAAGACCTAATTAAAATAATTGATGTATGCTGCATTACACCTGCTAGAGCCCTACAAAGCACCACCCTCATGTCTACATCCTTGTTCAACATCATTTCAACTCCCACACAAGCGGTGCAGGAGTTAAAACAAGCACACTGATGACAGCATGCAGCTTAACACTGCAGGAGCTGCTTTTCACAGAGCAGGAGTGACTCAGACTTTAGAGTGTGGTCTTACAAAATATAACAGGGTCTGCCCCAGTTCATGAGGAGGGATGGGTGAAGTCTAATTGGCTAACTTTCTACCAAACAAGTGAGGCTAAAGTTTATTCTCTTACAGAAAATAAAACACTTTGCTGGGTACTTACTATGTTGCCGAGTTCAATTAATCTTATTGTTTCGCTACGGGAGCTTTCCTGCTCCATAATCAGCCTGGTGCACACAGTGATACCAAACTACCCAGCAACTGGTGTGTTTCCTTTAAACAGGCTGAATGGTTGATGGAAACAACTTAGTTTGATACGTGACTAAAATGCAAATAATAGTTTCTTTAAGGCTTGCAACAAATCTATTCTAATCTGAACTAGTTTAGCAATTTTTTTTGTAAAATGAACAATAAATAATTTCTTTTGACAAGCTCTGCTTATTCAGTCACATACAAAAGGCATGCAGACATACATAAGAGATTACTTTTGACTAAATCACATTTCACAAGAAATGAATTGAATGGCAGCTTTTTATCTACGTGAACAGTGTTATTGCCCAACTGTGTGTGTTTGTGTGTGTGCACATGTTTTTGCTACCTGGTGGGAATGATTTTTGACCATTTTCCTAATACACACAGCTTGGTGAGGACCCACTATTCCTTATGGGGACAAAAGCCTGGTCCCCATTGAGGGAACTAGCATTGGTGGGTCGGGGGCTGGGCTGGGTTTAGGACTGTCAATTGAGTTTAGGTTAGATTTAGCGTAAGGGGTCAAGGATTAGGGTATAGAAATTACCAGTAAATAAATGGACATCAATGTAAAGTCCTCATGAGGATAGAAGAACAAATGACTCATGATAGGCTACAATCTTAGAATGTGCATTATATAGGTCATTTGTGTTTGTGTGTGTGTCCTTGTATTTGCTACTTGGTGGGGATGATTTTTCAGGAAAATGCAGCCTCGTGGGGACCAAAGTCCATGACTTCGGAGGCTGATTTTAGGTGTGGGGGTTAGGTTTTGGACCAAGGTGTGAATTGAGTTTATGTTAGTTTTAGGGTCAGTTAGGTACCTGTGAGGTTAATTTTAGGGTAAATGGTCAGCGTTAGGATATAAAATTATTAAAGAATGAATAAAAGTCAATGGAAAGTCCCCACAAAGATAGAGAAACATGGTATGTGGGTGTGTGTGAGAAAGAGCTTCCTAGCATGCCTGACAGTCTTACTTTAATAGATGGTGCCTTCAGATGTGAATAGGTGAACAGAAGTCAGACTGGAGTTTCACTCAGCAGTTTGTCACAACAAATTGCTACATCTGTGTCCTTGTATGTCTGTGAGAGCATACTGTGAATAAATATATGGTTTCTAAATCTACAACATACAACAGCTTTGCTCAAGCTCCCAGACTGCTGTGTATTCTACACTGTATTATATGTTGTTATACCACATGAATATATATTTTTTACTACACATGACTGAAATCAGTAACTACTATGATTTTAGTTTTTGGTTGGTGAGCTTTCTATCTTGGAATAGATTCAGAACTCATTTTCAGGTTTTATTGCCTGACTGCAAAAATACACCAATAGAATACCACTCAGCTCCTAAAGTCTTACCAAACAAGTCTTCCAAATGACCAAAAGACAAGATAACCAGAGTCCTCAAAGACTTTTTTAGAAATCCTCTAAGGTGTTGTTACTGAACTATTTTACTTTACAACGACTCTATAAAACTAAAACTAAATATCTTTCTTCTGCTTTTTAGGAATTGTAGAAAATGCTCAACTGTGTTTGGAAAAATAAAATTCACTCTCTGTGTTTTTACCTTTTCTTGCTGTTGTTGAGTTTAGCTTAATTTGTCCAAAAGATGCCCTTTAAGAACAATCTTGTCATTTTCATTGAGTTATAAATGATTTGCACTTTGCTCCGAACTGTCATAATGAAATACCTAATGGCTTTTAATCAGCTGCTTGCCGTGTCCCAGTATTTCTTTATCACTGATAAAATCCTGCAATCATCTACCTTTGTTGTCTTCAGTGGGCTTTTGATCTATTGGTTTTCTTTTTTCAGAAGGTTGCAAAGCTCTGTTTTTGCCAATTTTGATGTTTTCTTCAATGGATTTGTCTTTCATCATAACCTTAATAATGCCATATTTCTTATGATATTAGGTGGTTTATTGACTGCAGAAATTTATATTTTTTATTCATGAGCCTTAGAGCTTCTAATGATTGATTTAAAAGGTTTTTAAAACCAAGAATTAAGTGCACAACTTTGAATTTATTATGGATTTTTTTTTCTCACAGGATCAAGATGACCCTCAACTACACACCATTTGCAGCCATCAAGAACGTCTTGTGTAATTCTGGTTGCCTATTTACCAATCTTCTTGTCAGAATCGGGAGAGTTTTATTGTTTTGATTATTGATATTTATTATTTTCAGTTTGATTGATATCAGGCGTTTGAGAAGGCCAACATAGGAGCTTAATATCAACTGGCATTACCCATTCACACAGCAGTTCAGATGTGTGTTGTGGACCATTGTTCTGTTGAAACAAGTCCAAGCTTGAACCTGTTGATTTGAGCCAAAGTTACAAATTTTGAAATAATTTTTGTCTTTTTTTCATCCACTTTTTGCAATGCACCAGTATCATTGACAACATAAAAGCTCCACAGCACAATGCTACCATCGCTATGCTTGACAGTTGGTACAATGTTCTTAGGTTTGAACAACTCATCCAAACTCTTACAAACATGCATCTTGCCCTTGTAGCCAATTAGCTCTGACATTTTTTCATCTAACAACAAAACTACTATTTTACTGGAAGGCATTTGTCTTGTCTTGTCCTTTGAGGTTAGAGTTTTCATTTGAAGCAGGGGTTTCTTTCTTGATTGGTTCTTAGTCTATAGTGGTGAAATTATTGTTTCAGTTGCATTGGTGATCCAACAGTTTGAGTCTTGGTGGTTCCAGAGCATCTTTACCTCCTTTCATCTGTGGGTTACAGATTAGTTTTAGTCAATCCACTGAGTATGTCTAACAAATCCCATTAAAATCCCAAACCTTGATCTTATCAAGGTAAAACAATTTCTTAAAACTTCATGACTATTTATTAAAATATTTAGCTGAATGTTTGTATATCTGTAAGCCTGTTGTATTAAATTTGTGCTCCTAATTATTGTTTTTGTAAGTCATTGAAGTTGTTTGCTGTCAGCATTTTTTATGCATCGAATTAGTGTCTGTATCTTCTGACAACATCTACACATGACATTTTATTAAGCTGTATGTTAGCATCTTCTGCTACAAACTAGCTACATCCACTGTAGCTCCATTTGCTACGTTTTTCAGTCTAATCTACTTGGACAGCTGTCAGCTATTATCAACACAGAGGTTTAACAGCAGCAACAGCTAAGAAGCCTGATGCAAAGATCTAGCAAAAGTTCACAACTTGTTAGTGAGATGGATTGCTTGTATTAAGTTTTTTTGTAGTTTCTGAGGACTAAAGTAGAACTCAAAGAATGAAGAATATTGGCAAAGTGGTAATGTGGTAGCCATAAAAAAAATCTGTAACTATTTTTATCACTTTGGTGGCAATATGTGGGGATAAACATTTTTGTATATTTCGTCTAGAGAACAATTTTGACAAACTGTCAAGATGACAGCTACTTAGGTTAACTGGTAACTCTAAATTGTCTCTAGATGTGACCGCGTGAATGGTTGTTTGTCTCGTTTGTCCCTACCTGCGCCTCACACAGTGACTGCTGGATATGGGCACCAGTGCCCCCAGTGCCCCCCCCCCACCCCCACACCTTCCCCCAGAGAAAAGACAATAGATGGATGTGTGGATTACCATGATAACTGAATAACAAAACATTCACCAGAATGGTCCCCACTGCAGTTGCATAGGTGAGTTGGGGACTTTGTCCTGCAATCATGTTTCTATAAAGACAAATCAATCAATCATATTTTATAACTAATACCATTTAATGCTCAAAAGCAGCTCTATAGAAAAGCAAATTTTTATAACCTAAACTCAAATGTTCTCTGATGTTAATGGGGCTCAGTGTTTTCCCACTTTCACACACTGTGGAGTTTTTTGTTTTTGTGAAATATGCTAATTTAAACAGGCAATATGCAACCTTTAATCTGATTTGAAAAATGCTGAAACTTGCGTTTTACTGATTCATTTCAGATTAGCATTGATAAGTGTTTACCAGGGAAGTGACACAACAGAGAAGGTGGTATTATTTATACTTATTGTATTGTTTTATAAGGCTTAAAATAATTTATACAAAATTACTGTATATCATCAAAACATGAAATAATCTTGTTCAGTATTCTTGTTTGTTGATAACAGTATGAGTATTCTTTTTTGTGTGTTTTGTCTGAATAGTTTGTGCATTGATTGAGGGTTATATATTATCACTGCTGTGCTGTGCAACAAATTGTACCCTTTAGAATAATAAAAAAGCATGGTGACCTTGACCTAAACTCATCATTAAATGTGTTTACCCACCAGGCTGCTTCCTGCTCACTTTGCTGAGCAAACATCCACCAGAAGAGCCACTTAATCTGTTTGGGCTTATTCTGAAAACTGTGTGAAGAAAATAATAAAAGTTCCAAGTATAAGGCTGATGAAACATGAGCAAAAAAATCTCTGTGGTTTATACAAATAGAGACTCTATAGGCTCTTTGCACTTATAGTTCTGACGTCACATCCGCACTAGCGAAATGCGGCTTATTTACTTCCGCTTTGAGCGACTATGACCGCTAGGA
>JARVGW010000309.1:4456957-4467148 GCA_031762495.1 Anablepsoides rubrolineatus | reverse complement strand
AATTGAATGAACATGGTCTGGATAGCCCACAGACATACCATAACATTTTCTAGGACCCATAATTGGTCTCCTTTAAGCTGGATACACACCAAAGGCGTTTTGAGCAGCCAAAGCAGCCAGTCTACATGCAAAGTCTATGGTGGACACGCATCAAGGAGCAGCGCAGCGTAGCGCGGCGCATTTTGCCAATTGAGAGCAGCAGGATGCGTCAAAGCATTTTCCGCGGCGCATCCAAAGCAGCCTAACTAGACTAACCCCTACCATAAGGCCATTTAGCCATGTGAAAAAACTACTGTGGCCTAATGAGAGAGCACAACCCCCAGTATCATGGGGTACTCAAATCTATTAGCCACGTTAAAGTGGCAGGAGTAGATTGATACAAAACTAAGAGGGCAAATCTTTATTTATTGATTTTTCTGAAATGAAAACTGATTAAACAAAAATCTTAAAAAAATTGCTTCTATCTGTAGACTGATTTGTAAATTAAGATGGCATGTTGACATTCACAACATTTTACGATTTAAACAACTGGAAATATTTTTGTTTACATATTTTTGTTTAAAACTGATTTTTAAAACTTTTTTTTGTCAGGGCTCATGTTTAACTCTGAGAATATGTTCCAAGGAAGCAGCTGATGTAGAATGACTACGCTTTACATACTGAGCAGACCCCACTGCATTGCAACTGAAAGTTATGCGAATAAGAATAATTTCCCTGCTAAAAGTGAACTGCAAGATGCTGTTGGTGCACAATTTTCCATGCATCAGCTTCCTATCAATTGTTCGGTGGAGCTAAAGCTTCTTAAACTAAATTACAGAACCAAAACATGCCCGCTCTTTGATTCAGTATATGATAAATGATTGATTATGGTCATTAGCTGGATAGAACGCTAAGCTCCCCTCCATGCTCCCGAACTAAATGTGGCTTGCAAGGCTGGAAGTTCTTAGTGATTCAGATAATTATGCTGCACTTTCATTCTCCAACTGAGGTCTTACAAGAGTCTTACAGCCACTTGCTGAAATAACCTGAATTACAACTAATCTGTCCTCTAAAGCCAGATTTACTGCTCTCCCCCATCTAATAACGTTCATTTGTTATCCTCCCTTTCAGACTATCAGTAGATCCTCTCCGGTAAATGTGAGCTCTGGAGGACACGAGTCATCAGTGGGCCATCACAATTAACTTTAATCTGAATTCAAAGAGAAGCAATAGATCTAACTCACAGGATGAATCTCCTGCAACTACAACCATTTCCAAATGTCGGGATTATCTGGGAGTGTGCAGTGCATCGCAATTTATGTCAAGATCTCAGTTAGCAAGCTGTGTTGCAATAATTAAAGTTAATTCAGAAAGAAAAAAAAATCCTAGAAGCAATTAAAGGCATCACAGTTTTTGAAGTAATGTTTATTGCCTGGTGCTTTTCATGCCAGAGTTCTGAAATGAGATGATCTTAAGAGAAGGGATGGAGTTACACCCGTTTTGACTTCATGCAGTTGTTGTGAAATCTCACATGTGTTATCGCTAGAAGGACTACCTAATTTAGCTGAATATCTATAAAATTCAATAAATTGCAGCCATTTTATTTTCAGCTAATGTTGATCCATTGATGCCATTTTGATGTTGGGTGTCTCCAAAAGCTTATCAGTGATAATATAATGAGACTTGTCAATTACTGTTTTTATGTGTGTATGATGCAAAATATTTAATCCCAAAAATTGTCCGTAAAGTTAGGGAATGGTATTATACACATGAGTAAATTTTGACCCATTTATTTCTAATGTACTACCACAATAAATGTGTTGTGAGGGATTAATCATCAAAATCAAAATCTCTTTGGGTTAACAAGGTTAATAATCAAACACATCCTGCTCTTGCTTGGTATATAAGTCTAAAAAAACAATCAAAAACACTTTTAGCAGGATGAAGACTTGGTAAGATGGACATTTTAGAAAATGTTGCACATGCTAAGTAATGTGCTATTCCACAGCCACAACCACACGCACAAGTGTGTGTCACAAAAATTAATGTTTCCCCTCCACAAGGAACACTGCAATGGCTGACAAATCCTTAAATCTGTGGGAAATTAGGGATAGCTGTACACACAAAGATAAGATTTTTTTTTAGTTTTTAAGCTCATAATATTGAAGGTCCGTTAGCATGCTAACAGACAAACCTTATTAAGGCCATCAGGCAAAGTTTTAAGCTGCACACATTATGTAATGCTCAGACTATATACTGAGGATGTCTCTCAGCTAATATCACACCAGATATTAGGTCAATATCTGTAAAGGTAACTGAGTTAGCTGGCATTTTGGGGTTTACGGAGGCGCTTATGTGTGACAGATATCTTGAGTGAAAAGGTTAATCAGATGTAGGGGTACATCCACTGACTTCTTGGTGAAAGTTTATATAAAATTCCTCCAGGAGTTTATCAGATAATTTACATAACTTGACAGACAAATGAACACAGACACAAGTAAAAACATTATTGGCCTTTTGTCCTTGGGTTTGAGTTATAATATTTATGGATTAGCTACAGTAAAAAAAACAGACATGTTTTGTTTGAGGTATAAGCTGATGAGTGCTGTGTGTTCTGAGGAACATGGATATGAAGGCTTTAAATGGGTGCAAACACTGCAGTGGCACAAGGGAATGAAACCTGGACATTTCTCGGTAATTGCCTATAGAACTGAATGAATCAGTTCTATAGGCAACTCAGGCAAACAACGTAATCATAATGTCTTACAGAGAGTAAGGTCAATCATCAGAATTTATGCTGAAATAACCACCAGCTACTCACACAGATGTTAGCACAAGACTTTTGTTATGATATGAAGGCAATTACGCTTGAATCACATCATGTTTTAGTTCTGACATCCTACACAGTCAGGACACCAGCAGAGCTGCACAATCTATTTGTAAAGATTTGGATCATTTATGTATGTGCAGATATATCTTTGACATTAGCCCTGTTGTTACACACTGTCAGCAGCACCTGAAAACTATACATCATGGCTACATTACTATAAATTATGTATAGACCTGCTGTATGAGTGTGTATGGTCTCAAACTGGATGCATGGACTATGGCAGAGGAATACTAATAAATGTCTCAGCAACAGCTTTCAGACAAAGGTTTGTGTTGTGGAAATAATCATTTGGATTGAATGTCTTTTTGCCCAGAGACATGAAGGCAGATGTTCAGAAAAAACTCGTCATTGATGACACCTCAGAAATGGTTAATTGAACATCACTGCTATTAGTGGCAGAATCGTTATGCCTTCACTCGGTTCAGATACATTAGGGCTCAGAATAAGGCAATTTATTATAACCTGTTGCCAAATGCACTCCATTTAAGAAGACACACATGACAAAACATGGGGGAACAGGTGAAAAGGTCATGCAGCAACCAGGGTCACGCTACATTTAACAGCTGGATATACACAATAGAAGAGATGAGTTTAAAAAATGCTCTGATCCTATGTTTGCATCAGAAACCTAAGATCATATGCACAAAAAATGACTTGCGATAGAGCAAGACAGCTTGGGGCAGGGGAGGGAGCTTAGGTCAGATAACACATGAGATGGGGCTGGGGTTCAGTGGAGTTAGTGACGTTGAGGGTGGGTCTCCATGCCAGGACCTGACCCTAGCCCCTGCCAGATACCAGAGTCCATGATATTGTCTCTTGCTTGGCTCACGTGAGTTCAGAGTCGCCTCCTCCTTGGCCTTGGGTTCACGGACCAGGTGATGGGGGTGGGAGGGAATCAAGCCCTTGTTGACATATCATCCTTGGGGAGGTTCAGAAAAGCATGGCAATCGAGGCCAAGCCCCTGATAGCCAATAGATAAACACAATTGTTTTTGGGACAAAGCAGCCTTGAATTTCCTGCTGTTTTTAGTGTCTTTACTGCATCTCTGAAAGTGGCGAAAATTTCCAATCAGCCGTATTCGGGGTCCTCCTCACCTCTCACCATCTGGAGCTTCATTCAGATGTAATCCTACATGCCATCACAGAATCACATCCAGTTTGTGATTTATCTCCTCCAGCAACTGAGTCTGTGGGCCCCCAGCCTGGTAGAAACCTTCCAGTATGCCCAACAGCTTCTCAATGGCCCAGACCATCTTCATTGGAAAATGGTGAGAGACACATCAGATTCCAGCTTCCCCAAGAACCACTGATGCGCCCCGCTCCAACCGTTCCACTCGGACAGCTTTGTTCCCCTTGAAAGGATGACATCTACACATGAAAAGCTTTTGAAGTCAATCCAAGATGGCCACCACAGCAGAGCGATCAAACACAAAGTTGGCTGCAACTCAGACAGAACCAAATTCTAACCTGTTTAAAAGTTTGCCCATATCATACATGTCAACACCTTTGGCAATCACCTGCATACTGGCCTTCAGAAATCAGAAAAAAATATAAAACATTTGCAGTCCTCTCACACAATACAATGGTGCATGGTGGTGGGTTTGCCGGCTTCTAAAAGATAGTGGATAATGAAGGGGTATGCGCGTGGAAGTGTCTGCAGCAGAGCAGGCCGTTTAACAAAGTTAGCATGCTAACAGACCTCCTTAGCATTTCTTACAAGCCAGCACTGAAACATAAAATAATTTTTAAAGCCTTGTGTTTTTAAAATAATCAGATTTTCTCTATAGGCCTACGTGTTTATACACAAAAAAATATGTGTAATTTGTACAACGTGTTACTTAGTATTACTGCTGGCTAATAAAACTCACTTGAGACCTGATGATTACAGATACAATAAAACAACACAACAGTCAATGACTTTTTATTGTTCTCCTAGTTTGACATAAAATCAGATTAAATCTTTCCTGTTTAAGGTGGGAGGAAGCAACAGTGCACAGAGAAGATTCACTCCTGCACAGGGAAAATGTTAAATACACACAGGAAGGCGATCCTTAAACATGGTTTCCCGTGTTAGAATTTATTACCAAAGCAGGATTTTAAAAAACTCAGCAACTAGATTTATTGGCTGAACATCAGTGGTAAACCTCAAATCAGCTTATATTAATATTACAGATTTTACTTTTCTGTTAGAATGTGGTGTTTTATTTTCTTCAGCTTTCCTTCCTCCCACAGGTTTTAAATCTCTTCTTACACTGTCAGTGTGTGCCCGTGGCAGACCACAACATCACAGATTTCATTACGCGTTCAGTGTCTTGGGCAGCACGGCGGAGCAGTGGATGGAGCTGCTGCCTTTCAGCGAGAAGGTTGCTGGATCACCTCCCAGTCTGGGACCTTTCTTTGTGAAGTTTGCATGTTCTCTTTGTGTTAGTGTGGGTTGTTTTTTTTTGTTTTTTTTTCCCAGGTACATGGGCTTCTTTCCACAGACCAAAAACATTATGTTGGGTTAATTGGCTCTCACCTTTCAGTGAGAACATCACAGGATTGTTTCTCACCTGCAGTCTTTCTGCATGCTGCCCCTGTGCACTCGTGGGTTTTCTCTGGTTTCCTCCCACGGAAAAAAAAGATTTATGTTAGGTTGATTGGTAATTCTAAATTATCCTTATGTGAGTGATAGTGTGAATGTGTATCTCTGTGAGTCTCTGTAGAGCAGCGGTAAACCAGTTTGTACCAAAAACTGTTTTTTATTTTTGTTATGTGAATTTTCTATATACCAGCATGCTAGTTAAAATAGTCCAAACACATTTGAAACGTTACGTCATGCTCGCCAGTGAACTGTTTCACTGGGGACCCTTTATCCTTGCAGCACTGTTGAATGCATGAAATAGCAGGAAAGGGTAAGCTAGTGTCAGTATTGGAGCTTACCGTTCAATAACTGGCAGTAAGTGGCGATTCTACCACCCATACTGACAGATGGAGAAAAAAAATCTCCCATTTTCACCATCTCTGTAGTGTTTATATATTTTAACATCAGCTGAACTGTGATATAAAGTATTAGTCACTCCAGCACCATGTCCCTGTGATGGACTTGTGACCTGTGTCCAAGATGTTCCATAAGACCCAGTCAGGAGATGCTGGTAAAGACTTGGGGATTTTTAAAAGCTCTGTTTTTCTCTTACTTTTTGGTGCTTCTTTAAATGTAAATCTTTTCAGAAATGATGACATAGACTTTGCACAGCCCCACTATCAAACCAAAACAACAGATCTGGTAAAGAGCCAAACATGAAAATTTATCTACAAATATTCAAAGATGATTCGTTTTTCGGGAAGGAAGTTATTTTATGGGATAATTGTCAATTCAAAGCTGTTATTGTGCACACTGTGAGGAAGGATTTTTGTGTTTCTGTTTGTGGAGTGAAACTGTGGAATAACTTGAGTGTGGAGTTGAAGCAATGTCCAAAGATAAAATTGTTTAAAAGAAAGTATAAGGAAATTTTCATGAATTATAAAGTTATGTAAAACTAGACACTAGCTTGTATTAAGAAATAGTATTTAAATATTGTAAATACTGTATGTCTATTACTTCAATTGTGGTTTTATTGATGGGGAGTTAGATTGGTGAAGGTTAATAACTAATGTGGAAGCGGATAAGTTTGTACTTCTTCCCTTCCTTTTTGACATGTGCTGTACTAAAAAAAATGTAAGCATACTTTTGTATGTACTACCTTTGTACAACAGAGATTTAGGACCACACAATGAGATCTTTTTTTTTTATTATGAGAAAAAAAGTGAAGATCTTACATGACACGTCCATGAGGATTTTTTCCTCATCATTTTCCTCACACCTGCTGTGGACAGCCATGTGTGTCTCTGTGTTTATGAAGTTGTCAGTGAAGACTTTTGGGTCACTGTTAGTGTAACATGCTTCCATCCAAATGATGTGGAGACTAAATCTACCAATGCAGTCATTAATTGCAATAGCTTCAGTTTATAATTGTTTCAAAGACCTGCTACTGATAAACTAATGCTGATATGATAAAAGATTAGGAATTTATTTTAACCAACTTTACAAGATGCTTAACATTCCTTTTCAATACAATACTTTATCATGTAGAAATTCTCATATTGACTTCATTCTCATAATATCACAACTATTTTCTTCTAATACTATGACTTTATTCTCAAACGACTTTTTTCTCGTAATTAAAAAAATCTTGTAGTTTGGCCCTGACACTCGCTCATACCTTTGAATTTTTATTTAATTTGATTTTTTCTTGTAGGTTCTTCATTTGTTTGTTTCACTTTTCTTTGGTTAAAACGTTACAGTTAACATGTTCAAAATCAAACAAATAGCAGGCCTACTTTTACCGCCATTCCGCCAATAAACCTGCATTGTGCGCTTACAGGAAACGGTAAGCCAAAAAAATCAAGATATGGAAAACTCTCAGCCAAGCTAAGAATGTTTTGTTATTTTATACTGACATGTTAATATGAATGTATTAATATTTCTGCACTTTTGCAAGAATAGTGGGGGAGGGCCAACAAGTATTCCTTCAAGAAATTCTAGGCCTTAAATGAATAAAAGAATAAAATAAAACTACGTAGGAACAGGCAGCTGAAATGAGCCACATTTTCCTGACTGTAATAACTAACCTGCCCTCCTCTGTGTTTTCTCGGGAGAAGAAGGTCAGCCATGATGCAGCCCCAGCAGCAGAACCGCTGCAGAGGTTCTGCACCCGGAGTGAGACGTGACACAAACATGATGCACCTTTTTAATCACTCTCCCGTCTGTTGTCTGTAACTCTCTGTCACTGCAACACGACTCCCCTCTGGCTCCAGGTGAGACCGGCAGACTGCTGCTCTTTATTGGAAGTCGATCCATTTATGACAGTACATCCTAACAGGATGATGACACATATCCCTATAAAAACTGTGCTGTATCCACTGTCAACACGATGACTGCCCTCTTACTGTCTCGCTCCCACACATACACTTACACACACACACACACACATACAATGGCACTTCCAGAAGATTGAAAACCCTTGATTGTCCAGACCCCTGTGGAGAGCTCTCTGCATGTTAGATCTGCATACAGACTGTTCCCTTGCCAACCACTACACACACACAAACACACACGCGCTCACACACAAACACGAAGGGCTGCTATTTAATAAATTGTGTTCAGCCAGTGGCCTGCTGTGTCCTGTGGGTCAGTATGCGGAGCAAAGAGCCATTAATCATGTTGAAGAAAGTGTGCTCATTTCTGCAGGATGTTTTCTAAATGTTGGAAGTGCTGTGAACACGTCAGGTTAATTGCTGCAACTTTGCAGACGGATATTCAGATTTGAGCGTGACACGACGACACATTTTCAATGTAAAGCTGAGAAGAGATAAGATACCGTCTTTACTTTGGCCGTGATGCAGTGGTAAATGTTGGTTCCACCTGTCTGACTGGCTTTAGGCAAAAACGCATCGCCTCACTTTATTGCTTTTCTTTTTTCTTCTGATTCTTTTTTGTTCCCAGTTTAGCTCATGTAATTCATTTCACTCACTTATCTCCTCCCTCTACCACTCCCCACTGGGTCCTTTATCCCCCCCACCCCTCCTCACCATCCTTCAATCTTGCTCATCCTCCTCATTGTGTTATCTATTAGTTGTGGCTTGTCAGGTCGCCTGACTTTAGTAATGGCAGATAGGCAGGCCCGATTGCGCGGCGTCACATTAATTTGCTGCAGCTCTTCATACATCCAAGCAGAAATCAATGTGCCAAGCCCAACCTTTATCTCCCAAGCATCATCATCACTGCTGACACGAGCACACCGGCTGGCCTTTCAAGCACTCACCGTTTCTTTTGTCAACTACAACATTACTCACACCGCCAGAGAGCCTCTTTTAGGAGTTTTTCTTCCTGCTGAAAATTCAGCTGTCCGCCTTACAAATAAATTGTATTTACTCGAAAAAGAAGAGTTTTTTGTCCAGCCTCTTCAGATCATAGTGTTTGCCTCACATACTTGTTCAACTCAAAATACTTTAAAACCTGAAATATTTGTATTAGATTATTTTATTGATAAATGTTCTTAAGCATATGTGCCAACATAATTATATTTTATGATTAAAGTGAGGAAAACTCGTTAAATATTTAAATACTACAGGAGTGCAGGCAATTTCATTTGCATACCTATTTTAAGATGCTGGTACAATTCTATTAGTATTTTCTTGACTTTTTTAATGGTAGGAAAACTCAGGGTGTATTCACACCAACGTTATTTGGTTCACTTGTTTGGTCAGGACCAAAAGCGGACTTTACATTTTTCATTTGGTGCGTTTTGCATTCACATTGTGTTTTTTTGCAAATGAACTATAACTTGTAAACAAAGCCATGAGGATGATGATCATTGCTCCCATTGGACAGAAAGGACGGGGGCGGGACTAAGCACATAGACCCAGAAAAAAACACAGAAGTTCTGCATGCTGCAGTTCTGATGTGAACATTTATGCTGTTAGTACTGCAATACCATTTAAAATGTCAAAAACAGCTAATTTAATGGTGGTTTCGCAATGATATTCTAATTTTGGAGAGGTGTCAGTAAATGTGTGCCGCAACCCAAAAGAGACGAGGTGCTCTGCTTGTTCTGATCCACTACAGGCTGGCAGCAGAGGGAGACTGTTCTACCTCACCTGCTGAAGCTTGTTACTCCTTCAGAGTGGTCACAGGGTTGTTGGTGGTCTCTCTCACATTATTTTCCTTCTTCTATGATCAGTTGGTGGATTTACACAAACCCAAATTTCTTCTATTTCTTGATGAACTCCTGGGGATGTTTAAGTTCTTAAAAAATCTTCCAAATCCATCCCAACTTTTACTTTTTATATATTTTCTATTTTATATATTAGGACAGTCACTTTGAAGTGGGTTCGAATATGCGTAGTCCATCAAATCAAACAAAAGATTAAATCCAATTTAGTCAAAATGACTAAAACCTCTTTTTTAGATTCCAGACTTTTTCAGTTACATTTCGATAACTGCATCCTTCCAGAGATAGGACTTAACTTGTCTTTCTCCTTGGGATAATCCATGTAAAACTGGTTTGAATCCTATTTTTTCTATATTTTAATGATCATTTTAAAATGTTATTTAAAGTCACAAGCATAAAGGAAATCGACCATCACTAGCAGGGATGGATGGATGAATGGATGGATGGCATTACTCTGTAGAAATTTAATTTCACTTGAATTTTGAAGTTTTTTTCTTTTTTAGTCAACAATTCCACTTTATAATGACCAAAACAAATTTAAATTAGAAATAAAATCATTTTTAAAAATCCA
>JARVGW010000309.1:4415914-4428492 GCA_031762495.1 Anablepsoides rubrolineatus | reverse complement strand
AATGGCCATAATCACACGTCTCAACAAATGACAGAGAATGTTAGGGTTGTTGCCTGACAGTGCTCGCATGAACCCCAGCAGAAAATGAGCAGCAAGAACTGAGAGTTATTCAACTTTTTCATGGGAATTTTTATTTTAAAACATTTCCAGATGGCAGGTTGGATAGAGGTAAAGTTATCTGTAATCACAGCAACGCTGAACTGTCATACCAGAGTATTTTGAGCCTGAAACATCACTTAAATTCAAAACACAACTTTGGTGCCTCTGTAACAAACAGAGGAGAGTTCTGCAGATGAGGCTGATCAATGTGTGGGAGAAAAACAGACAGGCTTGCCTTATTTGTTGAAAATTTTCAAAAAATGCATTAAACGTTAAAAAACCTTAATTATGCTTTAAACATCTTTGTGTCTTAATTTAATTTTGTGCATAAGAATGAGATTAATGGTAATAAATCTAAAAAATATCTTAAATTCAATTAATATTAATAATCTTTGCCCAGCCCTATTAAAAACATTTGTGTTAAGAAGTGTTCTTGAGCACTAGGTGATCACTCTATCCCTCATATTGGATGCCAAACTTTCTTTCGTAGTTTCTCATGTGATTCCTGTTAAAAGTGGGGAATTCATCAGCAACATAGCTGTCCCACGCTCACCAACAGGCTGTACACATTGTCAAACAGACAAAGCAAACCTGTCATATAGTGTTAAAAAAAATAGATAGCAGAAATTAGAAGTGAAAATTGGGAGCCAGTACTGTGCTATTGATTGAATGTTTTAGTGAGGTCTTTAGATTGGACCCTTTATCAGGGTTGGCCATGGCCCTGGTGATGACGACATAAAAGAAGTAAAAATAATAAGATTTCTGCCCCAGTCTCCTTTTCTTCTTTCATATCTTGTCCAGAACCGTATCATCCATCTGCTCCCTGCTGCTCAAATCTCGACTCACCCTCCAATTGTTCTTCTTGCATTCTTCCTCTCCCTTCACCCTAAAATCCCACCAACCTATAAATCTTGTCATTTTTAAGCAGTCCTGAAGAATTCCTAACATTTACGCCAATCAGAGCAACGCTGACAGAACTAGTCTGGACCAAAGTCATTGATCAACCGACTGAAAAGACTACTCTCAGTGTATTAGACAGCCCGGTGTGACTTAAACTCGACAGGCATTAGGCTGACAGCACCTGATAGATGACTTTGTGTTGCTGAAATTGGCGTCGCTGTCATGCAGAGAGAGGTGATTAGCGGTGTGTTGCGAAATTAGGTTAGTCGGAGCAACAATATCACCGCTGCGTTAGTGACTGGCCAATCCCCAGCTTCTTTGGAACTCAATCATTAAACAAATTAAAAAAAAAAAACTCTGCAAGAATGAAACCGTTCTTGGCTCCCTGCTTATCAGCTGATTGACATCTAATACTGAGCTAATAACATTAACGGCCTGCGGCGACGGCGGCTAACAGTGCAAATGTCAATAAAGGGAATCAAACAAATGCAAAAGTTTTGTCTAGATCCTCGCTGGGCACAGAGCATTTTGATGTGAAGACACTGATAGAATGCAATGGAATAGGGAGACAGACGGGGAGATTATCTCATCTTACCACTAGGACTGATGCTGATTCAGACGGAGACATGGGAATGGAAGGATTACTGAGGGCTTTTGGAGTATCTCTTGAGAAAGCTCTTGAAAGAAGGTATTATACAAAACATCGAGCAATATCTAAGTGCTCTTTGTAAAAGTCTTACCAGTGCCCTCCTCTTTGTTGCGTTTTTGTTCTTTCCCTCCCTGCATGCCTCCCTTTTTGTCTGATCACTGGGGAGGCTCTGAGCAAGGTTTAGTCAAGGACGTTTGCTAATTAACATTCTCAAACACCAAACCAAAGCAGAGGTGAGGAAGCCAAAGAGCTCATGTGAAACAGGTGCAGCGGGGTGCCAGCAAGGCTCAGACTTGTTTGTCTCCTCCATGGCTGCGTTGTTAATGATGAATGATTCCCTCTTTGTCGAAGCGCCCGTTGTCACATCCCTGTCAATGAGGCTGCGACTTACAGTCTTGTAGGAGTAATGGGGTTGGCACGCCTCCAGCCCTTTGGCAAATAGCTAAAAGCTGGGGAGAGACGGGGGAAATAGAAATGGGTTTAAAATGACAAACATGTCTAAAACAAACCTCATTCTCTCTTGTTTTTTTTTTTTTTTTTAATTAGTCATGCACAGATTGGATGAGGTTTGCTCAACCTAAGCAGCTCCCTTTTTCAGAATATTCTTGAGACGTTAAATTTACCTTCACCAGAATTCTTGTTTTTCTGCAGAGATGCAGCTGCTCTGTGCAAAAAAAAAAAAAAAAGTACCATATGGAAGTATTTCAATATGTTTTTCTCCATGATTTTACATTTCTGCTGCATCTTATCACCACCTCGGAATTACTGAGCTTTTAACTCAAACACATTTATCTGATAATTATAGTTATGAGTTCAAATCAATAGGGAAGCTCAGAAAACTAAAGTAGTTCCACATCTTGAACAATTCATATCAGCTTCTGTTTTATGCTTATAGTATGTTACATACCATAAAATCTCTCTTTTTTTATTTCAAGAATAAGAAAAAAACAGACCATCTCCCCTGCAGGTCAGGCAGGTTTAATGAATAAAGATTAATGAATAGACAGATAATTACCATGTGCTTTTCAAGTGGTATTACTGGTATGTATATTGTATACTTAATATATCATATATTATTAGTTCAGTCTGCACGGCTATGAAAGTTTAAAATGCTTTAAAGAATCCGAAATACATGAAAATCCAGTTAAGCTTTTAGAGGGACATATAATAAAAACAAGTACAACATATTGTTGCAGTTTTAATAATGCAAATAAATTGTTATAATTAAAATAACTATCCCTAGTACACTATCTTTTCTATAATCTAGTCGTTTTTATGGATTTTAAAATGTTTCTGTAAACCGTTGCTGAAGTGTTAAACATGCACTTTTACGGTGAAAACAAATAATCTTTAGGCCCATTTAGGTTTTGTCCACGTTGTGCTTCAGACCCATAATGAAATAGTTTCAGCTCTGTTTTTCATACTAAATAAGAATGTTTTTGAAAGGATAATAAAATATTAATTTGATTTGCTGAAAATATTAAAGTCCACTCAATTCCACTCTCATCAGAAAACCTTGACTGAGACATTCACTGTGTTGGTCAATTTGTGTTTAACTGGCTGCAAGTTTAAAGACATCTCAGTTATTACTCTCTTGGCAGGGGTCAAAACAACAGATCATTTCATTTTACAGCAGCACCAGAAGCAGTCATTGTAAACTAGGACAAGGGTTAGGGTTAGGGTCATAGATTTACATACAGTATTTTAGCACACATTTTACACCAGATGCATTTTCTGATACAACCCTTACCATTTTCCAGGCTTGGGAGTGGAACCAGAAGTACACCAAAAGTGACACATCATACCTGGTAAGGTCTGAAACAATAAATGTTTCCAAATTTCAATTCATAACCTTGAGATAATTGTTCCACACAATTAATAAAAGGCAGTTTTCCCCCCAATAGTTCACAAAGACAAACCCTTCTATGAGCTGCATCTGTTTACAAATGCACCAAGAAAGCCGTCTATGTGAGACGAAGTCAGAGCACAGAAATGTATCTGGTAGGTCGAACCATAGGAGGAGTGGCATAGAAATCAGCAGCCTTGACATGGAGCATTAAGCAGAGAATATGTGTCAGACATCGCTCATTCTAAACTCCACAACCAGCTGGTCACATCTGTCATCATGTCTTCGCACCTTCGAGTGTGCGACGCTGACTTAGCCGTACACATATCATCAGATTCAGCGCTGACTGCCTCCCTCGGCGGCTCAGAGGCTTAAAGGCCTGATTATTCTGGCATGTGACTCATGGCGTGACCAAAGTGGGATGTCAAGAGAGCAGAGTTTATACCGGCACTTCAGGCGTGCTGCACTTACGGCAGTTAGTGAAGGTTGTACTAAAAATACAGCAGCAGACAACAAGAAAAGCCACAAGAAGAGTTGTTCATAGAAGTTGTTTTTCCATACAAAAACAGCAGTTTTAATTGTTTTTTTTATAAATATATGTGACTTCTGCAGTGATTGAACCTTTTTGGCTCTTGAAAGACAGTAGAAACTAACCTGCTCGATGATCCTGCCCTGCTGTTCTCCCCGTTTAGAACGATGTGCACAACAAATAACACGAAACCCTCCCCCACAACCAAACGTCACTTTAAGTATGAGGCACTGATTGTAAGGCAGGTTAAACAGGTTGATTCAGTCCTTCTTCATACTGCCTAACACAGTCCTAATATAATCACATCAAGACGAATCAGACGCAGCTTGAAAGGGTTTTGTAAAAAAAAAGGGGGAAATTGTGCCAAAAAAACACTCATAATATAGAAAAAAAGAGTCTCCATCACATAGAAAAAAAATTAAACATGAAACAGAGGATTAAATAAATGAAATAAACACAGCTATACGCACTCCCACAACACAGCCTTCAGGGTAACTGTTTACTAATTGATGGATGACAGACAATGGAGAATTTAATAAAGGACTCTGGAAATTATCTAACCATTAGGAATAGCCTTTTGATTTGTTAAAACAATTGAACCATCACTTCCAGCTGCACGTGTAGAGGAAACCTGAAACTTATCACATCAATTATATTGTCCATTCAATTCAGGTCAGTCTATTTATAAAGCACAAGGATTCAGAACAAAAGTCGTCTCGGGTTGCTGTTCAAAAGCAAGACCGGTCCAGCTCAGATGCAGTTGCATTACTCCAAATATATTGTCTGCTGTGGTTACTGTACTGAACTGGTGTACATATCTTTTACATTTTTATTATATTTTTATTATATATTTTTACTTTTTTACCCTTTGTATTTTATTCATTGTTATTTTTGATACTTATTGCACCTTTACACTGAAGCAAATTCCTAGTCTGTGAACCCTGTTCATTGACAATGGCAATAAAACTGATTCTGATATGGTTGTTTTTAATCCAATATGTATTTATTTATTTACTCTGTAGAGTTCACAGGGTGATCGACAACAGTAGATATGAAAGTAGATATCTTCTACAGAGTGCTAGTTTTTCCATCAACTTTTTTTAGGAGCATTTTAAAGTATCACAGAGCAAAAGTAAAAAATAAAATCTCATCAATCAATCAAAAAAAGGGCGCAAAAAGGGAGCTGGAAACACATTTGCTGAATAAATTCTGATGTAGCAAACATTTACCACATGCTTTACATCTCCGGACAGCATGTAACATCACCAATACTAGCTGATATGACAAAAATAATTACAGCTTGCCTGACAGCAACACAGTCCTAAAATGTTCTCTCCATTGTCCTGAGGTGTGTGGTCCCTGCTAGTTTCCAACCTCTACTTACTGTTTAACCATGTGTAACGTCACCATCTGATGAACGTACACTTTACATAACCACTTTGATTCACTCCAAACCAATAGATGGAAACACACCTAATTTACTTTTTTTTTCTCTCTTTTTTTGTGATATTTTAAGTTTGATTAAATTTGCTTTACATTTGGATGGCAACATGATAGTATCCTTACGTTGTACTATGTTTTTTGTAGTTCTTCAGAAGGTAAAATAATATTAAGCGCAGAGGAAAAATAAATGAAAGAAAAAACTTGAGTCAAAAATCGCAGGACACCCTTTTAGTTTAGAAACAAAAGGGAAAACAAAATATCTTCACTTCAGTAAGTTATGCCTGAGGAGCCCGGTTATTTAGCCTATGCATGGAAAATGGCCGCCATCTTGAAAGCCACCATATTGGATCAAAGTCAACTTTTTTCAGAAGGGAAGGGGGTCATGCAGCATATCAAAGACCAACATTATCTCAAAAATCCATTGCTGCAATCACAATTGCATTATTTGCTCAATTAATTGTAAATTATTCATCAACAATCAAAAGTCTCTGCATGTAAATGACTGCAATAATTATCTTGTGGCCTTTAGATAACGTGTGGCCGAGATAATTATTTTTTAATTCAACCAATGGGCTCCATAGTTATTAACACAGAAGGTTTAAAACATTTGTTGTTTGTTATTTGTGTTCAGCCTCTTCTCATTGTAAGAATTTGACTTTGATCCAATATGATGGCTTTCAAGATGGCGGCCATGTTCTGGACATACCCTAAAAGAAAGGGCCCCTCATCCATTACTTGCTGAGGTGTTCAGATATTTCACTTTTCCTTTTGTTTCTGAAATAAAAATGTATCCTGAGATGTTTAACTCACTTATAGAATACTGTAAAAAAAAAAAAAAAAGACTGAATCTTTATTAACACAACTCAAAATCCCCAGCTAGGAAAAAAAACTTTACATCTCAAATGCAATATTCTAACTAGTTCGTGCCTGGCTGGTGTGATTGTCTGCAGCTGTATGCGGGTCCAATTTGGCACAATGTCCACATCACACTCATCCTCTGAATAATGCTCTCGAATAAGAACCACTCTGTGATAATGAATAATACCCTGAAGAGGCGGCAAACTAAAGTGAGAGTGCTCACTTGAGCCTCTATCTGCCTGCACACAATAACAGTAGCTGCTACAGAACACACTTCAACACGAAAGGTAAACAAAAACACATTTTAGAGGTTTTATTCCAGTGTCATTCACAACTGCAGAACAATTCTGTGAAAAACGAGGCAAATTCAGAAGATCTTTTTTAGAAGGGTGCCAATGCAAGAGGCAAGGCTGCAGATTCTCATTGGGGTCGCCATGGCACCACACACCTGCGTCTCTCACTCCCTTGAAGAAATCAATATTAAGACAAGCAGAGGTAAAGATATGCTTCACTTCCAGGTTTGAAAATTACAAGTACCCACTTTGCATTATGGGGGATTAGTGAAAACGCACAAATCATAAAGCACTGATAAATAGTAGATCAAAAACAATAAAAATGCCTCATGGTTTGATTTATACAGTATAAAATCAATGCAATGACTGAGAATGATGGGACAGTGGCTCAGCTGGTAGAGCTGTTGTCTCTCACCAAGAAGGTTGCTGGATTGAATCCCAGCTGGTGACCTTTGTGAAATAAAGAGTGGATAAAGATAACGGATGGATGGAGAATAAAAAGAGTTTTTTGAAAAGTTAGGGTGACATCATCCAACATGAGCTAAACATTAGGTGGTAAAATCTAAATAGAAAAAAAGCATTGTATTGAAATAACAATAAAGATATTCATCAAATAAAATCCAACATTTTAAGTTTAAACTGAGCTCTGTTAAGTAACGGGTTTCCTCATTTTGTCAAAACCAGTTATCTATGGGAACATTAGTATTTTGATGTTTTTTTGTTTGTTTTGCATGCATTTTTCTAAAGCTGTGGGAGAACTGGCAAATAAAGGACAAAAATAGATGAATAACGAGTGAGATCAATGCCTCAGTAGCTTTAATAATAATAATATTAATAATAAAGGTGAAGAAGTGTATTTAAAACATGCTCTCTGGTCCTCAGAGGAAATACAAAAATGGCTCATTTTTCTGCAGCATTTCGAAAAAAAGAGTGAATTTCAGGATTGAGCAGTGAAGTCACCTTGAGCTCTGCGCATGTGTGTGTTATCTCAGGATCAGGTGGGATCTTAAAAGGCCTCCCAATGAACACCTTTTTTTTTGTGCCAAAGGGAGAAAAAAAATACATTGAAATTCCTCTCTGTCCCATGGGCCCTCGGAGTCTTTAACGAGGACCATAAAGGATAACGAGCTATCTTAACCTTGAGGCCGACACAAGAAGCAAACACTCCACGGTACTGTACACTGCCCTGATGAAGGTGAACTTTCTCTTTCTCCAACCTGCAGTCCTCTTTTCCCCCCCATTACTGGAAGACGTTTCTGCCATCAAACAAAGAGAGACACTTCAGAAAGAATGAGGGTCAGCTGTTTCTCTTCGAGTGCTGAGAAATGTATCGACGGTTTAGTTTCGCCTTTCCTCCTGGCGTCGGTGCCGCATGAATGCAGGAATGTCATAATTAGTGTGCCGCAAGTAAAGGTAAGAAGTGACCCCGTGTCATCTGCCGGTGGCATCATCATTAGGCCTGGAAGTTTGCGTTTCTACTTTTCTTTTTCTCTTCACCTCCCTTCTGTGTCAGATCTCTCCATTCTCTTCTCCCAGTCCTCCTGAATTCTTATTTTTAATCTTTACAGGTTATTGATCAGAATCCCACGGAGCACATGTTGAGTCTTTTCATGCCTCAACATGACCTCCTTCGCTAGAATTCTTTTAAGACAAACGATGAGCAGAATAAACAGAAAAATATAGTCCGATTTCCTTGATTCTCTTAGAAATCTACATTTGACATCTGCACTTGATAGGGAATATTTAATCCCGTGCATTGACTAAATTATTAATAACAAGGAATTGATTATGGCTGGCGGCTCCCGAGAGTTAATTCCAGCGCTGATGTGATTAGAAATAAAAGCGGTTGCTGGGAGCTGACAAACTGACAGACTGACAGCGAGCGGAGAAATTAAGTTTTAAGTGATGGGAGTGAATAAATCCAGCCGGGCACCTTCAAATCTTCATAAGGCAACTTCAAAGCAAGGAGCAGCCGAGCATATATACACACACACACACGCGCGCAAGCCAATTTCTCCTCGGTAAATCAGCATTCTGAGATGATTCTTAATAATTGATGTTTGTCAAGTCGTGCAGCTACATCCCCTTCCAGCTTCGCTCCCTCAAGATGAGCATCAAGCAAAAGCCCCCGAATGAAAGCCAAAGCCCCCCATCTTCCTGAGAGACGACAAGCAGATGCACAGTCATTCTGCAGAGGACACAAGCAACATCTGCCTCCCTACACACACACACACACACACACACACATTCTAAAACAGGCTTCCAGTCACAAGGAAAAACAAACAACATGCAGAATCAACTGAGCGTATAGGGTGCACACACACACACACACACACACATGTGCACCATAAAAACACAAAGCCAGGCTCACACTGGTCCGGATGTAAGACCAACAAGTATAATATGATCTCGCTCGCTCTCAATCTTAGTTTTATCAGCCTCACAAACTTATTTTGGAGATTTTCAGTTTCTGGGACAAACAACAACATGAGTCTGAGCAGATGACTGCACAGATCATCCCTTCTCTGATTCAATCTGTTTCAGGGATTTCTGAAGAGTTCAAGAAGTGGTTTTTAAATTTAGATACAAAGAAAATTATGCCCAAAATGAGTGCCGAAGAGTTGAAATGCAGAATGCTATATGTGGTGGGTTGTTAAAAGTGGATCTACAAGGATGAAGACAAGGTGCTGACACGCTACAAACTTTTTCTACAGAAAGTTTTAGATACGACACATTAAACTGATATGGTCACACACTTAATTGTAATATCAGTACCTCCAGGGTCACATGGAGCTCTAAAACATCCACCGCATACAAAATGGCATTTCTTTTCAGAATGAGTTTAATGTATAACTTGGCAGACATAGTTTTACTAGCAAAAAAAAAGAAAAGAATGGCAAAATCATGTTTTGTCAGGCAAACATATTTTCACTTGATTTAGGCCCTGTCTACACTAGTACATATTTTTAGCATATTTATTTTCCTTGTTTATAAATCCATTCAAATGATTCCAACAAGAAAGCTGAAATAGCCATACTCTGCCACTGGCTGACAACAAAATTTAACATAAACCAACATGTAGGAGAACAGCAATATATACAGTAATAAAGTAGTTATTGCACTCAGGATGTTTGGCTGGTGTTCAGAGTCTGGCCCAGTTGTGGTTTGGTTTATGTGGTGCTGGCCCATGCATGGACCACCTCTGGCAAACCACATCCAGGCCACCAAAGAGCCACCATCTTTTAATATCTGGGCCGGGTGCAATGTGTGTGCCAGAACTGGGCCAGATAAATGTTGCCATGTGGGAATTATATCGTTTTTTTGGACTATTTACATTTTCCAGTCAATTAATTATTTTAGCACAAGGTCATATGTAATTGTTACAGGATCTGGATAAAGACAGAGAGACGTTGAAAATTTACTATAAGCGTCTTTATTGTTTTGTTTTTAGGGCACAAAATGATAGTTGCCATATACAGAATAGGCTGCTACACTATTGTTCCTGAAAGTCTGTTTGTTAAACAACTTTAAAAACATCTACAAAAAAGAATTCTTGCCAAAATCTGGTTATTGTGCTTGAACCAGAGGTGCACACATGGCAGAAATCTGTTTTTGAAATGATGAGTGGTAGTGCAAATGAAGCCTCTGTCTAACACACAAAGTATAAAACCAAACCAATTTTTTTTTGCTTTAATGAAATTTTTCTGATTCCAAAAAAGAAACTCAAGAATCAAATGTAGAAATAACTATATACTGAGGAGCCATTTTAACATAAATAAAAGAGAAAATAGAGCAAACGTCTGAATTAAAATTCTCTATTTTAAAATACAAAAACTATCTAGGACATCAGATACAGTGAACAGTGTCAGGAACTGGCTCTACTGGGAGCAGGAAGGGGGATATTGCACAAACAGATTATTGCACTGGGGGCAAACGATAAATTATACATTATTGCACTCGAGAGGTGGAGACAATAAATAAGGAGAACTCACTCAGGGTTAGATATGTAATTATTGTACTTGTGTTGGGCTAGGATGAGTAATAAAAACAGTCATAATAGTTAAAATATAATGCAGGCAGCCTCAATATAAACACACTGCCACTAAGGTCAAATTGTGAAAGCTTGTATTTTAACTGTGATACACCATAGACAGTTCTGTTCTGTGTTGTCGCTGCGTTGTGATCTGTTTTTTTTCCCACCCTTGGTCGTGCTGAGAAATTAGCCATGCAGCAGAATGATGAAGACGCCACACCTGGACTGGGACGCGTCTCTGCAGATGTTCATGACTTTGCAGCTGTAGCTGTAAGCTGTAGGCCAATGATCCTCTGGGCCATTTTAATGATGCGCTGGAGGGCCTTTCTGCTCTCAGAGGTGCAGCCAGAGTAACACGGTGTGATGCAGTAAGAGGTGATGGGCTCTGTGGCACAGCTGTAAAACTAGATCAGCAGCTGTTGCGGGGGTTGTGCTCTCTTCAGGGTCCTCAGGAAATGAAGCCTCTGAGGACCTCACTTGGCCGGGACCAGGTCTCGACTTATACAAAGCAGGAAAACTTTGACTCTGGTAACTACCTCACATCTCTGCAGTAATGCTTATGGGATGGTAATAGCTGAGATACGTTCTTTTGTTTTATTTGTGCTGAAAGTGGCATTTTTGTCCAAAGTGCTGCTGCCACATCCTACGTTTTTTTTTTCTTTTTGCAAAGCTAGAACTATCACATAGATGCAAATAGGAAAATAAATTAGTTTGTTTTTAAAGAGATTAAAGTTGAAAAAATATAGCGCATGCACAGCTAACATTCAGAGAATATTGCATGTTTAACTTTCATGTTAATCCATGTGTGGTTCGTTCTTTGGTTTTTTCGTTTCAAATTAAAATTGCAAAAACAAAACAAGCATGTGTTTTGTTTGTTTTTTTCTGTTTTTAAAACCTAAATGTAAAAATGCAAAATTGAATTAAGAGAAAATCAACAGCATTTGATTTTTGCTTTAGCCATCTAAATAAAAATAAAATACGGTGGTAGTTTTAATATGTAGTGATACCGGAAATGAAATAAGTCGCCAAAGAAGGGTAGTTTACAGTGGATAAAAAAAGGCATAAAAACAAACCAGTCCTAACTAATAGGCATTCATATCGAACTTTTTGAGAGAAGAAAAACGTATCCATTTTTGAACTGGCAGATTCGGAAGTGCTAACTGAAAAACTTTGTGCCGGGAGTTCAGGTCTTCATTTCCGGTTTCGCCATAAGGTCCCATAAAAAAATAAAAGCTTGTCTTTGGTTTAACCATTGCAGTTTTAAAAAAAGAACATACCCTTTTTTATTTTTGCAATTGCTGTTTTTCTAATTTTGTTTTAAAAACAAAAAAAGTATTTTTTTTTGCAATTTTATTTTGAAACAAAAAAAAAACAAAGAATGAACCAAACACAGACTCATGTTGAACAGCGGGGTTTTTTGCTAGTTTATGATGATGTGGGATTTCTGTTAAAAATGAAAACATTTCCAAACACTTTCAAAAAGAATGATTTCAAGCCCATCAGTAAATCAGCATGAGGATATTCCATTGTTTAAAAAAGACCTGAAACAGAAAAAATTGGAAGCAGTTAGAAGTACAACATCACTACCACCAATTGAAAGGTTTAATGAGGTCCTCAGATTGGCTCTGCCAGGCCCCCGGTGGAGCTCCAGGAAGACAATTTATTTGAAGTAACAAGGCTTCTGGCGTGGTCTCTGGTTTCAGCTACCAGCTTCCCAGCTATTGTTCTCCTGTGGGGCATCTGCTTGAGGGTAACCTGTTACCGTCTGAGGGTCGGCTATTGTATTAATGCAGGTCACCCCACTGCCACAGTCAGTTTGTGCCAAGCTACATGCTGAATGTGTCTTCATGTTAGGGTGACCAGATTTCTGACACTAAATCTGGGGACATTTCCACCTCGGAGACAAAACAAAAGCTAAATGTTATGAA
>JARVGW010000309.1:4380125-4405547 GCA_031762495.1 Anablepsoides rubrolineatus | reverse complement strand
TGAGAGGAGTCCTCCATGCTCTCCCCCGCTGCAACCTTAGCATAAGATCGGTATTTGACCTCAAGTCCAGAAATCACTAAGTCATCCCGTCTTACACTTTGCTCCAAATCATCAAGTTTTCGTTCCAATTCGATGATTCTTTTGTCTTTATTCATTATTTGATGCTTTAACTGTCTCACTTCATCCATTAATCCATCTAGGAGGTCTTGCTTTTTTGCTATCTTGGAGAGTTCGGCACTCATGAAGTCCAAGGACTTTTTTAATTCCTCCATAATATCCGAATCATCAGCTGATTCCTTTCTAGGACCACGTCCACGAGGCATGACTCACCCGGGTTTGTAGAGAAATCTCCCGGTCCAAAGCTCACAGTCACAGGCAACACCACCACCTCCGCGCCCGATAGCACTCGCTCCTGGATCAGCTGAAAGTTGACAGGGCCAACCTGGAGCAACTCCACAGCCCAACACGCCTGGCGTAGCAGCAGTATCGTCGAACTCTGTCTGTTTCACAGACCCAGCCGCCCAGACGCTCGACGGACTCCGCTCCCGGAGCCAATCCGTCCCTCACAAGCAGCAAACTGCGTCGTCAGGCCAAGCAGGCAGCAGTGAGGCTGCAGTAGTCCGTCCAGGTCGGGAAATTAATCACGGGTTTGTAGAGAAATCTCCCGGTCCGAAGCTCACAGTCACAGGTGCAGAGCCTCAGAAACAGAAAGACACAGCTCCTCTCGGCCCTTCCTCTCTTGGAGTTGAGCTGTTCTGTTTTGATTGATGGCTGTTCTGAACCTGGAAGAAGATTTGGAAAGTTAGGCTTATTGGTTTAGACAGAAATTGCCATAAGGTAGAAAAAAAGAGTGAGTTACTAATAAAAGTTCATGATATTAAGGATTAAGGATTCTGAAAACATGTTTGATTTATTATATTAAAAACTAAAATTTAAGAAGTGAGTTTTAAAATTTACGACAGAGTATTAGGGCCACACAACAAGATTTTTTTAAAATTATTATTACAAGATTAAAGTTGTAATTTTATGGGAATAAAGTCATAATATTATGAGATTAAAGTCATAATTTTATGAGAATAAAGTCATTACATTACGAGATTAAAGTCATAATATTACGAGAAAAAATTCCTAATCATGACGTGTCCATTTTCCGTTCCTCATTTCCTCCTTATTTTCCCCACACTGTGTACAGCCATGTGTCTGTGTTTATAAAGTAGTGCATGATGACTTGGGTCACTGTTAGATTAACGTGCTTTCATCCAAATTAGTTGCATGACGACTAAATATGTCAATGCATCCATTAAATGCAGCTTCAGTTTATCATATAGTTGTTTGCACAATTTCCAAATCCTGCTACTGATAATTTGATGCTAATGTGTTAAAAGATTAATTATTTATTTTAAGCAATAATAAAGAACAACTTGACAAGTTGCTCAAAGTTCCTCATTTTAATGCAGTGGTAACTGCATGCTTTTTTGTGTAAAGGCTACAATATTACAACTTTAAACTTAATATAATGACATTAAACTCGTAATTTAAAAAAAAAAATCTTGTTGTGTGGCCCTAATACTCCTTCGTAAAAATTTGCCTGATTTGTTTGTAGGTTTTCATTCCTTCTTATTCTGCAAATTCCTAATACAAAAATATTGTTTTATTTCAGTGTCCAATATGATTTGAGACTAAATTAAATCTTTCAATAAAAGTTATTCAGAAAGCTACATTGTGCAAAACAGAATTTTACACAATTTGCCCATAGAATTACACATATACTTCAGAAACTATGATATATGATGGGGGCTTTTTTTTCACAGTTTGGTATTTTCTACCCACTCTTATAGATGATCTGAGTAAGTATTTTGAGTGTGTGTGTGGGAGCAAGGAGGATGCGTACTTGCCGTCCTTGGGGAGTAGACCCAGCTATTCGGGTCAGGGTGGCTGTGATCTGAATGAAGAACATTAATATTTAAACACAGGCTCCTGAGGGAAAGAGACTGTAAATGATTCATGATTTATACTGCTGGCTCTCTGCACCAAAGGCTGGCGCTCCGTAAAGATTCACCGATTCCTCTCTCCTTATGAGCCCTGTCCTCCTCTGTCTGGATGAAAGACCTTCTGTGTTGAAGAGGAGGGTCCAGTTTCTTTCATTTTCTTGATTACTATTTCCTATTTTCGTTAATTTCCTGTCACACATGTTTACCTGTAAACTTCTGTTACATTCTAGAACCCAATGAAAAACTAAATTCAAAACCCAGCATGCTTTGAAAGAAGGAATATCGCCTCTTGCCTTGTATTCCAACATTTTAGACCAAGGTCATCGCACGTGATCTGTTAGTGCCCCTTACCAAAAAGAAGTAGATTATTTTAAAGACAAATATTTTTCATTCTCTATGTCAGTGGTTCCCAACATTTTTGACTTGTGTCGTACCACTAGTACCCCTTAAGTCAAATATAATGGTGATTCTCCAAAACTATTACTACAACTGATTATTAAATGAAAATCATTTTTTTAACCCCCTAAACCGTTTAATTCTCAGGCATTTTTTTTTCAACTCAAATTAAACATAAAGACAAAAATGTTGCCTTGAAAGTGAATAAGTAATAAATAAATAATAATAAGTAACGGCAGGTGCAGAAAACAGCATCATTCAAAATACATTAGAAACTCACCCAAATTAGCAAATTCCATGAGATTCCACATTTTATACTGGATTCCATTTTGTCCGTGATTACTTTTGCATTTTCCGCATTGCGGAAATCACAGGGCCCTACAAATCTCAGTCCTGTTTCTATTTATTGTTTAACACACCTGGGAAATTTTTCCATGTACCCCCTGTAATATGCTTGCATACCACAAGAGCTTCACATACCCCTGGTTGGGAATCATTGCTCTATGGGACTGTGTATAATTGACAGTGAGATTTAGAAAATTGCGCAGAGGGTGCCATCTAAACTCTTGCCTAGGGCACCAAATTGCCTAGGGTCATTTCTGGCTACTACCACACTAAATATTAGATCAACATTTGTAAAATTCACTAATAAGCTAAACAAATGTCACATAAAATTGCTAAGGTTAAATATTAGCAAATGAAACATTTTTGCATTCTACTGTGTCATTTTTGATAGAGTTGATTTATAACTATTAAATTTTTTTTAGACTGGCATTCATTTGGCTACCCATTAGCCTAACCAAGATGAAGACTTTTGCCTTTTTCTCCATACTTTCTGCTCTATGACTGATCTCACAGCTAATAAGGTAGCTATTGCTAATTACTCAACAGAACATCATTAAATAAAGGACTGCTCCTTTATAGTGCAAACCCCATACTGCTGCTTCTATTTTTTTTTCCAACAGAGTAGTGGTGCCTGTCTGTTCGCCAGGAGAAAGATGGATAGAAAAAGACAGAGGGAACTGTGTCCAGAAAGGAGAAGAAGACAACACAAAAAGAGATGCATGGACAGACAGGTCTGAAGTGGCAGGAGTCGGCACTGATGGAGACTGATGGAACAACGAGGAGATAAGAGAAAAGAAGATGCAGGAATGGGCCACGTTTGCTTTGCTTAGAAGGTAGAAAGACGGATGGAGAAAGGGGTGAGAGGAAAGTGAATCAGGGCTCGACAGAAATGATGTGTGCACCTCAGAAACAAAACGAAGGCAGGGAACGCAAAGGCAAAGAGAGAGAGAATGAGGCGAAAAGAGAGATTTATAAGGGAAAAAAAAGAAATAGTAGAAAGGCCGACGAGGCGTCAAGTGTGAATATGTAATGAAGGAGAGCGACTGTGCTGCATTTGTGGAGAGAGGAGAAAGAAATAGGAGATGGGTTGGATTCCCCTGTGCTTCCACAAGCACTTTGCTGAGCCACCACAGCCACTTAAGTCTATATGAGCGTAGAGCCACTCAGTGCTCCGTTGTTGGTTTCATTGTGTCCACAACAATTACCATCCAAGCTTCCCTTACTGCTGCAATAACACACAGTGCAACTCCTACAACAACAAAGGTTCAAAAAACTGCAAACATTTGGATTTGTTATGTGTCTACAGTGTTTTATGTAAGAAATATGACAAGTTGAAAAGAGGGTTTCTCTTCAAGTTTTAAAGAGAAAAGCTGAAATGCTATGGAAGTCTATGAAAGCATGGATGTGTACACTCTGCACTTTAGGGGAATTTGAGAGGAAACTAGAGGTCCTGTAGCAGTGAGAATCACACTGCGTAAAGACAAAAAGACCAAAGTTCTGGTTCATAAAGATGTATTTTTTATGGCCTGCGTACACGAAGTGGGGGTCATATAGTTTTCAGACTGTCGATTTTGGTCAACCGTAGCACAGAAATAGATTAACCAACTGAAATTTGGCAGGAATGTAGATGTGTCCAACTTACACTTCACCAACCAATGGTTTATGATAGACCCTATATTTGAGGAGGGGGCTCCATCTGAAATCGGAGCGTCTGGACAGACAAAATGCTTACAGCTCTTGAAGAGTTGATGAAGAGCTATCCATCGGGCCCACTCATCCGGATCCCCACCCAAAAACAATAAATCTGTTCTGGTGACTTCTGAGTTCTGGTGCATTAGTGATCTGCATATGTGTGGGGTTATATATGAGGTATCTAGTTGTAATAACAAGCACATTACAATAAAGAAACTTTGATGCTTATGGGTCAAAGAGTCTGATAATATGATTCACAGAAATACCAGAGCACATAGTAAAATTTGTCAGTTCTGGCCCACACGATGCTCTATCATTTGGCCCAGATACCGCAAAGAATGACAACCCTTTGGTGGCCCAGATGTGGTTGGCCAGAGGTTCATGCATGGGTCAGCAGCAAATAAACAAAACTACAGGTGACCTACAAACCACTTACCATGACAGCAGTGCCAGCATGATGTCCACACCTGTCTGCCATGTTGTTGGTTTCACTGCATTACAGGGTTAAAAAAAATTTAATACCTGATAATTTTTTCTGTTATTTAAAACAAAAATTGCAATTACTATATTGTTTCTGCCTAAATACTACAAAATATTATTTTATAGGTATACAAATATGATAAATGGTAAATGGACTGTATTTATATAGTGCCCTTCTATCCAATCATTCAGCACTTTACTAGGTCTCCACAAAGCTAACATGTACAAATCATTCTATGGAGACTAAACAGTGCTTTAAATCACATTCATACACTGATGTGGAGTGGAGTTAATCATGGACTTCAGGAAAGTCACAGCTCCTCCATCCCCTCTGGTTCTCAGCAACTTCTCCATCCCAACTGTGGACTCCTTCCACTTCTTGGTCACCACCATCACCCAGGACCTCAGGTGGGAGCCGACCATCAGCTCCCTCATCACAAAGGCCCAGCAAAGGATGTTCTTCCTACGGCAGCTGAGGAAGCACAAACTGCCAGAAGAGATGATGGTGCAGTTCTACACAGCCAACATAGAGTCCGTCATCACCTCCTCCATCACTGTATGGTACACTGAGGCCACAGGCAGAGACAGACAGAGACTGCAGCGCATTGTGCGCACTGCAGAGAAGATGATCGGCTGCAACCTCTGACCTGTAGAGGAGCTGTACTCCTCCAGAACTTTAGGTCGAGCAGGCAGAATCGCTGCTGACCCTTCTCACCCCGGTCACAACCTGTTTCATCCCCTCCCCTCAGGCAAAAGACTACAGTTCATTTGGACCAAAACCTCTCACCACAAGAACAGTTTTTTCCCGTCAGTTATTAGATTAATGAACAATGTTTAATCGGCTCTGGCCCATCGCTGCAGGCCGTGCTTGTGTTTTTTGTTCTCATTCTTGTCTTGTATTCTGACTTGTTTTTCTTCCTCACTTCAACCACTTAGCTTTAGTTCTCTTTCTTCTTGCACCATTACACCAAAGCAAATTTCTAGTCTGTAACTTGGTTACTGACAATGGCAATAAAGTGTTTCTGATTCTGATTCTGATGGGACACACATCAGAGGCAGTTGGGGTGAAGGACACACATCAGAGGCAGTTGGAATGGGGGATCCAACCAGCAACCTACCAGTTCCTAGCCACTCTTCCACAGCCGCCCCAAATGATGCAAAAAAAAAAAAAAAAAGAATAAAACACTAATACAATACTAACAACAAAACAAACAACATAATTCTTTATGTCTGGTATCTTATTAACTAGCATTAAAATTATAGGAACAATAAGACAGAAACATTTGTTGACATTGTGACTTCATAACACTGTGGTAAATTTTAAAACCAGTAATCAGCTCAGGCTTTATTGGTACCCTGAAAATAAACTTGATTATGACACAGTTTATTATTTCAACATTCCTAACTATCAGTGTTTGATCATATATGTGACCCATCACATCGAAATGGGGATTAAGTCAAATTTGGTCAAAATGACCTAATTACATTTTCAGATTCCTGGTTTTAAATGCTATTTTCTGATGCCTGAATCATTCTGATATCATAAGCAAATCCATATATATGACTTTATTTGTCTTGTTGGTTATGATAATACATAAATATTTGGTCTGACTAATTTTATGTCTTTAATGAGGAATTTTTGATGTCCTTATAAAGAGAAAACCTCAAATTACACTTGAATATTGAGATTTCCCATCTGAAAAGAAACAAAACTTTGCTAGCTCACAGGGAATATCTCAAAATTTTAAAGACATTTTTCCTTAACCCTTTAACTGCCTGGTTGGTTGAGCAGGCAGTTAAAGGGTTAAAATCTGGGGGGGGGGGGGGTGTTTGTTGCTACTGTTTAAAAACATGCTTCAAAAATTTGTTTTATGATTATATTTTAGACAGTTCATTCAAATGATAAATTGATAAAGCATTTATTCATTATGTTTTGACAAAATGTAATTTTTACAAATGTTTTAATCTATATTTGCCTATTTCTCCATATACCACTTTTAGACTTAATTCTCATTTCGATGTGATGGGTCACATATATCAGGATGTTGTTGAATGATGTCTTCAAACATATCAGTGAAGCATCAATAATATAAGAAAATGTTACATTCTTGTCACTCCCGCCCTGATCACAGAATCTCATTTTCACTTAGTATATTCAACATCATGACTCGTTTAATACTGCTATTTTAGTTTTTAGTCATGCAGCATTATACATGGATTATGTTCATCTTTTCTCTTAAATTAGTCCGAGACGTGATTTTTATCAGTAAGTTTTTTTCTCTCTCAAAGTTGTACAGAAAACCCAGTTTATTTGCTTTAAGGCAGCTCATTTACATTATGTTTACTCAGATGATCTATTTGGAATGAAGGGAAATAAAGGGAAACAGTTATTTCAACTTGGTCTTTAGAACAAAGTGTAATTTCTATTTTTTTTTTTTGTAAAGGTTCTCTAAAGGGGAACATCTTTTTCTCTGCTAAATCTATACTAGGTAGTAATTTTCTAAATAGTACCATGTGTACAAGTGTCCCTGTCTCTTTCTGCAACTATAAAATAGCTCAAGGGAAAATAAAGAGCAAGGTTTTCACCACCTAAATGTCTTCATGTAGGTTATTTATTGTAGTATTAATTTATAGAAATGGTTAAATAATAATGACATCATTGTTTACAGTGTAGTTAGCACAAATATCTGTGAACACCTTAAACTATAGGTGATCAATTGTGTAATCTGCTAGCATCTCATGAACCACCATGCAGTGTTGGTAATCTGACATTTTATTTGTTTTAATTTTGCAGCATGACAACAAACCCAAACCTAAAGTCTTTAGCATGAAGAAGGAAATAAAGTCAGGAATTAACTTGCTGCACATCCGTGGAGTGTTTCAGCCACGGGAATTTGATTATCTGGGCATCATATGCATGGCCCAGCTCCGGAACAACTGTGAAATCCCTGACCTGTCAGCCAGCTCCCTCTAAAGGCTTTGATTGCAAGGAACAGCAGCATGATGAGGACTTGAATGAGCACTGGCATTGTGCAGCACCTCTTAGTTTCCCTCTGTAACTCTGGGGTCAGTTCAGGGCAGAGTTCCTAAAGAATGGCACTGGTCCCCTTTAAAGCAAATAAATAAGTATTTTGTTTTTAATCATGTTTGATATCTGTGGTGTCTGAGTTTTTAGAAAAGTGCTATACAAATAAAATGTATTATTATTAATAAGCCAGTCAAAGCCTTCCAGCAGGTCAGTATTACCCATCAACATGTTACCTCCAAAATCTTTTATTGGCCCAAAAACTGCCATTGTTCCACATATTAATGTGTCTTTGAGCACAACATGTGTCAAACTCCCGCATGCCAAATGCAGCCTGCAGGTGCATTCTGTCCGGTGTGCCAGAAACATTGACCATAAACTACATCTTCCATAAATCATGTGGCTTATGCATGGGAATTCCCTGTTGGAAAGTGGGAGAGTTTAGAATTCAAGACTTACCACTTATCAGTGAGTAAAACTCTCTTACCTTTTATAATATTTCTCTATTATTTGTTTCTTATTAAGGCCGTCATACTGCAGGCTGTATTAGGTCATATTTCTCAGTTTTTATAAGAGGACGTGTTAAAACACAGTTTCTATGCAGGAAATACCATGTAGAGCTCAGTTATTGTTTGTTAGTGCTGCTCAGCTGTAGCAATGAGAAATGTGATGTTTCTATTTAGTCAAAGTTAAGTTAAGTTAAACATGAAATTTTATTTACATGTGGTCATTTGAAGGCCACCCAGATGGGTTGTTCTGAATTAATTTCTTCATCTGACAGCCTTTTGTTCTCAGTGAGAATGGAAGATCCAACTTAGATAATACACTTGAATTTAATGCACCTCAACATTCACAGGTAGGTGAAAATCTTATGTGAACATGGCACACGCAGCCTTTTTTACTCGCTGTTGAACCATGAGGCCCCTAATTTCTCACAAATTCCTTATTGATATAATTTGATGTCATTTTTTTTGTTGAGAATAGCACTGGTGAACAAAAGTTCATTTTCACTTCCTTTATTTGTACAGGTTAGTCTCATTGAAACTAGGGGTGCACCAAATGCAGTTTTCTGGCCAGTCACCAATCTTTCAAAGGTCGGACCTGCCAATTCTGATTTTGGCCGATACTGATTTCTGAAATAACTGACACTAATGGGTGTTATAAGGTCACAATACACCTTCAATGTTCCAATATTATGAAAAACATTGAACAGTACCCTTGAAACAATACAAACTTGTTTTAACTGGACATTAGGTAGAGCTCACAGCAGAGCTAAAGGGGACAGTGGCTGATTTTCAGACCTTTGTGGAGGTAGATGAGAAGTTCATCTTATCCACTGATCTTATCCAAGTATAGCCCAATCTCCCAAAATTAAGAAAATTGGTACAACTCTAGTTCAGATACAGTTGTCTCATTTGTAAGAGGCCTATTATACAGAAATTAAACAGTAAAATCAATACAACTGATAAAACACATTAAAATAAACATAACAAAAGCACATTAAAATAAATTCAAACAAAAGGAAAAAGTTGTACAAAAGTTGATTCTAATAGACTTCTTTGGTCTGATCAGAGTCTTTAAGTTTCATAAACATTTAGATATAAAGAAATAACTTGTGAAACAATCAAACTTATTTATTTAATTATTAACCATTATTTAACCAGGCAAATCCTAGTGAGATTTTCTTTTTTTTATTATTATTTTTTAAAGAAGCCTAAACATACATGCTTTTTAATCAGTGTGAACGTACCCAGAGAAAAACCCACGGCTATATGAAGAGAACATTCTAGTTCTTGTGATGCAACAGGACTAACCACTAATCCACTGTGCTGCTCTTTATTTATTTCAATGTCTCCCTTGCTCTTTTTGCATTGTTAGCTGATAAAATAAACATAATATATTTTATACTCTTTTATTCTCCCACACCTGCTTAAACATAATGCACAGTATTGTGTTGCTGTAGCATAGAAATCTTGTTTGTCCTTTACCTCCCTGCTATGTATTGTTCAATCAGTAAATAAATGTGAGATTTATTGTTGTGGTTTCAGACGCTAAGCTTTAACTCAAAATGAATCTGCCTATGTAAATTCCCTCTTGTCGCCTTATCTTTTTCTTAGCTGTGAATTAATATTGAGGAAACTGCCGAACAACTTGGAATATGTTAATTTCAGGAAATCCATCTGGACAGGCGTTAAAGCGCCTCGGGCACCAGAATGATGCAGAACTCACAATGGTGCTATTTTCTGTCTAATGGTGTGAATAACACTGTGAGGGATGGTATAATATAACGAGAGGCAGATCGATATACTGTCAGCTGGAAAAACATGCACAGCTGCATTGAGTTCACTGGGTGTGTCTAATGCTCACATCTCCATTAAAACCACTGCTGATGAGCAGGAGTGAGGAGTTTTAGAGCATTCATGATGTTCATTATTATAAAATCATTCCAAGAAGCGCGCATAGACACGTTAAACAAAAAAAAAAGCCCTATTGTGTTGAAGGTTAACACCTACAATTTGTTCACAGCTCAACTTAAAGAAAAAGAAAGTTTTACGCCTCCTTCATTGCTGCAGGCTTTTCCAGGCTGAAGCTCGACACCCTCTTCTGTGATTAATGAGTCTCCATGAATAGAGCACACGGCGTTAAAACATTTGATTGATGCTTTGACGATTGCCAAGCGCCTCTGCATGCATCACTCTGGCTTTTCGTTCTCAGACAGGTTGATCTCGAGAAGAGAGGAGCCAGTGAACAAAAACTGCTTGACTAAAAAAAAAAAGTGCTGCTCTGATGGAAAACAAAAAAACACTTGACAACCGTGAAGTTTTTTTTTTTTAAACTCCTGTGGGTGACCAGGCAGTCGCCCCAAACATGTACCAAAGATAAAATATCTAAGAACCTGTGCTGTACTATCATCTAAAACAGTGGTTCCCAACCTGTGGGGCCCATCCCCTTTGCAGGGGCACCAGAGAAAACAGGGAGGGTCCATAATCTTGACTGTTCTGAGGTTGTGAAAATATATCATCAAAACAAGTCCATTTGAACAAGTTAAACTCTGTAGAACTCAGTTCTTCTTTTTTCCTTTTTCAAATAAATAATGTGTATTCACTTTACATGCGTCAGTTTGTATGGATTGTCTGTAAATTACACAGATTTTCCTCCATTTTGCAGGTATACAAATCTGATGGATTTTTTTCAAATCTCCCAAATGTATTCAAAAACTCAGCTCTAAATTTATTTAACATCTCAGAGCCTATAGGACCTATGGATTTTTGAGAAATGTGTAGATTTTTGAGGGTCCTGATACAACTAAACGTTTAAAGCGACTGACCTGTATGACGTCATTTCTTTTATTAATTTTGATCAAAAAACGAAAAGTTTGAATGCTTCTTTGAGAGAGGTGGAGAGTAATGAAGGATTGTGTTTAGTCTGATTATAAGCTGTCTGCTATGAGTAGCCACTACATGTTGCACAAAGCTAAATATGAGAAGTTTACTGAAGTCATGAGTACATAAATGACAGCAGCTTTTTACTAGAGTCAGATCCATGCTGGTAAAAATCAGCCCTTTGTTCTACTCTCTGCTTTATACAGAGGGTCTGGACACTCAGCTATTGAGAAATGATTTCTTGCTGGAGGCACGGTCTCTGTTGAAGTTTAAAATGATTGAATTGGATTTACACAATAACTAATGTTTGGCCGTGATGTATGTAGTGCGCCAGCTCAACAGTGAAGGAAGCTAAGCTAAGAGGCTAACCAGAAATTGTGTGCACTGTAAACAATCATCCCCTACTGGGAATAGAGAAAGTACCGAGGTGAATGAGGTGGCTGTAAAACATTTTTTTTAATTATATATATATATATATGTATATTATTTTTATTAGTTTTCTTAATGGCAGTTTCATTACATTTGGGTAAGTTTACAGCACTATGTGACCCTCTGATGTCTGATATTATTTAAATCACCCATAGAGCATAAACTATGGAGTAACAACAAGATACATGTTTTTATCCAGGCCAAGCTCATGTTTAACCACACAATGGCTTGTTTCATCCTATTTGTCTGGATAACAAAACAACTCTTCCTCAACTATATTAATTATTAAATATCTACATTTAACACAAACTTTTTCAAATTTTCTCTGCCTATGAGTAAATCAGACAAAACATTTTGTCTTATTGGACCATAATTAAAATAATAATAATAATTTTTTTGCAACTTTAAAGAAAGGAATAAAAAATAAATATGTTTCATTATTCAGGCATTTTGCAAAAAAATAAGTTTGGAAATCCTGATCTCAACTCTACATGGTCTATGCTCATCACACAGTCATGTGATGAACTGATGTTCCATTCAGAACACAATAACAAGCTAAACAAGGAGTTTTGCAAAATAAGTTTTTTATTAGCTAATGTAGTGTTCCTGTAGACCAGTTTATTTAAAAAAACTGTTTCATAAGCCTAATAAACATAAGACCTTTTTTCCTTTTAATATTACGACTTTAATCTCGTAATATTATGACTTTATTCTCATAATAATAAAAAAAATCTCATTGTGTGGCCCTCCATCGTACTAACAGATGTCATAGCTGATAAGGTACTAAATACTCAACTATTTGATAGAACATTGCTTCAAAAATGAGCAAATGATCCCTTAAAATAAATTGTTGGTGACATGAATCTTTCTTTTGTGTTTTTGCTGTTAATTAAAGGAAGTTTATTTACTTTTTCTTTGTGAGTGATACTTTGTGTGTTTCTGGCATCTTCTTCTATCTATAATTGATGGGCAGGGCCAGAGGACATGTCGGAGCCACTGCGCACAGCCAGAGAGTGACAAGGCCACACGGGGTGGCAGGGAAACACATCGCTTCCTTAACCCATCTACATTCCACTCACACGTCACACACTCCTGCACTCCGGGAACCGACAGTCACTCTGGGAGATGAGGGGAAGAGCTAAAGAACAAGGGAGAGACGAGTGATCAAGAAAAAGTAAATAAAACTAGAACGTTGAAGGGCACTAATGCAGCTAACGCCTAGAATTCTAACATAAACCTGCTTTCTTTCATAAATCCCACGAGTAACTGGAGACTTAATTCTGTTATAATCTAAGTTGACAAAATGCTGACGTTTTGATGTGTAAACTGTATATGAAGTGCAACGAGAACCAAGAGCTGTGGCTCATTAGGGTCACTATAGTAACCACTCACCTGTGTCTGTCACTATCTGACAGCTCTTATTAAGACAGAAAGGCAGAGTAGGAGGTAAGCTTCAGACATACTGGTAAAACTAGTTGTTCTGAAATAATTTCCTGACTCACAGGACAGTAATATCTTGTCATTTTTTCTGTCTTTTTCAGTGTTTTATGTATATAACAAGAACAGTTAAAAAGATAAGTGAAGTTAGTGAGTTTGGATGTGCACGTCTAGAACTAAATGCATTTGAGAGAAAATGAGTTCTTACAACTGAGTGATAAAAGACACAAATGCCTAAATCTTACAAACTAACAGAAAAGTAAAGTTTGTGGGCGGAAGATGTTTTTGTTGCACAATGTTTGGAGAAAGTTTAGAGAACTCAAAAGTTAGAGAATGACATTATCCCACTCAAGGTTAAACATTTAATGATAAATCTCCAAAAGTCATAAAACCTTAACTTTTCAGATAATAACCAAATTACATAAGTGGTGGTGGTGGGTGATGGTTGAAGAACTTATTTATTGCTGCGCAGCGGTTTGGGAGGTGGTTATTTAATATTACTTATTGAGTTTTTTCATGTCCAGGCTCAGAGACGTAAAATAAATTTGAAGCTGAGTTTTTGAAAAACTATATACCTGCAAAATGCGGGGAAGTTTGTGTAACTTACATACAATTCATACAACTTGACAATAATGGTTATGGGAATATCCGGGAAGATGCTGACATCAGAAAAAGCTGATCGATCATGTGAGGTAAATGTTCATTACGTCAGAACTTATTAGCACATTAACTCTTTTTTTGAAAATCCAAGCAAACGTGAAAACTTTTTTTTGCAAATTTTTGCAGATTTGTTGTTTCCATCAACCTTTTCTAACATGATATTTTAAAATGCTCATGAAACAAGGTTGATGGAAACACAGATATTGTGTCATTGTATCAGTGTGTATGTGTTTCAAATAGTGATATGTAATAAACAGAGCTTCAGAATTGTTCCCATGTCCTGTAAAAGTCAGGATCTGTGTGTCTTTTGGTAGTAGTTTTTTGTGTTTTGTTGTTATATTTATCCCTCTGTTCAATAATTGAGTCGTTATCTACGACTCCCCAACTAGTTTTTGCTCCCCCAGTCAGCCTTCTACACCCATCTACACCTGTTTCCAGTTCCACCTGTCACAGCTGCAGCCCCTTTTCTCATCAGTCCCAGTGCTTCTAATCTCTTCTGATTCACTTCACTCAACAGTCAAGCATTGCACATTTTTATGCCACGTCTGGTCTTCCATGTGGTTTCTTGCACTTCTTTGTGCTGATCCTGAGTTGTAAATTTTGCTGCCACGACAGCCTCTGTGCTTTGTTTTCGAATAAAATATTTTTTTTGAGCTTCGTCCCACATAGTGGGCCAGTTCTGGTGTCAAGCTTGTGTCAAGCTGGCTGACTGCCGGCATGGCGGCAAGTGGTTTGTCAACCGGATGTGGACCAGGTCTGGCAATGATGGCACTGTTTTAAAGATGACATGTCACAACTGGTCCATTTGTGGTTTGGTGTATGTGGAGCTGGCCCATGCATGGACCACCTCTGGCAAACCACGTCTGGGCCATTAAAGGGTTCTCAATCTTTGGGACATCTGGGCCGACACACAAATTTTACTATGTGGGTTGTTTTGCTCTGCATTCCAAACTTCTACTCACTGATACAAAAAAAAACAGAGTTTCATAAATCTACAGTATATGTGAACAAATGTAAACCTCAGGCGCACACATTTACACTTTAAACCCACTTACTATGTATATTCTTCACATTCACTCGTAGTTTGGTTAAAGTATTACATAAATAGCACTTTCAGACATAAAATCAGGATTTACAAAGTAATCCTGATGATCAGGCTGTTTACCACTCTCTCCCAGCTGTTAGAAGTGTGATAATGAGAACATGGCACCTGTCAGACTTTGAAAAGCACATCAGACTGTTTGACCCGTTTCCCTTTTCACTGCAGCATTTTTTTGTTGCTCAGCGCTGAAAGCAAACAAAGCTTTTATTCCAACACATCATTCTAAGATACTTTTTTTAAAAGTACTTTTCTTCTTTTCTTTTTTTAAACATGTATTTTAAATATGTCAAAACAGATGCTGCAATGGTATATTTACAAAAATGCAGAGACATTGAGGTTTACACACATGTTAACGTGAGAACATTAAGATTTAAAACTGTGGGTTTGATGCGACCAAGTGAAGAGTCTAACTCACTGGAATAAATTTGTCTTCATTCCTGCGGTCCCAGTGGACAAATGACTTCATCTGAATTGAAACGGAACAAATCACTGGAATGATTTTTGTGCCAGAAATGGGTCCACGTGCGGAACGGAAATGGAAATCTAAGAGACTGCGAGGTTTAATTTATCCTTTGTGTCTTAGCACATCTAGGGAAATCAGAAGCATCAGCAGACCTCACAGTTTGCCACGTCCTCAATCTATCTCTCCCGAATAAGGCAGATAAATCAGAACCAAACATGCTTGCACAGCAAAACAACTCAGCCCAACTGTCTAACGAGAATTAGCCGGTGACAAAATTAGGAAGTTAGGCTCCGAAAAACCGGCTTGTAATTTGCATTTGACGAATGACCAAATGTGATGCAAAATGAAGCTAAGAAGGTTTTAATAGGTAATGGGTTGTGGGCTGAAGAACCAAAAGTAGCTAAAACTACAACTGGGTTTGCAAAGAGTGTGAAACAAAAATTTTTTGTTTTTCGTTTCCTGTGTGCCTGGAATGCTAAAATGCCTGAATATTTAAAAATTGTGGGTTTCTTGTTTTTTTAAACAAGTCGCATCATTTCATAATATCCTCACTACTGAGTTTTCTGTTTTTCTCTTCTTTTTGCATGAGTGATTACACATGCTATGTATATATAGACTCAGCATGTTCACTAAGCTCTGTTGTGAAAATAACATTTCTTTAACAGGTTAGAAATGTGCATGTAAGACAGGAGGAGTTCCAGACGTTTCTCTTGTTGCTGCAGCAGCAGAGTGATGCTGCATCTTAGATAAATGGTGGAAGGAGGCAACTGATCTTGTTAAATAGTTTTGAAATGCTTTCAAAAAAACACCTGCAGATCGTGTTAATATAATGTAAATGTGCTTTATTTTATCAGTTCATGCAGTGACGGAACTTGAAAACATCACATACAACTAAGGATTAAGTCAAATTTGGTCAAAATGACCAACGTCCGTTTTTAGATTCAGGCTGTTTAAGCGACATTTTGTTACCTTGATCTTCCTGAAATCCTGTTTGGTGCCATAGATATAACTTAATTTGTTTTTCTAAGGATAACCCATTGATACTTGGTCTAAATCCTATTTTTAGGTTATTCTAATTAGGAATTCATGGTGTCATTTTAAAGAGAAAATCTCAAACAATATATGGATATAAAAATACATCAGGTAGTTAGAAAGAAAAGCTTTACTAGCTTTTCTGGTCAAAATCATGTTTTTTTGTAGCTACTTCTCAAAAAAGGGTTTCAAAGAAAATCTTTAAGACTGTATTTCAGATATGCCATTCAAACAACCCATAGACAAGGTATTTATTCATTCTATTTTGACAAAATGTGAATGTTGCAAACATTTTAGCACTATAGTTGCTGATTTCTCCACGTAATGTACCACTTTGTGACTTAATCCTTGGTTCACATGTGAAATACATGCAAGTGGAGCAGTGGGCAGCTGTTTAGGTTTTAAGTGCTTTGCTCAAGGAGGAAATTGGCAGCAAATCAAACCTGCGACTCAGTCCACATGTGCGAAAACCAGGAATCCTAACCACTACCATATGAGAGTGATTTTGAGGAAAGAAAATATATTTTTAAAAGAGGTAAAGACTGCATCATAAGTGCAGTAAAACATATTTAATAGGATGACAAACTAGCTGAGTCCAACAATGGGTCTTTGACCTCTACAGACCCACGCCATGTTGGGTGATAGCAGGTGAACCTGTCAAACTGATGAAGTTCTGATTTCAAACATTCAGCGATGGCAGCGCAATACCCACAATGCACCAGGTGTGACATAAGAAAAGCCATTAGCAAAACACATTTCATTATATTTACCTGCTTGTTCCTGTTTGGGGTCTATCTACAGCAGCCAATCATTGAGCAGCTGGGTCCAAAGACAATTAACCCAAAGGAATGAATAAAATCAATGCTGCAGTGCTTCTTTATCATCTCCAATCTCTTTATGTTATACTACCAACTGTATCTGGAAGCTGAAACTGAAAATGTTTTAATCTGTACAAATTTGCAGTAATATATATTTTTTGCTTGTCTATGAAAAATTCAGTTAAGAAGAAGTTACCATCACTGTACGGTAAAGGCTAATACCAGTGTAATCAGTGGTACTGTGAGTGTTTTGCAACCATGTTGCTTATAATTGCATTAGAATTGAAAAGTGAACTTGAGAGGTAATGATAGCTGGGGTCAGTTTTGGTTTTATTTTGCTCACAGACATGTACTTTATATTAGTTGTTAGACACTTTGTTTCATCAGTGCAAGAGGAGTAAAACAAAGAGATTTCTAACTCATACGCTGTCCTACTTCCAAGCTTTTCCTTTACTTTGCTTTTACTTTCTTTATTTCAGGGTCTAGTCATTACTGAATATCTTTTGAGAAACTCTCTAACAGAGAATGTGATCAAATGAGCCCCATGGGGATGAGCCAACACATTCAGTTAATGATATGACAGTAAGAATCATCCCCCCACAGAGTCTGTACCAAGTCTGTCTGCAAACTAAGGGTCAGGAATAAAGGGCAAAGTAACTGGTGGGTATTTTTTTATTACTCTGTGTGTGTGTTTGTGTATTTGATGGCAGTAACACTCCTAAAAGAACATTTGGCACTTCAAAACAGTCTTTATACTTTAACAACCCCGTCGTACTTTTAAGAAATTTCTTGCTTTCTTAGAAATTTTCTGTAAAAACTGGAACATGAATCTTACAAGTTGGACCTAGTAACATTTACATGACAACAATAATGCCTGAAAAAAATAAAATAAATAAATAGGCACATTTGGGGTTTCATTAAAGAGAATTTGGTCATTCTTTTGCATTCCCAGTGGAATTCGATGTCGTTAGCGAACTAAAGAGACGCTTTAGCCAGCTTTCCTACTACACAGTTTTTCTGACACTAACACACATCACATTGTGCACATCCCAAACATCAACATTTACAAGAGTTACATAAATTACTAATGATATTCAAAAGCTAAGTATTGAAAATAATGTTTATCACAGATAACAAGGCTTAAAGATGGCCTCCGTCTGCACTCTTGGTCTTCTTCTTACAATGTAATGTATTTACCATTCAGTTCAAATAGCATTTTTTATGCCTTTACAAATGATTTAAAAAGAAAAATCTGTTTCAATCTAAAGTTTAGAAAATAAACATGAAACACAACAAAACCCATGCATGTAAATTTAATGTTGGGACGGATGAGGTTTAAAATGTGTGGAACTTGACGTGAACGTGCAAAACTTTGTTCAGCTGTTGTAACAGATTAAGGATCTCAGCAATTTACATCTATTCTAAGCAATACATTTATTTTATGAGGGCCACACTATTGAGTAAACAATGTTGCATCTTGGAGCAACTTCATTGTTGATTTGTACTGAGGGTGTTGTTTAGCCAAAGGCAAATTTTCAAACCTCGTCCTTGTTTGTGTTTTTGAATTAATGTCAACAAGATAAATTCACCTTCCACGTAAACAAACACGCAAAGGACTGGAAATAGGTGGAAACTAATATAAAATAATACAACATTTTTTTGTTTCCAGTTGTATAGGTTGATATCCATGAGGTTTTCATTTTCAGCCATTGTTTCAATTGTTCAAAACTTGTTAGTGAAGTGTCCCCAATGTCTTTTTTCTATAGATGAAAACAAAACTTATCAAGTCGATGTTTTGTACTTAGCTGGTTAATAGTGCCCATTAACTAACTTAATATTCAAGATCATTTTATTCACTACCACTGGAACAAGGCCACAGACACTTTTAAAGGTCAAATTCATAAAAGAGAAATAAAACTATCAACACCTAAAAGAATATACTTCTCCAGAATTTTGCAATAGTGCCATATCATTAGTTTTTTGTTTAAAACTTTCAGAGCTTGTTTGTACAATGACCTCATTAGAGCAGATTGCATTGCTTGGCCCCAAACAGATACACAATAGGAAAAGTGTGACACAATCATAGCACACATACAACTGAGCATAGTAGTCATTTTTGATCATTTGCACCAGCTGCCAAGGTTTCTTCGCTTCTAAAGAGGACATTATGTTTTAAACAACTTGTACCAATTTGTGAAGATGTTATGGAAAATTACTTGTATGGGTTATATATTTGTACTTATTACCATTACAATATGTATACATCCAAAAAAGGCTAGATTTTTTATTCTGTGTTTAATGCAGACATCTTTAATGTTGCACAGAATTTTCCTAATTTGTCTGAATTGTTATAGTGTAACAGTGTGGTGGTCCAGATCCAGTCTTGATTTTTACTTCAACTTAAATACCAGGAGGCAGGCGGATGTTTCAAGACCTAGAAAGCTCATCTCTTGTAAGGATTATCTCTTTCAAACCCACTAAATCTAGGATCATTTCGTTGAGCAGATGTAACCCTTTTCTTTATTGCATGGAAGTTCTTTTCGTGTCAAGAATACAATTTCAGTTCGTGGGATTATTAAAGTGGTCTAACTTGTATCTTAAATGACAAGATTGATTTATGTGATAGATTTACGCCCTCTTTAGACTAGATGACCCTGCTATATGTTTCAATGACCTAAAGAAACATGACCGGATCACAGCAAATATGTAAAATCTCTTTTAGTGTGAGGACAGTCATGATGCTGTCATGTTTTCAGTATTTTCTTGCTATTTTTCATAATCTCAAGAAACACTCAGGTCCTGCTACCGTGTATTGACCTTTTTACAATTCACATGCTCAAAGTATTTTGAGACACATTATGTTCTATATTTATTCATGTTTATTTCCAGTTATTTGAAATACACTTTAAGCTAAACTGTGTTCATGTTTACCTATATTCCAGCTCTGCAATCATTCTGACACCTGCATGTGCATTAGTAACTGTAAAAAGTTCAATGCCCGCCCTGACACAACTGTCTGGATGCAGCTACAGGTACACTATATTGCCAAAAGTATTGTCTCACCTGCCTTGACTGACATATGAGCTTAAGTGACATCCCATTACTAATACATAGGGTTCAATATGACGTTGGTCCACCCTTTACAGCTAGAACAGCTTCAACTCTTCTGGATGGCTGTCCACAAGGTAGGAGTGTGTTTATGGGAATTTTTGACCATTCTTCCAGAAGCACGTTTGTGATGTCACATACTGATGTTGGACAGAAGGCCTGGCTCTCAGTCTCAGATCTAATTCATCCCAAAGGTGTTCTATAGTGTTGAAGTCAGGACTCTGTGCAGGTCAGTCAAGTTCATCCACACCAGACTCTGCCATCCATGTCTTTATGGACCTTGCTTTGTGCACTGATGCACAGTCATTTGGATGGGTGAGTAAATACGTTTGGTGTATCTACCTACACTAAGTTCCAATCTGGTCATAAATGAAGGTCGAATCTTAGCATCAAACTAGTTTGGTCCTTGTATACACAGGTATATGCAGGCCCCACATCATGATACACTGATACCTCTGCCACCAAGCTCCCAGGATCCCAATACACTTCCACCATAATGATAAAACACCTCACTACAGAGATTTTATTTTGTATACTCCAAACCATAGAAGACTTATTTAAAGTTGTAGAAAGTCCATTGCATGTTTTATAAATGGTCAAATACCATGAACATACTTATTCTGGCTGATTATTTTTAAGCTGTAGCAAAGTTGTATTTAGTGTGCTTGGGGGCCTTTCTGCCTGAATTGAACAACTTGAGATTCTGCTTCAGATTTAGTCATCTCTGTTGGTGCATTAAAGTTAAATCAGAAAATTGGTGTTTCAGCTGAGTGATGTATACTAGCTTCTGCTTATCAATCTCATTGAGAACTCTGATATGTCTTCTTAATACTTGAGTGCAACACAAACCAAGAAGTTGTGATTCTAAAGCCCATTCTCCATCGGCGCATTTGTATGGTGTTCTGCTCAGTTCTGCCTCGACCACATTAGGTTCCAACCGTGCTAAACCATGCTCTTTCAGAACCTCCTCTCCGGGCAGTGGTTCTAAGTGAGTAGAAGGGAGTACAGCACGTTTACAAATTAGATGTGAGCAGATGATGTTGATGTTGCCCGTTGTTTAGCTCTTGGATTGATTGACAGAGGAAAGGTGTTACTTGTGCAATACGACATGGCAAAAGCATTGATAAAACCAGTGGTGGGCAGCGCTGATTCAAAATTTAGTTGCACAATTTCTAAAGCACTAACCACTTAATTTAGGTCTGTAAGTTCAAAAGCACATATTATGCTCAAATAAACATAGCAGAAGCTAAATGAAGCACAACTTTGTCACCGTTCAGTCAGCATTTTACTGCTATTTAATGAAAAGATCATTTTCTTTTACAGATTGACATGTAGTCGTAGTCTGGGGTGGTGATTAGTCATGGTGTAAAAATAAAAAATAGTGTGGACTGCTAGTTCTGTTACTGTTACCACAGGTGGATTGTCGCCCAGTGAAGTGGGTCTAATTGCTTCTTGGTACGCAAAGAATTGTGGGAACAGTCTACTAAATGAAAACGTCTCCAAGAAGGACAGTAAGTCAGAGTATGAAGCTCTTGTTAACACAATGTTGCTTGAGGGGTTGTAAGACCTCATTTTGTAATAACAACGTATTATGTAATAATGTAATAAAATCAGGCTTCAAAATGTAATAAACTCACACTAAAACCACATTATGTAATAATTGACACAAAATGTAATAAAAGTCTTCAATGCATTTTGTAATACTCGCAGCTGCATTATGTAATAAAGTTATTACATTTTTGCTGCAATTATTACAAAATGTGGTGGTGTAATAATCTGGTGCATTATGTAATAAACAATCAAAAAACAGTATTTCTGTTTATCCTAATCAATATACTTCAATATAGGTCCACCTGCACCCCCCAACCCCCACCTGTTTGTGATTAATACAATTTCTTTAACAAAAATTACGTATTTTTAAGGCTCATTATACAGGTAAACGTCTGAAGGGGTTGACATGTTTGTACAACTAACTTTTAGATATGTTGTCTACAAAGTGGAATCATTTCTGTAACAGGGATCAGGACAGAAAATCTGAAAATGCAAATAAATAATGAGTTCTGTGTTTATTGACCAAAGTTATAAAGATTGAATTATGTTGTATTTGCAACATGACAGTTATTACAAGTATATTGATTAGGATGAACAGAAATACTGGTTTTTGATTGTTTATTACATAATGCACCAGATTATTACACGTTATTACACCTGCTCATGGAGAAGGAGCTTAAGAAAACAATAGCATCTCAGCTCAGATGGTTTTGAGCGTGGTTGTAAAAGGAGAGCGACTCTCCTACACTGCTTTAGGGAGATCTATGACAGCGACTTACAAGAAAAGACCCCTGGAATGGCTAGTACAAGTATGTGCACTGTAGCTCATTGACATGTTGATAAGGTGGGAGATAGAGCAGAAGAGCAACATTTAAAGACTGGACATTTTTTCATTTCATAAGAAAATCAGTGACCCTATGATGGACTTGTGACCTGTCCAGGGTGTCCGCCAGCATGAACTTCAGACAAAGAAGCGACCCACAGTTTTATAGTGAAAGAATTACAATTTTAAAAGTTATTAAAATATTTCCAGGGATTTTGAAATAGTAATTTACCTTGAAATGATTGAACTGCCCATGCCTATAGATGCTGCAGTATTAATAATCAACTCTGTGTCAGACACTGTTATTTCAGGCAAATTACAGTTGAGAAAATCTTACGAAAAATTTAGCATTTTGGCATATGACATGACTGGTGATCATTGGCCATAGCTGGTATCTTAAAAACATTTATCTACAGTGTGTTAAATCAAGCAAGTACTTTTAATTAAACAGGTGAAGCTGTTAACCTATGTTCTTTTACTTAAGAGTTTTAATGCTGGATTTTTTTTTACTTGTAATTAAAAAAAATTGTTGTTATCCCAACATGGCGCATGAAAAGAGCTGCTATAATTTTCTCCACCTCCAGTTGGTGGTCACAGTGTAAAACTGTATATTTTACTGTATATTTTACAACCACACATGGATTTGTGTCTTTCTCGTGGACTCCAGGCATTTTAGACTCTGGCTTCCCTCTCCCAAATGATAAACTTTTTCCATTCTTTCTCCTCATCTTCCTCTCTTTCCTGAACTTTTAACATTGTTTTTCTGTTTTTCTTTCCCTTCCAATTGCCACGGCACAATCTCCCCATAGTAATCTTTAAAGTGTTCTTTTATAAGAGCAGCACAGGGCCTGAATTTTCCATGAGTACCACACAGCTCTCTGTCAATACCCCCACTGTCCTCTCCCTCTTCCCACAAAACTAAACACACGCACACACAGCTGAGCATATGGATACCAATACACACAACCCAGCATGATTCCCTGCATGCACAAAGAAACATATTTTACTATTCTCTGTTTGGAGGAATATTGAAGCATATTCAGAATACAGATTCAATGTCTCCTATGAAAGAGGACGTGATGGCTGCCTAATGTTTTATTGATATTAAACAAGGTTAAGTCTTTTCGAGACGTGAATATTAGCTGCAAAACATTTATTTGTGCCGGAGTTTTCTAATGTTTTTGCACTCAGCAGGATTGGATCTGTCAGGGAAGATGAAACGACTAAAGTGACAAAGTGAAAGGAAAATCTGCTCCTGAAAGCAGAGCTCATGTGCGTTACTCTCATCATTTTGGACATTTAGATGTGCGTTTTAGGCTGTAGACAAGTCTACAATAAAGACGAGAAAGGAAAAAGAATGAAGGTGTCATTGAAATCTATGTCTAAGAGGATTTTTATTGTGTGCAAAGGCAAATACTGCAAAAAATAGACTTGAGCACAAAATAGTGGGTTACAAACACCTATCATCAAGCTGAGAACAACATCCCCACAGTGAAGCATAGTGGTGGCAAAATTATACCGAGGAGATATTTTTCATCGGCAGGGACTAGGAAACTGGTCAGAGCTGACGGAAATAATGGTGCAATGGTAAAAGAATGGTGCAAAATAGAAATACCTGAAGGAAACCTGTTCTTGACGGAGGTTCACGTTTCAGCTGAGGGTCAGAAGGCTCAGCGGCGCAATGGCAGCCCTGCCTCTGTGTGCCCCAGCTGTGGCTACAACGTAGCTAACCACTATCAGTGTGCAAATGAATGAATGAATGAATGAATGAATGAATGATTTTATTTGGTCACATTAAAGAACACTCCACACAAAAACAAACAAACTTTTAACCCTATAGGACCAAAATAGGTAGAGGCAGAAGCCAAATGACTTATTGTGCCTCACCTCAAAACCATCTGATTCATTCATAATGGATTCCCCAAAACAAAATACACAAAAAACACTCATATACTACAACTACATCCTGGTTATATGCATCATTTTATATACACAAAATACTAGCCATTAATACCGTTATTTATCAACAATATCATTATTATTGTTCGTACATACAAAAAAAAAATAATAATAATATATTACCACCACCATCATCTTTACAAGTCACTACTATAAACCATAACTTAAAAAATCTTTAAGTACCATCAGGAAGACTATCTATTTTTACTAGATATAGTATTTCCAGTGTTTTAAATACACTATATCACTAAATTTTAAAGCAGAAGACTTTAAGAATAGTGGGTTTGTGGAATCAAAAAACCCAGCATTATTTATTAATCTAATTATTCTTTTTTGAAGTTTAACTATTGGATCAATATTGGTTTTATAAACATTACCCCAAATTTCTACACAATAGGACATATATGGCACTACAAGTGAAAAATAAAGTATATGTAGACAGCTTTTATTTAACAATTATTTGGTTTTAAAAATAATTGCAACAGATTTTGGTATTTTTTGTCTGATATACTGACTTCCAAGATAATTTTTCATCAGCAATTATTCCCCAAAATTTTATTTCAATTTCAACTCCATGTAACTTTAATTTTATATTATGTCTAACCCTAACTCCACTAAACACCATAAATTTAGCTTTACTTTCATTTAAAGATATTTTATTAATATCAAACCAGTTTTTTAATAATACCAGTTCCTGTTCTACAGTTGATACCAATTCCTCCATATCA
>JARVGW010000309.1:4363674-4375239 GCA_031762495.1 Anablepsoides rubrolineatus | reverse complement strand
AAGGCAAAAGTCTGAGTGCTGATAGAACGGCAATCCTTCAAAGGTCAGGCAGCCAGGAAATGGCCCGAATAGCCACCAACGCTGTTTTTATAGAACACCGGGAGACCACCAAGCCAATCTGTAGAATCCAGTGATCAGAATCCAAATATATATCCAGAACAGAGCAAAACAGAGGTCCCACCTTTGACATGTCCTCCTATGGAAGAAAACAAAAATCAGCTAACCAAATCCATAAAAAAATATCCATAATTTCTGGTTTCGGATGAAATTGTAGAGAGCAGCAAAGCAGGGAAGATAAGGGAGGGCAGGAGAGAGGGAAAAAAGTGTCTTGCTCCTCCAAAAAATTAAAAACACACACACAGCCTTCTGGCTATCTGGCTCATACACACTTATATATTACTTATATATTACACTCATATATTAATTCTATTTTCATAGGTTTTACATATTTTACATAATTACTGTTTACTATTTTGCCATAATGTACATTGTACATAATGCTAAATCTAGACGCTTGCCGGGTGGGGTTAGTAGATCACGTCACAATCAAAACGCACTCTAGCTCTAAACATAGAGCTTATATGACGTGTTGCTAAAAAGCTCCAGTTTTGTCTCAACTGTCCAAAGGATTTTCTCCAAAAGCTTTATGGCTTTTTGTCCATATGCATTTTGGAAAAATTTAGTCTATCTTTTTTGTGATTTGCTTTCAATAGTGATGCTGTCCTCTTCGGTTGTCCACTTTGGCTCAATCAGTGATGTACCTTGACCTCAAGGTTCACCTCCTATCTCTTTGCAAATTGTTCTGGGCTCTTTGGTTACTGTTTGAATTATCCATTTTTTTCATTTTGTCATCAATTTTCCTCTTGCAAACACGTGTAGTGAGGTTGTTTTCTTGATAAATCTGTGCAGCTGTAGTCACAGGAACATCAAGCTGCTTGGAGATGGTCTTATAGTTTATACCTTTAACATGATTGTGATTATTTTTATTTCTAAGCTCCTGAGACAACTTTCTTATAAGCTTTTTGTTTGTTTAGTTTGGCTACAGGCTACAAGACAGAGAGGATGTCAAGGAGGCAAATACTTTTGCAGTTCTATATAAATTTGTTCTCTGGCTTCTATACTTTTATTTAAATGTTAATTAATAGTAAAAGCTTAAATAAATATGAAAACTCCTTATAATTTATATTGTGAGGATTTGCATGTGTTTGTAACTGAGGGCTTCAGCCTTGGGTGTCTGGTTTTCAAGTATATAAGAGACTTTTCCAAACACTGTGTGAGATCAAACCAATTACATGTCTGGTTTGTGTATTAGGTTGCCTTCAAGCTACAAACAAATAGGGTCTGATTGAAACTCTGTGTAATTTCTTTATAATTTAAAAGAAACAGAAAAATATGATATATGAGGGGGAAAAGGATAATTTATGGGTTCTTTTTGTATTTTTTTTTTGTTTGTTTGTTTGTTGCTTTTCAGACAAACTATAACCAACTGAGAATATCTACAAGTACTTCTGCAGAAATTGCTAAAAAAAAACATTTTCTTCTGGAAGTTTTGTTCTTGGTCTCCTTATGTAACTTTTCTGTTACATTCACAATAAAAATGAGAAAAAAATGGTTATTGAGTTTTTTTCATGCTACTGTTCCTGACAAGGGTCCGTTGAAGTACATCAGTCAGGCAATAATTATATTAAACCAATTGAATAAAATAAAATAAAATAAAAATGTATAAATACAATTTGTAAGGCAGTATTTTGCAAATTTCTCTACCTTGATAATAAAATCTAAGTCTGTTCACAAAAACTATGTTTTAATGAAAATATCACATTTTTTTATGTGACTTAGAAATCAGTGAAATTCTATCAAGAGAAACCAATTCATCAAGAAAGATAAAATGTTCCTCTCATCCATAAATGTTTGCTTCTAGTAGCTTATTTCTCATCAAAAGATCCAGGTTCCCCAACATTGGACCTTGTCGATGTACATCTGAGCTGGTAGACTTCAGTACTACAGTATGTTTCTTGTTCATTATGAAAGCGAGATTGCTCAGAGGTTGGCACCAGGATTTGAACCCTAAACTCCTGATCTTCCCATATTGGAATTGTGCAGCTTAATCACTATTCCAACTCTTAGCTTAAGACCTGGTTCACACAGCAAGATAATTATGCTGAATTTTGACCTGATTTTGCCATGGGTAATATATTCCTATGAGGAATACTAAATTAAATATTTGTCTTGTCGAGTGCTTTGTGAATAAAATGTTACTGACCTATAGTGTATTTTTATTTTAGGTCAACAAAACAATGCTGTAAAATTTATGAAACCTGTTCAGAGCATTATATCAGCTTATGTTGAAGATTCTACACAAATATTTGTGCACCTTAAAATTATATACCTTTGAAATTAATTTGTACTTAATGGGGAAGTTTAAAAATAGACATTATAACCTTTGTAAATTGGCAATGAAAACATATTGCTTTGCTGTGTGTGTGTGTGTGTGTGTGTGTGTGTGTGTGTGTGTGTGTGTGTGTGTCGCATGTGTCTCCATGCAAGGAAAAGTGTGTGCCAGGGATAATTACATTTGCCACAAAAGATCCAGTGGTTGTATGAGTTTATAATTCATATTCATATTGTGGGAGTAAAAGTGACCCAGTGCTGAAGATAAAAGACCTTCATCAGTCTACAGTCTGCCATGCTGGAGGCAGTGTTGTGTCTTTGAGTAAAATTATTTTATGTAAAATAAAAGTCTCCTTCTTCTTTGTGCAGGGCGTAATGTATGTCTTCCAAATATTGAGGAAAATAAATTGACTAGTTTAAAAGCATAAGGATGGAGTCTCTTGTCAAATTAATCGCAACATAAAGAATTCTTAAATAGTAAAATGCATGTGTTTTTTGAGATAAAGCAACAGTGTGGTTATATTTGTGAGCATCGCCTACTGCCAAAGGACTGTAATTACTAGAAGTACATCTACAATTAATTAACTTTAAAAATCAAACCAATTAAAGATGGCCACCACAGTTAATCAACTTGAGCAAACACAAAAATATGTCAATAATTTTAACAGAAACTCTGCTAAACTTTGGTGTGTTCCAGCTGAGAGCAACAGCAGAAGAGGGTCAGTACAGGGAGTGTTATTAGAAGCATTTTTTTTCGGTGGGTTTAATAAAATAAAGTCAAATGTAGTGTTGTAAAATTAAATGAAAATTAATCTTTCTAACTATATTCACTAGGTAGTCCTAGTTAATCCTTTTGCAGAACAGGTCTTTCTCCACCTGCCCTCTTACATATAGCTTTTTTTTTCTTTTTACAAAAATAGAAAACAGAACAGACTGTTAAAAAACATCTGACATGCATCCACACACAGTATTATAGTGCAAAAGAAAAAAGGAATCACATTCATAGAGAACGGATCATAAACAGACGTCCAGTATTGCTAATGTAAACAACTTGGCTGTTTTCAGTCTGCAGGACAAACAATCTTTAAAAATTGTCAAGGTACATCAAATAGATTCAGTTTTTCTTAGTCTAAAACAAATTTAACAATTTAGTTTAAACATCTGATGTCCACACTGGGATTCAAACTCAGGTCTCCTGCTTAAGGCTGGTTCATTGTCGACGCGTTGCTGAGGGCGCGGGCCGTAAATGACGCAAGTACGGCGTCCCCGCCCCTGCGCGTTGGACCTTTGCGGTGCCCTGTCGTGAGGTCGTGCACCTCCGGATTTTTGAAACTCCGCAAGGATTGTGCGCGTCGTGGACATGATCCCTCCACGAGAGACCATAAAGACACTCAAATGGCACAGAATTTGTGGACAAAGATGAGTCCGTGTGTTGTAAGACATGGGAAAACATGCGTGATCGCTTTTAAAGCAAAGAAGAAGGTGAACAAAAGTGGGGATGGAATAAAAAAACCCACTCTGTAGAACGAAAATCACGATGCATAAAAAAAGGACATAAAAAGCTTCATATACAGTAAAGTGCGAAATGCTAAACTAAACAAACTAACTTACGTTAGGCATTTAAAAACGTAACAGAAAAAATATAGTAATAAAATAGAATTTCTTCTTCTACACCCGTTTTGTACAACCTACGCACAGGTTTTAGAGCGTACTGCCACCTGCTGGTCCGTAGAGATCAGCACTTTGCCGTGGCGAAAGTATGTACTGAGGAAGCCGCACGGCCCAGTGCGTGCGCACTATGCGCGGGTTCCAAAGCGCGAGTATAACCAAGGCTTCAGTAAGTTTACTTACCCACAAGGCCAAAGAAGAAAATAAATATTCATGCTTTCCTCTCCTTTGCCTCTCAGGCACATGTCAGAGGTTCAATGGACCAAACCATTGTGAAACTGAAAGGGGGGTAGGAACATTTTTAGAAATTTGATTATTTTATTTATATTGCTTGAAAGCATAGTTTCTTCAAATGATTTATTGGGGGGGAATGGACTCCATCGACTTCTCTGTGATTTCCACCTTGAGCTGAGAGTAATCTTCAACACACTTTAACCAACAAACAAATTGCACAAAATATTTTCTTTACAACTTTGGCATGTTAGGCAGCAGGTTAAAGGAATGCTATTTTAATTCTTTTATAAATTCAATTGTTGTTGCTGAATTTTATAAATACTAGAATGTGTTTTATTTGCCCGTAGGTTTTTTTTTAGACATTTAGCATGGTGTTTAATTGGTCTCAATTTTTATTTTCCACGTTCTAAATACTGTTTGAAATCCTTTGGTCATAATTCTGATGAAACCTGCTTCATTATTGTATCCACTCAAACATAAAAGGACTAAAATCTGTCAATATCCAACATTGCTTCTTAGCCATGCCGATGAGAACTGCTGGGATCAAAAGAAAAAAGAAACAACTGGAATTCAATGATTTTAAAAAAGCAAACAACTTTTTGCTCATTATCTCGAGTTCTCGTCTCGGTACGTTTTTTTTTTTTTTTTTGAAGCTTATCTGATTTTTCCATTTGAAAAAGTTTCACATCCTTTTGACGAGATAGTAGATATTTGTGAGAATAAATAGCTGTCCAATAGCCCATCCCTTCCTCTCGATGTGTCATTTCCTCAAACCGTCTTCCTTCATTTCAAACGCTCCCCCCGTGTTGCTTCTTGCTCCCCGATCTCTCTTCTTCCTCCTCTATATTGCACCTGTCTCTCAAATGCTTTAGTTATCTCCAGAGTCCTCTTTATCCTCCACCCACACCCCCTGACTGTCTATCGCTATTCTCCCTCTTCTTTTAAAGCCGTCTTCTCCTGACAGAAGTGCATCGCAGTAGAGGTGGCTCTCAATCTCCGAGAAGTCGCTTTATCATGTCTGGTGGTGCGGTAAGGGGCAGGGGGAGGGGTGGCAGCTCGGGAACCGGAGGCCCGGTGTGGCAGCCGCGCTTTCATATGCATACGCACTCTATCACGCACAAACACGATAAAGCGTACATGCAAACAACATGCTCCTTTCTCAGCTCCAACCCCCTCCCCATCTCATTTCCTCCTTCCATCCTAAAGACAGAGGGAGATTGCTGCACACATACACACAGTCCAGCACTACGTCCCAAAGCTATTAGTTCCTGACAGCATCCTCCATTCAGTCCTGTCTGGCCCCGCTCCCCCACCCTCGCTCATTTCCACCCCATACACAAGCTCACACACAACTCTCAGGGCTCGGCCCTCTACACGCCACGCCGCACCCCTTTAATAGCTTTCCACGCTGCAATCTAGCCGCTCGCCCGTCGAGTCAATTGGGTGTATTATATTTGTAATTGGAAGCTATTGATTGACAGGCTCCGAATGCATCACGGGACAAAGCATGAGAGCTTCCAACTCCCAGAGAGAGAAAAAACCAAAGATCAAAGGCTTTTTCATCTTTTTTTTTAATCCTTCGTTCGGGAATCACAACAAGTTTGCAAACATGAGTGTTTTGCACGCTCACGGAGACACCTGCAAACACATGCTGACAGTTGCCAAAGTGAAGCTTAAAAAATAGCACAGTCCTCAGCCCAAGGTCAGTCCATAAAGTGGGGATTAGAAATAGACTATGAGACGGGAGGCGGATATGTTGCAGCAGACAGACTTCCACAGGAGAAAGTGATCCAGCACCTATCAGTATGCTTGGTCTGCAGTCCGCTTACAGTATGAGAAGTTTCTGGTGGAGCCAGACAGACCTGCGTTTGTGTGTGAGATAAAAGGAGGTTGTTTTTTGTGAACTGAAATTTCCAATTTCCAAAGCAGGCTTCATAAAAGTGTCATAACTTTACGTTAAATGACTCTGACGTGCCATCTTGGGCTCCACACGCTCCCTCCGTGCCTCCTTCCCCACTCTTAATCAAGATCCATCGCTGCCAGGAGTCTCGGCACCGTGTGATAGTGTGTGCGAGTGTGCATATTTGTGAGTTTTTTCAGTTTGAATTAGTGCTTGTCTCGTCATTAATATGGCATCTTCAAATATAGCTCTCTTTTCATCATCACTCAGTGGTGCTTTTCTGTAATTCCTTTCACAGGGTCAGGTCTCGCTGGTTGTCGAGCAGACAAATGACTGGCTCTGAGAGAAGTAGAAAATGTTCGGCTGACTGACTGCGAATATTTTTAAGGGAAATGGCCTTGGATGCACAAAGCAAAAAAAAAAAAAAAGAATCATTGTAGCTATTATATACATACAAAGATGATGTTCATCAGTTTGTATCTTGCACTGAGGAGAAAGTAGAATTGTCTAGACAGATTTGGAAGTATCTTTTCACCACATAAAAGTTAGAGAATAATTACAAATAGACTTTTATTTTGTTCAGTAAAAGTACTTGTAAAGCCATTTATTGACATCAGAAATCAGCATGCCTGGGCCCTGACCTTGCTTGCAAAGCTTTGACAATTAGACAGGTTCCAAGAGAATACACCATTTTCCCTATTCTAGGTGATGTAACCCGTTTTCTGTAGTTTTAGTTTTTTAAGATCTTCAAATCATCCTTAGTCTGACCCATTCCCCTGAATCCAATTTGCCATGTGATGTCCTATGGAAGCCAAACACCCAGACAACATAGCCTCTATCATGAGGAAACTTAAACCACTCTATTGTGTTCAGGTGACTGAGGTGGTCCATGTTTTTAAAAGAGGTGAGCAGTAATGAGGAGTCCCTCCAGTCTGTTGTGGTGAAAAAATAGCTCAGCCACAAGACAATTCTCTCATTTTTGTGCTTTTTTTGTCCCTCACATATGATTATGAGGTATGAATCATGATGAGAAGAACAAAATACAAAAAAGATACAAAGAAGCTGATACTAATCTCCAAACTTCTCCTCTACTACATCACTCTTCTCATGTCTCTCTATTCCCAGTCTCCCTTCTCTTACTGGATGTGTCACTTCAAGCTATTGAGATGTTCTGCAAACAAAATGTACGGATCGCTAAGCTCCAGCTGTTCAGAAGTTTGGGTGAACAGAATTAGCTCCTGTGTTTTTTTTGGATGTCTCTTGGAAGAGAGCTAACATTGTCCCGATGCCAAAGAAGGTTGAAGTCATCTGTCAGAAAATCTACAAACCTATCGCTCTCACATCGGTACACATCGGTAGCCATGAAATATTTTGTGAACGACATTGTGAATCGCAGCCTCAGTCATTATTTTCTGGAGCACCTGGACAAAAAGCATTGCAGCTCTAGCCTCTTTTCTTTGCCTTTAATACAATCACTTTTTTCTGCCTGCGAACAAAACTTCAAGAACTTTTGGTGCCTCTTGTCATCTGTGAACTGATTATGGACTTTCTCAACAACATGCCCCCAAAGGAGAAGCATGGTACTTACCTGTCTACCCTTAACACCACCAACATAGGGACACCTCAGAGATGTGCGCTCTCTGTATCTGTTCGCTCAGCACACCAATGACACTCCAGTGACCTCTCTGTAAACCTTGTGAAATACACTGATGACATCACCATCCTGGACCTTACCATCAATGATGAGATGCTTTACAGTAACTTAATTTCAATGCTGACTTCTGAAAAAAATCCACCTCTGCACTACTGTAAAGGAGGTAGACTCTGATGTGTTTCTGGTCAGCACCATCACTAAAGGACCTGAAACACTCAAATAAGGTTATTAAGGAAACTCACAGGAAGATGCATGCACTTAGGGGGCTTTAAGAGCTGAACATCTCAACTGAAGTGAGAGCTCAGTTCTGCAAAGCCACCATTGAGAGTGTGCTGACCTCCTCCATTTCAGTGTGTTACCCTGACTCCACTGCCCACAATAAACACCAACTGGATTGCATCACCAAGCTGGGCAGTATTGTCTGGAAACACCAGCAGCCGATGATGGATCTGCACTTGCCAGAGTCATGAGATGGGCTTGGACGATAACAACGGACTCAAATCACGTGCAACACCTTTTAAAAAGACTACTGTACATATTTTTGGGATGAGGGGGAAACTGGAGTACACAGAGAAAACCAATGCAAGCACGAGAAGAACATGAAAACTCCACACAGAATACCCCAGGTCCAACCTGGGGGATCAAACCCAGGACTTTCTTACTGTGAAGCGACAGTGCTAACCACTGATCCATCGTGTTGCCATTGTCCTCTAGTCAAAGGTTATGTACTGACCAGAACAAAAGCCAAATGACACAATAATGTTTCCTTTCTTAATAGCTCTTATCTCGCACTGCAACCAGGAAATATTCCTCTGTACCGAACCCTGTACAGTTTGTTTATTGGTTGGTTGAGGCTCAGAGAAAGCAGCTCTTTTTAATGCAGTGAGTGAAGAGCTCCATCATGCAGGGGAGAGGCTCATAGTACAGCCACTACTCTTCCACACTGAAAGAAGTCAGCTGAGGTGGTTTGGACCTCAAATTATGATGCCTCCTGAGCACCTCTCTCTAAAGGTTTTTCTCCAAACATTGTATACATATATATACTGGCTTAAAAATTCCTCAGAAATAGATCCTTTTGTTAACACTTTGCAAATATTGCCCTGCAGTTCTCATTTAGAGCTACTTTGGTAAAATGTTTTTTTAATGAAAAAGACTCAAAAGCTATAAGGATACAGATTAGTATCAATCAAATAAGTGACAACACCTGACATATTAACAAAAATCTAGCCAAAATTCAGAAGCATATGTGAAAAACTGAATGCACACTTATTGCTTTTAAAAGAAATTAGGAGAGTAAACAGCAGTCAGGTGTTGCTGATGAAATACACTTCATCATAAAAACAAAGTTTGTTGTTTTAAGAAAATGTTAAGGAGCAAAGACATCAGTTCTGTTTCTGTCCATCAACAGGGGAAGGTGATATTTATAACTTCAACAGGTGGAATATATTCAACATTGTTGCTGGTCTTGTGGCAACAATCTGGAGAGCAGATGTCCCAACAAGTGCTCTTCAAAGTCAGACCATGCAATGCTAAGATAAAATTGCAAAGAAACCCCCCCCCAAAAAAAAAAAATACACCTCAAACTCTGCAGGCCTCAGTCAGAATGTTAAATGTTAAAGTTCAGGACAGTTGCAGGCAAAACAACTTTGATTTGTTTCAATGGGTTGCCAGAAGAAAGTTGCATCCAATCTTTCACTCCTATTCAACCTTGAATGATGCAACTTCTGATTTTCTGTGTGTTGCTCGTTACAGGCAGCTTTGAACTTGTATTTCTTCAAAGCTTCTTCCGTTGTCGGTTGTGTTTTAAAGCAGATTTCTACCTGCCAAGTTGGACTTGCTCTCTTTATGCCTCTTCTCTCCTTCATTAGATAGACTGTGACATACTTTGCCATTCTCTTTCCCCAAACTCACAAGCAATGAGATAAATCAGAATAACATGACTGATGGAGATACTACAGCTGCTTTACTAACAAGATCAGGACACTTAGTAGCTAGAATTTAAGGAATAAGCTGTCTAAAAATGTAAAACAAAATTATTTTTGGTTTGAAAAACAAATCCCTTTCTCCAGACAAGAATACAGAAATTTCAGATTTCTTGGGGCTGTAGCTCAGTGGTCAGTGTCATGGTGTTGCTGTGGTAATCCTGAGGCTGAGGTTCAAACCTAGGTTGCTTCAGGAAGGGCATACAGCACAAGACAATTGCCCGATCTTTTGTGCGTGTTTGCTCACTGTGGCAACCCCTGCAAGACGAAGAAGCCAAAAGAAGAAGGTGATAAGCCTTTTCTTGCAAAGATGGCAATAAGGTTGATATAAAAACCTTTACAAACCATCAGTTTTATAGAGCAAAAGTGGGTCATGACATTATTGCTTTCCTGAATGTTTGTCACAGTCTAAGTTTTAAAGTTTTCTCTCTTCACCACTATAATAAACCATAATAAACTTAAAAATGGCTTTAACTTTTTTTAAACAGATATTGAGCTAGGATTTGGTATGTTAGTAGCTGAGAGTCACCCAAACACTTGGTGGATGAAATGCCTTTCTTTAGGAAACTTGGCTTTAATTGTTTAACTAATTCACCTAAAAAATACATTTCTTGTTGCAATCATTGATTTCCAGAGAAATCATTTAATTTAAATCACATTTATAAAGTATTTTTTAAACCCACTTGTAATTTTTTAATAACTAGCCTTTGAGGACCCAGACTTTCTTCGAATCTTTTAAAGTGGTTGGGATCAACCGTTCTTCAGGCTTTCTGAAGGTTTTGTAACTTTGAAACTTTTCTTTGGCAGCATTTCCATTAAATTTCTGTTCAGCTCTTGTATCTGACCAAGCCAGCACACCGTGTAGTGTGTGCACAAATCCTTTTGATCAAGACACAAGATTCTTTTTGATATGCTGCAAAGAAAAGAAAAAAAAGAATAGAAAAAAAAAAGAAAACCTGGAGTCTGAATCTGTGGACAAGGGTTGGTAATGTTTCTCATTGGTGATGTCTCACCACACATTTCAGCTCCGTCCTCTGAGCCGATCTAAAGAGAAAAAGAACCTGAAGAGGCTGCTTTCCCTCTTTACTCCACTCTGATTCTAGGGACCACGTTACTCAAAGCTCTCTAGTGCTCTTGTGAAGAGCGGCTTGGACAACTAATGTATACTCTGCAAACGTTGTTGTTATTCTTAACAGGCTTTTGAACTGAAGTAATGTGTTAACACACTTTTGCTGGATAAAGCTGTGTGGGTGAAGCAAGAGTTCACCTGATCAGTCAGGTGAAAATCCTCTGAACTAACTTAAAAGACAAATTATTTCAAATATTTTTTTTTCAAAACTATATTTTAGTTGTTTTTTTTTTTGTTTATTTATTTTAAACACAAAATGACAAGTAAAAACGTAGTTCTCTAAAGCTCACTAAAAACAATAAATTCTTCTGTTTCCTTATTCTAAATCACGATTTCATTAAGACCAAAACAATAATGAGTTCACCCATTGAATTAAATGACACTTACAAAAAATATACTTATACATAAATACAGTATATATACAGTATATACTGACATGCACATCATCTGAATATTATCTTTATACACTTTAAGATGTTGATTTGTAAAACAGAAATGGGTTTAGCTAAAAAATGTTTTTCAACATAAACTTGTCAAATATAATCATCATTTTTTTTTTTTTTTTTTTTTTTTTTTTTTTTTTTTTTTTTTTTTTTTTTTTGGTCTT
>JARVGW010000309.1:4223032-4240858 GCA_031762495.1 Anablepsoides rubrolineatus | reverse complement strand
TTGAGGATGTAGTGGATCTGGTGTCACCTTCAAGAGTTGACCATCAGAATGTACTGGGTGTTTCTCAGCTAATGTGATGAGATGGTAAAATGAACAACAGGTAACATCTCATTCAACTAACCAGACACCCCAAAAGTTTATAATCAGAAGCACGTTTTGCAACATTTACAGCAGCCAAGTCACCACTGGAATTTTTGTTCATTCAAAATTGCTCCAAGCTTCTTCAAGTTGAAATAATGTTACTTGTGTCCAGCAATCTATAAAGCATACCAGAGATTCTCAGTTAGACTAAGGTTTGGGTTTCGACTGGGACATTTGAGGACATTTTAACGGTTTCTTCTGAAACCACTGAAGTGTTGTTACAGCAGTGTGTTTAGGGTCATTGTCCTGCTGGAAGGTGAACCAATGTCCAAGTCTAAATTCACTGGAAGACTGAAAAAGTGTTCCTTCAAGAATTTTCCTGTATTTTGCTCCATGAGTCTTCTAGTCAACTCTGATCATTTTCTTTGTCCCTGTCAATGAACAACAACCCCAAAGCCTAATGCTGCCACCACCATGCTTCACTGTAGGGATGATGTTCTCAGTATGAGAGGTGTTAAGTTTGTTCCATATATGGTGTTGACCTTGATGGCCAAAATGTTCTGTTACCCCCAATTTGCACCCATTTTGTGTGCACCCATAAGTGACACAAACCCAGCATCCATATATGACGAGTAGGTAGTGAGAACGCGTTGGGCAATTATGGGATTTTTATAACTACATCAGCAAGAGCAGATTTCGCAGGTTTGGACGGATCATGTAAAGGCCTTTAGAGGTGTTCAGAACAGGTGCGCTGAGATCATTTGACTGTTAGATTGCACACAGGTGGATCTTATTGAACTAATTATATGGCTGAGATAATTGTTGGAGCCTTAAAGCAAACGGAGGTGAATACATATACTTGCAACACTTTGTAATTTCATATCTTCGAAACTTATTTCAAACATTTTTTCTCGTTATACTAAAGTATCGAATTTTTGCTTTTATTCAAATTAAAAACACACTTAAATTCCAGGTTTTGGGATGACAAAACAAAGAATATCAAAGGGTTTGCTGTACGTCCACCTATCATTGTTGTATTTTACATCCAGTGATGTGGAAGAAGAGATTTACAATTTTCCCTGCTAGTCTCAGTGTAGTCAGTGTTGTCGCTCTGATGTCTATATTTTCTAACGTGTCCTCTTCCGCCCTCTTTCCACATTCTGCCTGACGCATTCTCAGTCTACTCACATCCCCCCTCTTTCCTTCTCCATCATCTCTGGCCCGTTCCTGAGTTGCTACTCAAGCATTGGCAGAGAGTTGGTTGGTTGTGGGTGGGGGGATGGGCCGCGGTTGGTTTGCACGTTTTAAAGCGAGCTGAAATATTCATGTATGTGTGCCTGCACGGCTGTGTGAGAGTAACTTCACGTGTACTCCCCCTCTTTGCCCTGCGTTTTCTGTATGTACATTATTTGCATTCATTCATATCTGAGGCATTGTGGAGCCGCACAGAAAACAGGTCTGTATCTTGTGTGACTGTGCATCGGGTGTGTTTTTCCTTTTTTTTTTTTTTCTTTTTTTCTAAACTAGGTGATGCATAAAATCTCTTTCGTTTGATTCAGCTTCCAAAATAAGACTCAGAGCATCAATTACCCATGAAATGCTCTGCACATGCTCCCACAAAAGACCTAAGGAGGAATTAGCATTACATGCCTCTTATTTCCCATAATGAGAGACAATGCACTCTCCTGCTGAAGAATACCCGTTTGACTTCATATTCATTCATTCTAAATTTATAAACATGAGCTGTATTATTTAGAATCAAGTCTCTGTGAAAAAAGACATTCTTTAATTTAGGCATCTTGTTGCATTTATCCAAAATGTAACAATTTTCCTGGTAATTTTGTACAACCACACTGAAAAGGCCCAAATGAACTAATTTTATATAGTCTTCTAAGACTATTATTGTCTTCATAAAACAGTGGAGACATTTGTGTGTGTGTGTGTGTGTGTGTGTGTGTGTGTGTGTGTGTCTGTAAGCCCCCTGGCTTTTCAAAGAGCTGTCAGCCGTGAGTTTACTCTCTCCTTCACTTTCTTATCCCCATCTCTCTGAGGTTTGTGGAACAGCTGATGCCCTTTTCTTCATCTATCGCTGTCTTTTTTTTCCCCCTTTTCCACTTCAGCCTTTTAGCTCTCTCATCTTCACTCACTCGCAAAACACACACACACAGAGAATGGCATGCACACCCCTTCCACTTTCTCAGCCTGCTCCTCAGCCCCCCCCCCCTCCCAAACCTCCCACCTCTCTTCTGCCCTTCTCTCCCCCTGTTCTTATCCCTTTTCACCCAGCTCTCTGCTCCCCCCCCTCTCTCCGTCGCTGAGTCCACCGGAGGCAGCAGCCACTACATGTATAGCCGGTTGCTATGTGGGCACCATGACAACCGTCATGAATTCGACATGGCGCTCACGTACCCAGGCGGATGTGAGCCTGTGTGGATGCAGCACTTCACATAGCGCTCATGCTCTCCAGAGGCTGCAGCTCTCATCGGGGTTCGACTTCGACATTTTTTTCCCTTTCTTTTTAACACGTTGGGGATGAACGCATGTGTGGCTAAGTGATAACATTTCAGTGAAACGTTGCTGGTTCATGTGATGGGCTTTAACTCAGGCAGGAGGACCATCAGTTTCACACTTTCATGTGGAATATGAAAGTAAATGCTGACTCCCGTACATATATTTAACATCAATCATCAATAAAAATGCGTGCATTCCTCGATGGAATCAGTATTGACCACTACTTTACCAAAACTTTAAATCTTACGCAATCCTTTAGCGCTTGGAGTATGTGTTGGGGATGACTCTCAGCTACTACCAAACCCAAATTTGAGCTCTGAATAAACCATTTTTGTTTGCTAAACTCAGCTATAGCTGTGGCAGCCATCTTGGATCAAATTCATTTCAAAAGCTAATCTGTCGTAGATGTGTATCCAGTGATGCCTTTCTGGGAGCTTCAATAAAATCAGTCCGGTGGTTCATGAGATATTTTGCTAACAGACTTACAAACACATCTGTTCACTCAGAAATACTAGTTGCTACAATCCACTGCTACTAAAAAGTTGTACTTATTCTGCTATATCAACTAGTTTTTGGCAATGTAACATGCTGTCTGGAGACATAGAGAAAGAAATGCAAGTCTCTTAATAACAGAGAAGACGTCGACAGCGGGAGGAGGGTCCAGCTGCAGTCGCTCTAACCGGACAGCTGATTCACCATGTGAGGTAAATGTTCGCTACGTCAGAACTTATTCGGCAAATGTATTTCCATCTCTCTTTTTGTGCATTAACTCCTTTTCGAAAAACCCAAAAGCCACCTCAAGCGAGCGTATCAACCTTTTTGCGTAATAAATGTTTCCATTCACCTTTTCTAATGTGATGCTTCAAAATGTGCATTAAAAACTGATGGAAACACAGCTCCAGATAGAGCACTACACTTGTCAACAAATAGATTGTTTGTGGGGGTTTTTTCAATTGTGAGTTTTTGTCCATTTAACTGTCTTTATAATTGCCTGAAAGAGTCTTATAGATGGATGTACATTCTAACTGCTTTGGATAACTGCTCCTCAAAACTATCCATGTTGTTTGGACGGACAACAGTCAGCTTATGGAAGCAAAACAGCTGAAGTAAAATGCCGCCATTGTTGTCTGAGCGCTTTTCTGCATGTGTGTCGAGAAGGGGTGGCTAAGGCTGCTCTGCAAACAAAATGAGGCAATTTTGTTGCAACAATAGGAGCTGATTTTGCAGCTTCAGATGAGCATATAGGGGCCTGTAGTCTTGGTGAAAAAAGTTGAGTCAAAAGGCAAAACTCTCAATTTACTGATTTGTCTACATTCCAACCCTCACCTGTGCTCATGAGCTATAGATCATAAACGAGATTCCAGATACAAGCGGCCATAATGAACTTCCTTCACAGGACTGTAAAGAATCAAAGGGAAGGAGGATGTTAAAGTTTTTGCACCAGTCGGAGAAAATCAAAGCCACATACATCAGGTCAAAACAAACTGCAACAAGCTTCGAATGGAATTGCCCTTAACAGAAATCCGAGATTAAAATCTGATGCACGCCCCTGGAACAGAACTGAGCTCCAAACAGCAGCCAGCCCCAACAAACAGAAGCAACATTCAGAGCAGCTCAGGCTGTGTGACAAACTGTGCTGCTTTACTGTAATCTGTCTTTGTGCCAGTCCTGCCAACCACAGTCCACACAGCCCTCTTTACCACAACAGCCAACAAATAGGTCTGGTAAGGATTAACATATCACATCAAACAAACACACACAACTAATAACGCTTGCACCAATACACCAATATTTCATACAAGCCTTATTTCCCGGCTCACTCATGATCATACACAAACACCCGCCCACACAAACTCACACGCTGTTTTGCAAGATTGGGTGCCCAAGGAATTAAGGGATGCAGTTTGAAGGTTTTGAGGCCCTAGGCTCTAAATATAAACAACCTTGTTATGTAAGTTATCAAAAAAACAAAAAACAGTGGAGTACTAAAGTCAAAATAAAAATGTTTTATTATAAGGAATAAATGCATTTTTAAGTGTTAAAACTTCAAACTATGAATTCAAACAGGAAACAGGTTATCCTGAGCTGTACAACATGCTCCGGAATAAGAGTTTATCAAAGTCGTTTTTCAGAAATAATGTGGGTATGCACGCAATGTAAACAAGCACTCAACTGTAAAAATAAATAAATGAAACAGCTCATCTTTCATTCCGTTTTTACTGTACAAACCTTTTTCTTGACCAGTAATAAGCCCGACACACGGGAGGCGACATCGCTCCCTCTCCATTTATTTCTGATGGAACTTGTGCAAAGAGGCTTCAATCGTGTGCCCTCCTCCAGCCAAGTGACCAGCGAAACTCGTTCGAGCTCAAAACGACACAAGACAGTTGGTAAATGTCTTGTCACTGTCGCATGGCGTTACAACCAATCGGCGAGGGATTCATTGATTGACCAATGAATGTAGAGCATCCTACACAGTCAGCAACATAAAGGAAAACATTTTATCTGTGTCCAAATTTCTTATTTTATATGACTTCACAAAGTGATTACAGAGATACACCTAAAAATGTAGCATATGGGTGACGTTGTCCAGTAATTTTTACTAGTTAGTAATTTTATTTTTTTAGCCTTTATTGTCTCGCAGAGGGGAAATTAATTCAATAACAGCGCTCGGGGAGCAGCTGAGGGGTTAAGTGCCTTGTTTAGGGGCCCAAAGTGGGGCTGGTTGGTTCGGGAGTCAAATTGGCGACCTTTCAATCACAGACTCATCTTCTCTAACCTCTGCTCCACAAACCTAAGTTGCATCCTAGTGGGTATTTTTGTAAGTGTCTCAATATTATAATTAGTATCGCAAAATTTATTTAGTTTATATATAATCCTACTGTATATAACTGTACGGTATCTACAAGAAGAAGAGCCTATTCATGTCCCGTTGTTGCTATTGTGTCCTGTATTTTGGGTTTCGCCCTGGTGGCGATGACTGACATCTGTTGCTGTCGTTTGTCAGAAGTAAGTCTTCAACCTAACCTGTAGCCATGTTTCCATGAAATTGTAATTTTGAGCAAACTTTTAAAATTTTGTAAAACGAAAAAGAAAAACGAATTAGGCTATTTACCATCTACTGTTTTGAAATGAATCAACCAGGCCACACAAAGTGTAATTACGTCAGATGTTGACATTATGCATGGTTGTCGTAAAAAGGAAGAAGAAACTAGCAGGGACCACACATCATGGGACCATAGAGAAAAGTTGTCAGGAACGAGTTGCTAACAGACAAGTTCTGTCATATTAACTAGTATTGGCCATGTTACATGGTGTCTGGAGACGTAGAGAATAAAAATAAATTCTTGTCAATTTATGGGAATATCTGGGAAGATGAGAACCTGGGAACCTGCCCCTTTTTTATGCATTAACTAACTCTTTTTTTGATTTTTCAAAAACCATGCTCGAACAAGCGTTAAAAACATTTTTGCAAAATTTAAGATTTTTTATTTTATTTTGCTGTCTCCACCAACCTTTTCTAATGCACTACTTCAAAATGTGTCTAAAAAAACATTGATGGGAAAACATCTATTGCATCTGCATCTTTTACTCATCAAATCTAAGTATAAATATGTACAAATACATCAAGATTTCACCTGTTAACCTATTTCATATCACATGCTTCTATATGTAAACAAACACAAGTGGTAGTGAGATATTATTTGTTCCTATCGTTTTTACAGAACTCGACTAAATATGAAATATTGATAAAAAATCTCACTGTTAAAGTTAAATGCCACTGCTCTCAGTTCTCAGAGCTCCTTTGTACATACACTACACACACACACATGCACACACGCTTGACACTGAAACACCTCAAGGTTTGCCGTGTTATTAGCAGGTGACAAATAACCTTGTGCATGTGACGGTAAAATGAAAGCATTGTTTGAAGCTGAAGGGAATAAACTTTGTAATTGTTGATCGACGCTCAGAAAGGGTTTAGACAAGGTAGAGACAAACAAAGAGATCTTTGCAACTTTTGATGGATTGTAATGTTTTTCCCCACTGCAGACGTTTTGACTGTATTTTTCTGTTTGTATAAATTGTCAGATTGCAGCAAACAATGGTTTAAAAGCTGCACTTCTGCTGTTCAGAGATTTTCTGTGATTTACACGTTAGAAACCACAGAAAATGCATTTAATTCACCAACAAGTCATCCCTGAACTCTGTGTATATTATAAAGAAAACCTAAATTACTGTATAATCATGACATTATGTGAGCACTAAACATTAAATACATGCTTTATTTTGTAGTTTTTATTAATGACTTATCAACCAATCTACAAACAAAGGGGAAATGATCATATTTTTGCCTGTGTGTGTTTTTTTGTTATTACTGCAAAATACCTCATGAATCACTGAATGAATTTTAATGAAACTCCATTCATTAATCAATACGTCTACAACTGATTGGCTTTTGGAACATTTACCTTTTCATATAAAGACCCAGAGACTGTTGAGACTTTTCAATCTCTGCTGAATATCAATTGTTTTCAATCAATTTTATTTTATTTTATTTTAGTCACTCGTTCTTTTGAATATTTCTTTTTCCTTTAATTTTCTTGTGGTTTTACTTTTTGTTTGACTGATTTGTGAATCACTCTTTACAAATAAAACTGTCTTGTTGGAACCAAGCCAGCTGGCCAAAATGGCTACACCTCAGTGAAATGCAAAGACACTGAGATAACATTTGGTGTGGTGGTAGCTGACATGAGGGGATATAGTTTTAGTCACTTGCATGAAAGGCAGCAGATAATATGAATGCTGGGCTTTCAATTCATAGGTCTTATTTTACAAGAACAGACTTGGAAGTGTATTAAAATAAACTATTTGTCTTAAAATAAATGCTCAGTATTACACAAAGTACTGCTGAAAGTGACAACTACAGTTAATATATAGGGGGAAACCTGTTTAATTAAATATTTGTTTTAACTGTGTGTGTGTTTGTGTGTATGAGGGAGACTCTTGTGCAAAGCAAGAAGGAAAGGTTGACTGCTAATTTCAAACTTCTTGTCTTTAAATAAATCTTCACCTTTTTAAATTATAGTGCCAAATCCAAACATGCCAACATAAACTTTAAAATATAATTGGTTTTATTCCAGTGAAAACAGTTGCACAACTTGTCAAAAACCAAAACATGTTAAATTACCTCCTGTCAGCTGTAATTAAAAACATTTTTAACTCGCCTGGGCTTTTCTCTCTTTTATTGCAGTTCCACTTTGTGATCATTTATGTCAAATATTCCCTAAGAGAAAGTTCAGCTCATTCGAGGTGGGGTTCTGTGGAGAATGATGAACAGATAATATCTTACCTGATGTAGACAGCTTATTGAAGGACCTCAGTTTGTAAAAAGTTTAATATTGATAACTTTAACAATTCAGTGGCTACTTCTACCATTCACAAGACATGAAGTGGATCACTGTTATCTTAAAAAAAAGCTCCAATTTCCAAAAATTCATAGAAGCTTAATACAGTTTCATATATTATATCTTACCACGTCCATTTATGTTGAATTACATGGTTATTTTTAGTTCATTGTAAGCAGCAGCAGCAGCAGCTAGTCGGAGTCTAACTTATTCATGTAATTTAAAAACAGCTTTTAGAAAACCTCATTTTCATCAAGTGTTGTGAAAATATAAAAACTGGAGTTGTTTTGAGACAGCAGATCCACTTTCATAATGACCCGGCTGTCACAAGTAATTATAGCGTGTCAGTTTGGTCCAAGAAGGCCCAATTCCAAAGGACTTCACTACCTCTTGATACTATTTGACAGCGTAAAAGTTTAATTTATGTAGTTCTGATTTGCTTCCATTATTGAGCTTTTTATATCTGGGAGTTTCGTGCAACAGTCTAATCTGGATCTTGTCCCTCATTCTTGAGAAACCCAAGTGACTTCAGCTGAAAAATGTGCAGCTGCATAGGACCATCACAATTTAGTTCTTAAAGGGGTGCCCAAAAGAACAGGAAAGCAGGCATCTTGTTAATGTCTGATTGAGAAATATAGTTGAGAATTGAAAAAAAAAGAGCCAAGTTTAAGAAAAAAAAACTTCCCTGAAAGTTTGAAAACACTTATTTCAAATGTACACTCTGCAGATTGTTCTTAAAAGTTCTGCTTTTCAGGGAAAAATTATATAGTGAACTTTAGTGGAAAATAGAGAGGAGGTGTTAATAACAACAAACAAAGTCAGTCTGTTAAAGGGGACAGACAGAGGCCAATTTCAAGGTGTTTAGATAGACTATGATGCAAAGTCTAATTTATTTTTTATATATACAGCATTTTCATTTTAAATGAAGACAACATAGTTATTTTCTTGTGGTATAGCATTTTGATGTGTACTTGGAGTTTCTAGGAGTGTAGAAAATTTGAATTTAGTCTGTCCCGGTGCTGCATAGATACAGTATTTATACCAACTACAATTTGGTCGTCTTCATTCTCCTCTGGCTCGGGGTCAGACTCTGGCTTTATCATGTAAGGCAGGATGGACAAGTCTTTCGTTGTTGACATCTTTTAATTAATTTGTAAATAAAATTTTTTTTTGCGTCACTAGATAGTGATAAACCCCTCTATCAAACTGGAATGAACAGGTCTGGAAGCAGGAAAAAGGCCAGAAACACCTCAGAGGTGAAAGAGGGTCTGGTAAAATAAGGAGGAATTCAGACCAAAGCATTGTAGTTCCACTTTATTTAGACCTCAAATGAATGATTTAAATGTGAAAAAGAAAGATTTAAAAGTATGTTGGAACCAGAGTCTGCAGAGTGAAAGGAGAATGAAGTTCTCTTTGGCAATTCCAGACCTTTTTTTGGCAGTTCTGTTGCATATTCTATGACATCAAAGTACAGAAAATGTCATAGAGAATAAGAAAAAACTGAACTAGTTGAAAAATATGACACTAACAGAAAATTAAGTTATCTTTACAGCACTGGGAGAAACGAAATTAAACTTTTCTGTACTCCTAAAGACTTAAAGTACACAACAAAATGTATTTAATGGCTAAAAAACTGGAGTTTGTATATGTCCCCTTTAAACTTTGGTCATGTGCTGAAAAGGTTATCAACGTAAAGGAAACAGTATCATAGAATAAAAGATGAAATTGACAAATCTTTAGTCAGGGTACAGTAAGAATATTTTTACCTCCGTTTTTAATAAGTTGTGGATATTCAGGTTTGCTTGAGCTGCAATGGGCATTTCATTAATGTTTGTGTTGATGAAAAAATATAGAAACTGAAAAAAATGCATCCAGAGTGGTTTTGGGCCTCTGATGAGTGAAACAAAAATACATATGTGCTGGTATTGCCTGGCTCTTTTTATCGAGTTGATGCCACAATGAAAATAAAAAAAAAAAGCCTAGAATTCCTTAAAGGAATATTAAATGATAAAAAAATACTACTTATATGGCACCTTTCTATCCAACCAGTGCTTTACACTATTATCTGTGTCCTCATTCACAGGGAGCAGGGAATCGAACTGCCAACTCTCTGATTAGAGGACAACTTTCTATCACCATTTTGGCTAAAATGATGATTTTTCTATAAAGGATGCACTTGAATGATCAGTTTTTCTGAATAACATCAGGTGTAATGTTAGCATGTTAGCACTCGGAGGACGTGTTGTGCATGACTCTCAGCTACTACCACTTCAAAGTTAAGCTCTGTAAAATTCAACAACTTATTTTGTGCGATGTTTGATTGGCTGTGGAGGCCATCTTGAATGGAGTTGACTTCAAAAGGTGATCAGTTGTGGACGTACATTTCAATAAAGTCTACCTGGTGGAGATATTTTGCTAACAGACACACAAAAGCAGCAGGTAACAGTCTCAGTGTTTCTTGTATGATTTTTTTTTGACAGTTTCAGTGCTGAAGTGTATTTTCAATCTTTCACCTCTTCCCTCTTGTGGAATGTCCAGTGTGCACATTTCATGGGCTGAAGTCAACAAACCTCACTGGGAAACAGAAAATTACTTTGTTTTCAAGACAGCAAAAGAGAATTTGTGGTATTTATTCACACAAGGTTCATGTAAGGGGAACAAAAACAAAAAAAGGCTTAAAGAATGTTGAATGAAGTAGTAAAAACAGACAAGACAGTGACTTTATCTGTATAGATAATGAAATAACTTTAAACGTATCTCTGTATCATTTATATGGTGCAGATGTACACAGACTGTATAATGCTCACATGCACTGGATATGAGCAACATAGCCACTGGCATATCCGGGTGTTCATGACCCCCTTTTTACTTGTTTGTGTCTCGTTCTGCCCAGTTAGCCTTGCAGAGCTTAATAAAGCTTTCATTGTGTTTTTAATTTCTGTCCAGTTGTTCTTAGAGAGGCTGGTGTGTGTCAGAACCAGGATCAGGGATCAGAGAACAAGGGCATTGGCACTTTTTGTGGTGCCAAAGGCTGGATAAACATTCCTAAGATTCTAAGAGATTTCTTCAAAGTTGCAGTTCTGGCGAGGGTCTCTAGATTGTGTGCTGAAAGACAAAATAACCACCCTTTCAACAAAAGCTTTAAATTTGAGGCCAGTTAATTTTTTTCCCCAAACTGATTAGTTTAGGCTAAATTGGAATAATCTCTTGCTTGTTTTTTTTTGCCATGTCATTTGGATTATGGTAATTAATCACTGATCTCTATGGAACTGTTGTATTTTTCTAGTCTTTTTTAATGATACCACCACAAGAGGAAACAGTTAGTAACCCAGCTAATGAGACAAAATAGTAGTATTTTCTTTAATCAAATTAAAGAAAATGCTGCCCAAGGTAACTCGGGTTGACATGTCCAGAAGGTACCTCGGACTAGACCAAATACTTGCTGGACAAAATAAATACCTCAGAGCACCCTGGATGTGCTAGAGGAGGTAGACCCTCAACCTGGTCTGAGATAAACGGCATAAAAAGCATCAACAAGCTTTATGGGTCGGATCTGTGGTCCTCCACAGTCACTTTTAAACATTCCATTGGAGAGAGCTTGTATTTCCATGCATGGTCACAACTGTACACAAACAGGTGTTAATTCCTGGGGTTTTTTATGGTCACTGTTTGAATGGTATGTGCATATGTTTATATATAGGTATACCTTTCATTATTATTATATACATATGCATTTTTTATTGCTGTTTTTTTTGTTATCTCTGTTTCTGCAGGTGTGCAGCCAAGATGTCGGGTGTGTTGTCTTGTGTCTTCTCAATATATATTTCACATATCTTCTAATCTCTCTTTCACTCTTTCCCATTACATTTCACTTTTTTCTTCTCTTTCTTTTTCTTCTTTAAAAAAAGTCACTGATGATGAAGAAACGAAGAAACTAATATTCAGTTCTGCTTTCTGCTGAAGTGGCTTTAAAAAAAAGCATCGACTTCAAGCCTCTGCAACTTTGGTCACTATGTGCCCCCAAACCTTTGCTTCTTTGTCATCACTTTAGTCCACTTACAAGTAGTGGGATTTATTTGGACTCCAATGCATTGCAACAAACTGAACAACAATAACTGTAAAGAGGTCAATTACTGCGGTTTAATGCAGTTTTTTTTTTTTATTCCATCACAAAAAGACATTATGATACATAATTACAAGCTGTAAAATCAATGATACACACAGGAGTCAGAGTTAAGTTACATTTAAGAAAACTGTTTAAAAGTGTTCCCTGGCACACACTTAGTGCCATCTCGTAAATACAAGTACTATAAAAAAATGAACTGTCTGGATTGAACCATGGAGGTATGCTCCCTTGATTAAACATACACCCTAAATAAATAAGTAAAATAATATTAACAGCATATTCAAATATAATCTAACTCTAATTTTAGAGAAACAGTAAATTATTTGTGTTACTGTTGAAACTTCAATGAGGATTACTGAATTACCAGGTTCTACCTGAATGCATCACAAAGACATCTATATGTGTTGCAATAAAAGTTTTCTTTTTAGTGCCACACTGAGTAATCATCACAAAGACTGGATAAAACATGACTTCAAGCTGAAGGTCTTTACACATTTTGACTCATAAACTCTAAACGGTTGATTGTAAATCAACTCTTTTTTTTGACCCCAAACATTAAAAGCTGTGTGTGCTGAATATAGAGGTGCACAATTCAGATCTATTCACTGGTTTTGAAGAGTTATTCTAAAAAGTCCACATATGAGATATGTGGGGGCAGATTAACAATGGATGGCCCCTTCAGCAGATGATAGCCGGAGGTCTTGAACTCCATCTGTGAGAGGAAACTCGCCTGAGGAATGTATGTTCTTTTTGTAATTTTGTGATTTTTTTAAAATCTCCCATCTTTGTTCAAGTTTGTGTAAGTGAACCCTTTCTTGTCGAAAAACCCCATTCATGCAGCTCCATCACTGAAAAGACATGTCAATTATTTGCATATTTAGAAGATAGAAAACAGCTTTGGGAGATTATGTGTTGCGTCGGCTGACAAATTGCCGCCCACGGTGATAGTATTAAAAGGACAGCGGTGACTGCGTTTAAATGTCAGAACTACAAAAACACTTTGGAACTGCAGTAGTAATAGTATTTCAATGCAGACAAGTGCAGCTGAAGAGCAGCTGAGTGTCCTCAACTGACTGTGATCCCATTTTCATGTAGATCACAGCTGTAGAAAAACAAAATGTGTTCACCACTACGACGATTTTCAGGGAGCAAGAATCTAAATTATGTTGGGTTTTTCTCTCTCTCTCTTCCTATTACTTTCCTTTAAAAGAAGAACACACACATTCATAGTCGCTTCAAAAAAACTGAAAAAAATAAATAAATTGCAGGGATTCTGTATAAAAACAAACAAAAACAGAATCTGTCCGGGAGTTTCTGCTGCCAAAAACACACAGCCACACTTCTACCGCTGCTGCACACTCAGTGGTCTGTCTGTGAGCGACGGTTAGAGGGAGTGACAGACGATACACGCTGAAGAATGTGATTTGGGTAAGTCTGCATTTTTACGGCAACCACTGGCCACTGTTTGTGAAGCTGACCATTAGAGAAAAATGTCAAGAATCCTCTTTAAATACCAGGGGGAAAAAACAACATGTCATGGCATGTCCGATTAAAGAAGAATTCCAACTTACTATGAGAAGAAAGCTTTCTGTTGATCAAATAAAGAAGTATAACAAAACCAACTTGATTCTTTTCGGGTTCGTTTAGGGTGGATTCACACCTGACACATTTGGTTCAATTTAAATGAACCAGAGTTTATTTCCAGCGTTGGTCCAGACTTTTTGTGCAGGTGTGAATACACTCATGAGAACTCTGGTGCGGATCAAACAACTGGACCAAGACCTGCTTTTTGAGGTGGTCTTGGTTCGCTTCCAAACGAACTCTGGTGCAGTTCACTTCAGTTTGCTTCTGGTGTGAATACAGACCGGACTCGAACCGAACCAACTGCATAAAACATGTGCCTTTTTGGACTTCACGGGCCACCGTTGCTGAGCTAAATAAACTGAAATCATACCTGTTTTGTCATCTTCTGCTTAGCAGCTCTGCTGCCAGCATGTAGTGGGTCAGAACACACAGAGCATCTCGTCTCCTTTACAGACGCAGCTCCATAATTAGAATATCATTGCAAAAACACCATTAAATTAGCTGTTTTTGACATTTTAAATGGTAATACAGTTGTACTAACAGCATAAATGTGCACATCAGAACCGCAGCACGCAGGACTTCCGTGATTTTTTCTGGGTCAGTCCTGCCCCCATCCTGTCTGTTCAATGGGAGCAATGATCCTCACCCTCATGGCTTTGTTTACAAGTTATAGTTTGTTGCAAAAAACAACAACGTGAATGCAAACTGCACCAAATGAAAAAAATGAAGTCCACTTTTGGTCAGAACCAAACAAGCGAACCAAAGGACTTTCCTGGTGTGAATACACCCTAACATTTGAACTAAATTGCTACCAACATGCAACATTAAAGGTCCTGTGTAATGCATATCATTCAAATATTAAAAGTTAAAGAAAATATATTAATATTTAGGAAACTTGACACAATACACATGATTTTAGCCATTTTGTTACATAACTGCTATTACTTTATAAATTTAGCTCAGCCAGATTGAAGCAGGAAGTGACATCAAAGGGGAACTCTTTAAGAAAGAAAACTCTCTGGTCTTTATTGAAACTATGTCTTTTTTTATCTGACTCTTCTTTATTTTTACTGGTGACTCAAAATAATCTAAAGAAACATCAGATTCTTCTCTACAATCTGTGTTGTCAGACTTTGTAGAAACCTGTCCTGCCTGCAGCTGGGAGGGCCTGCAGAGGGAGGTTTAGACCCCCTGTGAGTGCTTTGGAAAGGGGAGGGACTTATTGAAATAAAAACAAGATAAAAACAAGAGGCATTTTTATCCACCTCAGTGTCTCCAAAAGTCCTCAGCAACACCAGAAAAAGTAGCTAGATTTGTTGCTAGTTGCTTTTTTTGAAAGCAGTCTGAGATCCTGCTAAATTGGCACCACTAGCTTTATGCCAAGGCTACAACCATGGTTGCGACAAAGTCTTGGAAACAGCCCAGTGATACCTGTACCTGCATCCTGAAGTGGTCCAAAAGAGACCCACCAGGGTGGGTATATAAAAGCATGGTGCGGGTGCAGAAAATAATTTGGGCATGTGGAAAATAGCAAGACATCTATTTGGTCAGTACTCAGAGAGCAGCAGCATCATGATTAAAATAGGAGGTTTATCAAACTGCTGCAATCCCACTACATTTGTAGAAGAAGCAGGTCAAAACAAAAACCTGGTTTCAACTTAAGTTAATAATTTGTATGAAACAAACTACATATTTAGTAATAGAAAGAAAACTATGCATTTAGAGTTGATGTTGAGATTTATAGATTAAGTGAGGTGAAGTTTTTGGGTGTCATTGATAAAAAGCCGACAGGAAAATCTCATTTAACTTAAGAATAAAAATAGCAAAATCAATTGCACTGCTGTATAAAGTAAAAGAGTTATTGAATGATAAAGCTCTGTTTTTATTGTATAATGTAATGGTTGTTCCACATTTACTTTACTGTACTGAAGTTTGGCGAAAAGCATGAAGGACAATTACAATTTCTTTTTTTATTTTATTAAAAATGAGCTATAAGAATTATTAGTAGAAAGTGCTATGGTCATCAAACAGATATATTGTTTCATTAGTTGATTATAAAATTTCATTATTTGATTGATTATAGTATTTTACAAGTCGTGTAAAGCCGTTATAAAATATTTCCTTCAAATATTTAATTCAAATTTGTTAAGCGAGAAAGTCATTATAACCTTAAGGGAAGGAAGATTTTTATAAAGCCTCCATTTCAAACTAGTATGAAGGAGTGATGTATTGTAATTCAGGGAATATGTTGGAATAATCTTGCTACTATTCTAAAAACCTCTAAAACAATTTGAGTTTAAAAAGATGATTAAGTCGAAGTTATTGGGAAAATATGATACCATTTGTAGCATTTAGTGGAAATAAGAAATGAAGGAAACCTGATGTTTTTGTATTATTTTTTGTTAATTTGGAGATCGTTCAAACTTGAGTTTGTTGAAGTTATTTTTTTGGAAATAAGGCAGATATAAGATTTTTCTGTTCACTCTGCGCATTCTTCATTTTTTGTTTTACTGTATATTGATTATTTTGTTTTTATGAATGAAATAATAAAATAATAAAAAAAAGAAGTATGTGGACATCCAGTATGAAGAGGTCTTAGGTAAGAATAATGACTTTTTTGTACAAGAAATCTGTTCCTTCATTGACTAAGAAATAAAATTGTAAAATGGCAAGATTTAACTGAAGCTTGATCCCAAAGTAAAACCTTTTCATCTTTGGACAAAAAAGTCATACTGTTTATATCACATTTATGGCTGATTAAAAATGTTGTTAATTCAGAATCAAACTAGGTTTTTGTTTCATCATTTAAAGAGATTCTAAAGACTTGTTGACTTTTAATTGTGTCCAAAATATTGGATCATATCAAGCTTTACAACTCAGAGGCAGTAAATCTGGAAACTTTGTTCTCAAAGTTCATAAAAGTAATACAGACAATAAAACTGTGACATATCTCAAAGTATTGTACATGCTTGAGCGGTACCAGGCATTCAAATGTCAGGATGAAAATATTCAGAAAGAGAAAAAGGAAAAAAAAGTTAATCATCCATGCAAGTCAGATGATCTTTGAAGTTGTAAATAGCCAGGGGCAAGCTGTTGTTGAGGCACCAATGAACATGACATGCATGTTGAAGAAAAATATTTCTTTGAACAAACTCTGTGCTCCTTGAGTTGACCCAGAGTTGAACAGGTTTCTTACCAGACATATTTTGAACCATGTTGAGTTAAACAAGCGTCGCACAAAATAAGTGGCTAAGTTGGACACAGAATTCTTATCAAAGAAGACATTTATCATCTTGACTGACTTAAACATTTGGTTAGGGTTAATTAGAGAAACAGTTTGTAATCCAACCCTGAAAAGCGTGTGGAAAGCAATAGACATTTCTGCAAAGGGAATAAAAGCCACACGTTAAAGTGACTTGTTCAAATCCACAAATGATAGTTTTTAGGAAATATGTTATAAAGCTTTGCGTGAGACAAAAGGAGACTTCCTACATTACTTCACACATCACAAGAACCAGGTCAACTGATGCAGAATAAAATTGAATTCATTCATGTCACCCCAAAATCAGAAAAAAAATTTGCATCCACACAGACTGGCTCATTGTTCATTTAGTAAATAGAGTAAATGTATTCCATCAATCCCCAATGGGGAAAATAATTCTCTGCATTTTTCCCATGGCATATGTGAGCACACGTGGAGCAGTGGGCTGCTATCTGAGGTGCACGGGGAGGAGCTGGACAGGGGTTAAGGGTCATGCTCAAAGAGCATATTCCTTGTATAAATCATTTGTGCCATTTAGGGGATTCAATTTTGTGATCTCCCATTCTCTTTTGTATCGCCACTGTTAGCTCCGCCCTCACTTTATTGATTTTTTATATGATAATTTTTTTTCCTAAAGAAGTTTTTTTAGAAAGAAAAAACTGCCACTTTAACATGGTAGAGGGGTTTGAGTACCCCCGTCATCCCGAGGGGCTATGTTGTCTAGGACATTAGCTTCTGGTAGGGTCTCCCATGGCAAACAGGCCTCGGGAGAGACTAATGGTGCGTTCTCACCGAACGCGTTTTGAGCGGCAGGAGCGGCCGGTTTACATGCAAAGTATATGGCGGACGCGCCT
>JARVGW010000309.1:4206363-4218523 GCA_031762495.1 Anablepsoides rubrolineatus | reverse complement strand
ACATAGAGCGTCCAACTTGAGGCGGTGGGCGCGTTTTGGCCGCTCAAAACGCGTTCGGTGTGAACGTACCATAAGAGTGATTCAAAACCCTTGATGAAATGGAAAAGCAACCACATCAGGAAACCTCCCTGGCTCCTTGAGCTTGACTGAGTCAATCCAGACTCCATCAAGGTCAGGTGCAATGTATGCCAGGCAGCAGGTGAGGGAGAGTCCCTGGCCATGCTGATTCCTGGTGACATAGACTGGTTCTATGGATGTGGAATGTAACCTCGGCTTGGCTGTATATTTCAGTGTTGGAGTTCTCTCCAGTGAATAAGAGAGTTGTCTCCAGGAGGGAAGGTTCTAAATGTTGTTTGTGCTTATGCACCAAACATCAGTTCAGATTACCCAGCCTTTTTGGAGTCTTTGGATGGTGTCTTGGAAGAGGTGCCGTCTGTGGATTCCCATGTTCTACTGGGTGACTTTAATTTCTATGTGGGCTATAATGGAGTTATGTGGAAAGGGGTGATTGGGAGGACTGGCCTCCCTGATCTGAACCCAAATGGGGTTCTGTTATTGGACTTCTGTGCTAAGTACGGGTTGTCCATAACAAACACCATGTTCAAGCATAGGGTAGTCCAAGCATAGGGTAGTCCATAGTGTACTTGGCCAGGTCACATTAGATCAAATGTCGGCAACAGGCCTACTTTGCAGATGTGACTTCTAGGACCTGTGGGCTGAAGGTCATTGGTGCCTGTCATGGCGGCAACCAGAGGACACACTGGTCAACACCAGCAATGGAGGCCTTCAGACTGAAAAAGGAGGCCTTCAGTATTTGGCTTTCCTGGAGAACATCTGAAAATGTAAAGCATTCCCTGTCAATGGCTGTACTTGGTTTGGATGCGGAACTGCTGACCTGGACTGAAGATATCGTTGGGCAGTGGAAGAAACACTTCGAGGATCTCCTCTATCCACCCTCCATGTCCACCTTTGAGGAGGCAGAGTTTGAAGACTCTGTGGAAGATGAGTTCATTACCAGAGGTCACAAAGGTAGTCAAAAGGGTCCTCAGTGGTAGGGCACCAGGTGTGGACAGGATTCGCCCTGAGCTGCTGAAGACTCTGGATGTTGTGCAGCTGTCCTGATTGACACGTCTCTTCAACATTGCATGGAGGACTGAGACAACTCCTATAAAGAGGCAGACCAGGGTAGTGGTTTCAACTTTTAAAAAAGGGGGGCCAGAGAGTGTGTTCTAACCATCATGGGATCACACTTCTTGCCCTCCCCATGAAAGTTTACTCCAGGGTGTTGGAAGAAAGGCTCCGATTGATCGTTGAACCTTGGATTTAAGAGGCTTCTGTCCTGATCGTGGAACAGTGGACCGGATCTTTACCCTAAGGTGGTCATGGGAGTTTGGCTCTCCGGTCTACATGTGTTTTGTAGACTTGGAGAAGGCTTATGACTGTGTTCCTCGAGGCATTGTGTGGGGGATGCTGCAGGAGTACGGAGTGTCTGGGTTGCTATTAAGAGCAATTCAGTCCCTGTATAACCAAAGCAAGAGCTGTGTTCACATTCTCAGTACAAAGTCGAGCTCATTCTCTATGCCGGTTGGACTCCACTAGGGCAGTCCCTTGTCTTGGATCCTGTTTGTAGTGTTCATGGACAGGATCTTAAAGCACAGTGGTGGAGAGAATGGTGTCAGGTTTGGGAACCGCAGAGTCTTGTCTCTGCTTTATGCAGATGATGTGATTGTGTTGGTGTCTTCAAGCCAAGACCTTCAGCATGCACTGGGGTGGTTCACAGCTGAGTGTGAAGCGGCTGGGATGTGAGTCAGTTCCTTTCTAGCCTGAGGCCATGGTTCTTAACTGAAAAAGGGTGGAATGCCCCCTCCAGGTTGGGATAGTCTCTGCCTCAAGTGGAGAAGTTTAAGTATCTGGGTTACTTGTTCATTTTGTTCTCAGCTTTGTGTCGGCCGCCCCTTATTGTCACAAGTCCGAGCAAATATTTTGCCCCCTTTACACATACAAAATTGTTATGTGAATGGTCAGAAAGTTGTGGATTTGTTTAAGTTGACAAGTCCTCAGACAGCAAAGGCAGCATTTTGCTTCAAATTTTCATTATTGCTTCTAGAAGCTGTCTGTATTACACACAAGCAGACACTTAGAAAGATAATTAAATGACCAAAAACTCATGGATAGAGATAGTAAAGATGTTGTGTATGGAGGAATTCATCTGCCCAAAAGTGTAGCGATTTAACCATGGCAGATTTGTGGCTAATACTCGATGCCGTGTGTCTCATTGACTGTGAAAGGTGTGTGACAAAACGAACCTTTAAGGAGTGACGGTTTTTGAGAACGGTTTGGAAAAGATCACATTTTACTCTAGCACAAAATATTACACTAACACATTTATTTACATTTATTTAATTAATTCATAGTTGTCTAATTCAAATAAAGACCGTATACCTGTTATTAACCTACCTATATTTTTGTACAAATAATTTCAAAAAACCATCAATATACTGTATGTGAATATTTTGTCCTTTTTTGTTCACAATAAATTCTAAATATTTACATACTTGATCAAAGCTCTATCAGTTGGAGACAAAAGCTATAAAAAGCAAGTTGTGTTTGAATCTGAGCAATCAATAACCGACTAAATTTATGGACCTCCAGTCAAGTGGAAAAGCACAATTGCACTCAACCTCACAGCACAGCCCAAATGTCCATGTTTTTCTCTGCAGAGCTCCTAGTTGCAGCATGTTGACTCAAGGCTCTTACTTAAATCGTACATTAATCAGCTGGATTCAGAGGCTACGTGTAAAAGCGGAGAGCTGAGAGCTCTTGGAGGGCTACAATGAAATGATGATGAAACTGGGTCACTGGAAAGGAGAGCGTGACTGTGGAAACCCTGCAGTCTCCATGGCAACTGTACTGTTGACACAGCTACCACCGCCATGATGATGATGATCATGATATTGATGAAAACATGTCGTACTGCATGTTACATGGATTGTCTATGTCACAAGGTGTAAGGATTGTGGATCAGTTGTGCACTGAAACAAGCTTTAATGCAAATTGTCAAATTGTTTTAAGTTAATTAACTCTTGAACAGAATGCATTTGCACCTAAATGATTATTCATTTTACTGCTTTGGAAGTTTACATAAAAAAAGTTGTAGTAACAGGGGTTAGGACTGCATTGGCCTAGTGGTAGGAAAGGACTGGGAATCAGATTCCCAGCCCCTGCAGCATGCCAAGGTTTCCTTAGGCACGACACTGAACATCCAACTGCCTGCAATATGTTCATCAGGGTGTGAGTGAAATTATATAAGTGTTCCACATAGTGTGCAAATTATATAGTTGAAAGCATGAGTGCAAGTGTGCGTATGTGTGTGTGTGTGTTAATAGGAAATAACCTGAAGTGCTTAGCAGAACTTTGGTAAGGTTAAAGAAGGTGCTATAAATTGTAAATGTGGACTATTTAACATTAAGAGCAAAATCCTAGATGTGTCATTGTGTGTCAATAATCCCAAAAAGATCAACTTAGGTGATATTTGAGATCATTTTTTCTTCCGTACGTTTTTTGGCATCTAACTCGTTCCACAATTTTTGTGCTATTTCAACAATTCATATATCAAAACCTTCAGTTCATTCATGTGAGGGGTGTTATAAATTTTGGTATTTCAGCTATTTATACATTTTAAGCTATTTCACTTTTTTAGCCACTTTTTGCCATTGAAAATGAATAGAGCTGTTTTCAACATCCTTAAACTCCTTTAAAAGGTTTTTTAAATCTTTACAGCATCTTTCTGGTTCTACTCCTTTTACCTTCCTTTTGCTATTTTTAGCTACTTTCTTGCTAATTTTAGCTTTTTTCTGCTATTTCAACAAAAATTATTGTTTCTTCTGCTTTTTTACTTTTTTGTGCTTCTGTCTGCTAATTTGAATTATTTATGCTCCTTACAGTTGCGTTTTGCTATATTCAGCTATTTTAGTTTTTAGCTATTAGCTATTTTATGCTATTTCAGCTAAATTTTTGCTGCTTTTTATGGTTTTTCAGCTTTTTTTTTTGCTTCTTTCAGTTCTTCAAGTTTAACTTACAATAATACTTTTGCTATTAAACATTTTCAGCTTAAGTTTTTAGCAACAGGAATTCACACTAGCATTTTTGCAGGACATGCAATTTTTCTAGTTTATTTGCGAGTGGATTCATTTTCAAAACACTGATCATAAAAACATTACACACACAGGTTTGTATTTCTATCCTAACCCTGACTCTTAGTTCTAAACCAAACCACCTACCCAAAAATGACATTCCACCATGTTAGGACTATTGGTCCTGACAAGATAGGTGTTTATACCAGAAACGGTCCTGAAAAAGTAACAATAACCAGGTACACACACACAGTCTATGTTTACTGACTTGTGGAACTGAATAAAAAAGCATTTTACTTCCTAAAATAGCACAATATAATCCAGCTGCTCAACCTGACATGTCAAAAAAGGTGTTAAAGTACTTTAATTTTCCCTCACTGTAACATTAGTGACACTTTCTAATAATGTCTTTTACGGAACATTATTGTTCCTGATATCAGTTGAGTGGAGTTTTGTAAATTGACTGAATTGACAGAGCAATTCTGAAACATCTACTGCCTGTGCAGACACAGAGAGTGTGGTGAGGGCACTGTAATAATTTTCTAGTAAGTCATATAAGTCAAGAAGTGAAGAGTGGGATCATTATCCTATTTCTTTGGGGTCTTAACACAAGCAGCTTTCATTCAGTTTCTTTTAAACCTAAATGTCACCTGAACATCTGGATGGATTTTGCAGAAACCTTCAGAAAACAATCATTGGAGGTACATCTACAACAGATTATCTTTTATAGTAAATCAGATTGAAGATGGGCACCACAAACAATAGGCATTATAAAACACAATAATGGCTATAACCCAGTTATTGTCTTACAATTTGGTGTGGTAGTAATAATACAGCCTGATAAGTCTGTGTTTTACACATATTAAGCAAAAATTGGTCGATAAGAGTCATTACAATACTTTGACCAAGAAATTATACGATACTGCATAGGATCTCACATTCTAATTTTAAGGCTCAACAAAACCATAGAGGATCATAGTTTAAAACTCTGGCATGAATGGTAGTGGGTGATATGCATTCCTGAAAGGAACGCTAAACCTTTTATTATCAGAACAATGACCTAACTGAGACAACAGCAAAGTTTCTTATAGTAAGAGAATAAAAGTGAAATTTAAAACAGCATTAGCAACTCAAAAGTGTAAGTATGCATAGTATAAAAAACTATTCTTTAATGGGATGTATAGCATTCAGAGCATGAAGCTTAACAAAAATTGGAGACAGAATTTTGGAGTCTCTGCTAAATCAATCTCAGCTCTTCACTTTTTAATCAGAGCTCCTGTAGGGGAATGTGGAGCGAGGCAAAGTCAAATATTTATGTCTGCAAGTAATTGGACTTTTCATGGAAATTGTTGGGAGGAGAGGATCCAAAAAGCTAAGAACTGTCTAATAATTAAACAAAAAAATATAATAAAAAATATTATAAGTACGAAGATTTGGTGTAAGATGATCTTGAAAGCGCAGACACTATATGTGAACTGTTTGTGATATACATCGCTACGGCTCCTGGAAAGATTGACTTTGAGCATGTCTATCATTTAATTGATCTCCAATGGAGGAAGATAGCTATAGGATCCACTACACTTACACACAAATGTATACACACACATATTCTTTAATGCAAACACCAAAGTGTAGGCACTACAAGGATTAAAATCTAATTTTTCCTGTCATTAGTGGCAGAAGGGAGTGTGACAAAGATAATGTTGTCACACAATGATGTCCACTTCACTAAGTGACAGTGAGGATTGCTTTCTTTCTCTCTCTCTTTGTGTGTGAGTGTGTGTGTTATATGCAGGTCACTGGCCACAGAGGAGGGGAATAGCTGGACTTGATTGAAGGTGGCGGTTAATTCCAGGGCTTCCCACCGAGATTAGAAGAGAGAAGGAGAAAGACGGAGGGGTGGGGGTGTAAAGGTTAGAGCAGACGACATGAGACCAAATGAATTTGCAGTAGCCTTTCTATTTCTGTTGCTGTTAACCAAAGAGGAAGCTAAGGCGTGCAGTGCTGTATGAAAAGAGGGGAAGGAGTGATGGCACGCAGCAAAAATGTCAGCATAAATTCAAAACAGAAAATTCTTTGGAGTTAATGATTTTAATTTTAAAAACAATGAGTTTTAGGTATTTAGGTTCAAAGCTTTGGGCAATTTTGTTTTGCATTATGGTGGCCTTCAAAGCACCACTTGTAATTAACTTCAACATTTCGTGTTTAACTTTGACTAACCATAACATCATATTCCTCATCTCGTTGCTACTGCTGAGCACTGCTAAGAAACAATATATGAGCTCTACCTGGTATTTCCTTTATAGAAACAACATTTTACCACATCCTCTTACACTCCCCCCAAAAGGACAACATATATGTCTGGCTAAATGTAAAATAAATAATACAGAAATACTACTAAAAATAAAAGTAAGAGAGTTTTACTCACTGTTAACTTGTGGGGAGTAACCGCCATCTTGAATTCTGATCTCCTACACTTTCCCACAAGAAATTCACACTAGAGGGGTGGTCCAGTTTAACTTTATGCCTTGTAAGAGGGAAATTCCCACTTCCCAGTATAACTGGGCTGCAGCAAACGTAGCCAGCATAAATGCAGTAAAATGGAGATTTTACACTGCAAATTTTGCCAGCTGCCATCTACTTTTAAACCCTGTATACCTCCACTTAGTGGTGGGATGGCATCATTTCACAGGTATAATAATCATCATGCTTTACGGGGAAATGAAGTTTATAGTCAGTTATGACTTTAAAGCACCATATGCCTATTTTAGGACATTAATACATCTTTGAAGCACTTGTGGGCTATTTAAAATACACTGGTGAGCCACATTTGGCCACCAGGCCTCAAGTGTAACATGGGTTGTAGATGATTTGATGACCTACATGACACCTTGGATCAGGATCAGGACTAATTCAATGTGAAGGTATATTGCTGCATTCAAAGTACTCACCAAACAGTGTTTTTGAGGTATATTTTGAACTGCAGGATGCTGCTACATGCTAAATATTATAATACATAAGCCTGATACTTCATTGTTTCCATAATCTTGCACATTAATGAATGTGGAACTTTTTCAGAACAAGTGAAAGCTTTAAAAAACACTTTAACACTATTGAATGTTTAATAGCTGCAAATATTAGCACTTCTACTTTCCCACTGCTGATTGTCCTGTGTTATTACGTTGCAGATGTTTCACAGTCATCAGGTAAGGAGTTCTCGCTCAGCATGGGTGTGATTGCAGTGATACTTGAGTTTAACACTGATATAGATCCAAATAAAGGAAAAAAAAAAGACTCATGCTTCAATATCCTGAAACTTTCTTTAAAAACAATCAGAATACTTTACTGGAAATTTTATTTATGGTATTTAGGTGATAAAATCAATAATATTGGTCCAACAAGTTAGAAGCCCTCATTTATGACACACCATCTGAGTCTTGTAATTATTTTTTTTTTGAATCTGTGGTTTTATATTTTTCACCAGCAGCTGATTTAAAGTCACTGTCACAAATTTTGACACCTATTTTTAAACATAAACATACTTTACCAGTTCAGTTTTGTAAAAGTGTTGATGAACTGTATGTGATTTACAGCATGTGATTTCTTGACTCTTCACTTTTTAAACAAACTCTTTTAGAGGAATTAAATGTTAGGTTTCACTTTTGCCCTGCTTTCACAGTTCCTTTTATGAGCATTAAAAAAAAAGCATCTAGATTCATGATATAAAACCACACTGCGCGTTTGCCTCATATTTGCCTAAATACACTTGTGTGTTGACCTCATAGTGGTGAAGAAATAAAAACACAGCTGACTTTCTTTCTAAATGGCTGTATAAAACAAATTAACTAAAAGTTTACTATGGAAAACAAGACTCTGGTGTTATGATGGTGGAACATTTAATTTTGTTTTTTGACACATGTGGCTGCTTTTGGCTACTAAAGATAGTTAGGGAAGAATATTGAAGAAAAAAAAAACACTGCTGGTCAGTTCATCAGTTCAACTCCTACTAACTACCTTCTGCAGGTCCTGTGAGTGGGCAGTGCTGGTTGGCTCTCAGCTGTTCCCCATGACGGCTGATTAACATCCACACTACTTGAGGCTGAGTTGGACCATGAGTCCTCAATGGATCGTTAATTGCCACACAGTGATGATAAACTGACAACACTTGAGGCTTTGCTTGAAGTGACTTGTATCTAGAGTGAATGATAAACTTTGTACTTACCAGTGTCCCTGCAGAGTCCTTGTGGGTATCTAATCAAACCAAAACCTGAGTCATTCTTCAGTGTCATCCTACAAACCCTGCAAACAAAGGTAATCTTCAACTCAGCTGTCTGCCTGCTCTCCAACTCTGTCCTGAATGAACCACTTAACTGGAATCCTAGGCTTTTCCCCCTCTGGTCCAACAAAGAAGAAAAGAACCTTAAAGAATTTCTTTCACAAGCAATAAGGAATACCACAGACTCACTACCCACTGTTCTCTTCAGATCATGCCATCCCCAATGATCCTCCATTCCTTGGATCTCCAATATGTCCTTTTGCTTTCTTGAGCTCTAAACACTTGGTTACATTTATTATGACCACAAAAGACCACATATGACCCTGAATATGCTGCATTGATCCTCATAAACTAGCATACACGTATGTGTGCAGAGGCACCCGTTCCATGTGACCCTGATCGAGCCATGCTTTATTAAAACCTGAAAAAAGTACCATTTCCATGACACAATTATAAGAAAACCTCTCCAGTATATTAAATTAGCAACACTGGGTCATACATAATTATTCATTTCCAGTGTATAAAAAGTAAACATTTTGGGCAAAGACTTTAAACATCGCAGGTCTATTGAAATAGATGCTGCTTTTAGAAAATACAGAAAAAGAATATCCTAGCTTGTTTGTTTTTTTACACAAACATTAAATTGTCATATAATTTTAGGGACTCATGCTTGCTTTAAATAAAATAGTATTTTTTTTAAGTTTCTTCTGTGTTCATTTATAACATTCTGGGTTATTCAGAAAACATCCAAGACTAGAACCCTAGATGTCCAGACCTAACCGTGCTGTGGATAAAAATTTTGTGGGTATGTAACAGACAAAAGCAGGTACAATGAGGATGAGGATGGAAAGACCAGTGAAAGATATCTTCCTTTTGTACGGAAATGTTATGTGAACAAAGGAATCAAAGCTGTTAAGATGCAACATAGCAGAGGGATGTTTTGACCTCAAACCACAAAAGAAGATAAGTAGAAGAGAGGTGTTGATGAACCAAAGTACTGAGTTTCTTAGAGGTTGTACAAACTCTCCATCTGTGTGAGGACCATTGTTCATTTGTTCTCAACTAACATCCCAATCAATTTCTAAATAAAATGTATGTGAGCTGGAAACTGTGTCCATCTGAGAGTGTGTACATTTGTGTACATGCATAAATTTAACACAGACAAGATTGCTTCGTTGTATGACTGTGTTTGCAAAGATGTGACTGAGCGTGTGTTTGTATGAATATCTGTATGCATTTGCATTTTATTCAAGTTCTCAAGGTTAGAGCAAACATGTACTCTAAGCAATATGATGCAAGTTAGCATATACTGAACCTAAATCAGGTTCAAACATTAAAAGATCTTTGGTGCAAAACAGAAACAGTTCAGGTACTGTTGGCATCAACCCAGAAAACGTTAACCAACAACAATCCAATAAATCAAAATAAAACTTGGATGTCACTCTAGGCTACCAATCTCCATTGAAGCACAACAAGTTTAAAGATCTTGCAGATTGATGGTGTTAAGGGTTAACAGGAAGGTTAGTTTGCTTCACCCCCACTAGTAACTAGTGTTCGATATAAGTCTTCTCAGGTTTCAGTTCACACTCACAGAGTTCGCTGTTTTGTCCACAAGACTATTTTTGGACAGTTTCTGTGAACCCACTTGAATATTGGTTCTTTTTGACCTCTGGTGATTTTAATTTAGTAGACAACCGGATAGAGCTTATCAATGATAAGGTAGGGTCTGGTCCAACGTGGCATGAGTTTACGCACAAATTTTCTAGTTTCAGTGATGGAGAGCAAAGTCAGAGCAAAGCTGTATTACCAACCTTATCCACCATTTGAAGTTCATCATGCGAGGCTTTCTGGTTATAATAAGCTTTGAATCCTTCTGCTGTTTTCTCTTTTTCTGAGCAAAGGAAAAAGTGTTTTGCATCACCCCCCTCTTGGTTACGTAGAACCATGAAGCTGAGGAAGCATGCACCAAAAATACCTTTGACCAACTTAAACTGATGGGTGGTTTCATCTAAGATTTGAGCATTGACATGCACAGATAGACTTTACGAGCAAAGTTTTTTATTGACAACAGAAACTGCATCTTTCCAGAGTGTAAACTCTGACAAACTACCAGCAGAAATCAGCCAAGAAAGCATGTAAATTATTTTAGTTAGCCCCATGTCATACCACTGGTATGTGTTCTGACTTGCTTTTACTCCGGCAACTCATCATCGTCCATGATGTGAAAAATTCATGTGACTTCCCAGCAAAGAGCTCTGTATGATTAAACATTCAGATTCCAACTCGGAAAATGGAAGCTGAAGTGGTCTCTTTCTGTCCCCGTCTGTGTCTCTGGTTTTCTCAGCCCAAAGAGGTCAAGCTGACAGCTCAGATGCCTCTATCTTTTCACATTCAGCTAAGATGGGAGGTTTTGGCAATGATCCCTCTAAGCGATTGTGTGCAGTTGCAGAGAAGTAGAGAAAAATTGACTGAAAGAGAGATGATGGGTGAATAGAGGAGGAATGAGTTAAAAACTATCAGCGGATCTGCGAGGGAGAGGAACTGATTTGAACTTCCTCATCACTTGTGAGAGAAGTGGGTGTGGAGAAGATTGAAGTGAAACATCAAGCACCTTTATTTTCTGGGTAAATGTTAAATAAATGACATAAACTACATCTGTCATAAAGATATACCGATGTTTTGTAGGTTAAGAGCATTGGTTCAAAAACAATCAGACATTTGAACACTAAAAACAATCACATTTTGTATCTATCTGCTAAAAATAACTGGCTGTAGTTGTTGGTCCAACTTTAAAATGACTCAATAAAAATATCAGCCAATTTAGTTTTTTTAAAACTATCAAGCTGTTAGATCACATTTATGCTTTTATTTTAACCAACTGTTTTCCCTTTGAGTCAGTCAGGATTTTACTCACTTCTGGCTTCTCAGTTCTTTTTTGGTTTAATGTGAACTAAATGTTTCAGCCACAGAGTCATGCTCTTGTTTTCTCCCACTGGGTTTGTAGCACCTGCTCATTTTTCCATGTTGTGATGTAATATTGAGAGTTTCACCTACTTCCTGTGTCTGTGTTGGATTTGATTTTAAAGTGCTACTTTTAAATTATGATTTAATTGTATTGTCAAGAAGTCAGTATCTTCTAAACTTCTAAAACCTGTTTTAGTAAGATGTATAAGTAAAGTCAAAGTTTATTTATATAGCACATTTAAAACCACCTCAGTTGACCAAAGTGTATCACAACAAACATCACATTTAGCTAAAGATGAAACAATATAAGATAAGAGAAGAGAAGATAAGGCCTTTATTGTCATTGTACAGAGCACAGTGAAATTACATTTCAGAACAAAATATATATATATATATATATATATATATAAAAAAAATTTATTAAGAAAGATAAAACAATAATACAAGTGGCAGTAAAATACCAAAAATATTAATACAAAGAAAAACAAAAAACATTATAAAAAGAACCATTCCTCCATCAGCTGCTGCTTGATCCATAGGGTCGTGGGTTCAGCAGCTTAAACAGTTACATCCATTCCCCATTTCATTCAGCTCACCTCGTCTTCAGCCCAGTCCATTTATTTTTTTCTCTCAGCAGTGGATCATTGAGGATGCTTTATGTCATGATCGGTTCTCATTTGTGCCTCCTCAGTACTTCCTCAAGTTTTGTAACCCCTAATTTACACTACATGCGTTCCGTCTCCGCTCCGCTCCGGTCCGACCTCCGCAGCAAATACGCAACCATTAT
>JARVGW010000309.1:4169037-4186503 GCA_031762495.1 Anablepsoides rubrolineatus | reverse complement strand
CATCAGAGTGTGCTTCCACAGCCGAATCTGCATAAAGAGAGAGACTACCCAGCCTCTAGTGGCCAGGGACCGTAACAGTTATTATTTATTTTCTAGTTTCAGTTAAATATATTTTCATTTAGGATGATTAATAAAGATTTCAGCCATCACTCAGGAGCAGTCTGTTTAAATGGTTAGTTCTGCTTCTTTATTGCACAATCAAATATAAAACAGATTTGAAAAATGTGGGCAAACCATTAAATAATGTACTTTATAATGTTGCTGCATATTAAATGTGTGTTTAAATAAAATATCTTCATCAGTAAGTCAAAATCCTCTTCACTTGTTATGGTTTCAGGACTACAGAAGAGGCTTAGGCCTCACAGCAAAAAAACTTCATGAGTTCTGATTTTAATCTCAGAATTCAGAGAATAAAATCAGGAATCAGTCAACCTCCAAATCTGAGTCAAATGGTCTTCTGTCGTAAAAGTCTGGAATGCTCTCTTCAGGTTGGGGGTGAGGTTCTACCTCAAGTGGAGGAGTTCAAGTAACTTGAGGTTTTGTTCAGGAGTGAGGGAAGAATGGAGCGTGAGATTGATAGACAAATTGGTGCTGAGCTGTGAGAAGCTCTCTGTTTACCAGTCAGTCTACATTCCTACCCTCACCTATGGTCACAAACTTTGGGTGGTGACCGAAAGAACAAAATTGCAGAAACTGGTGGTTGAAATGAGTTTTCTCCACAGGGTAGCTGGACTCTCCCTTACAGAAAGGGTGAGAAGTTCAGTTATCTGTGAGAGACTGAGAATAGAGCCGCTGCTCCTCCACATCGAGAGGAGCCAGTTGAGGTGGTTCGGGCATCTGGTAAGGATGTCTCCTGGACGCCTCCCTTGGGAGGTGTTCCAGACATGTCCGACTGGGAAAAGACCCATCTTTGATAGAGAGGAATGTTGATTTGAGCGACAAGTAAAGGAAGCCATTTTTGTGAAGAGAAACTTCTTGTCGCAGTAATGATCAGTTGTTGGACAGATTTTCCTCTTTTGCATGTGAATGGTGTTGATCATCATCAACTTTTTTGTCTACCACGTGAAAGAAAACTCAAAACAAGCCCTTAAACCAACAGGAAGTCAGCCATTTTGGGTCAAAGGTAAATTTTTGGCTAAGTTTCACTTTTGCTCATGTCAAACTTTTGCAAACTCCTCTTAGGAATTTTGACCTATCGCCTTCAAACTTGGTCAGTATGTTGTTAATACATGGGGGGATTAAAAGTTATCAAATTGGTGAGTTTTTGAGAATGTTTAGGAGGCGTGGCCAGGCCTCAAAATTGACCTTCTCGCCAACATTTTCAAAACGCTGTAACTTTCACATAGAAAGTCAGAATTACACCAACCTCACTATGAGTCATCCATGTGAGATGCCCAACTATACTTTGTGTTCATATGCTGACCTCATCATAGCCCCGCTCCCTGAGGTCAGGAAGTGACATTTTGTTTTTGCCTGGAAAGGTCCATCTCTGACCAACTTGACCCAATCAACATGAACTTGTGTCAGAACACAGATAACAAGTTGGTCTAACTTGTTTTCAAACACCAAGACATTTGACTTTAAGGCGTGGTTGCTTATAAGGTTGAATTTATCTGAAACTCTTCAGACTGAAGAAGTCTCTCGAAGAAAAGACAAAATTTTTTCAACAAAGACAAACTCGTTCAGAGGACCCGCTCAACTTCTTTTAGCGAGCCCATAACATAACAACAATGGCAGAAGGTGGGAAGGAGCAGCTCACTCCTTGACAAGGTTCAACCTCTGTTGAATGGAACAAGTTTGTCTTTGTGGGGCTCGAGCAGATCTGGGCTGTTTGCAAGATTTGCAACAGCAAAGTGAAACAACTCACAGTAACAATACGAACTTGTTTAATCACCTGAAACACCGCCACTAACTGGAGTACGAGGAAAGAAGATACAGACCGAGGCCACAAGTCTGCTACAGAGAAGTCATTTTTTTTATGATCAATGTTTTAATAATGTTAAATAATTAAATAGATAAGTAATTAAATAGATAAATAAATAAATGCAACAGCACTTGAATTCAATCTCTCATATTCAAACGCACACAAACTCATAAAGACCCGAATGCCAACACACGTGTAATGGCCTCCTGCGAGGTGTCTAAATAAAAATCCACTGAACTCACCGGATGTGCATCACTGGTTGTCATGGCCACTAAGAAATGTTCTTTAGTGTTGCCAAGGCAACAGCTCGGGGAACTCTTTGGCAGCCCGTCACGCGTCTTGGGAGAAAACAGTGGTCAAACGATGATGATTATACATTTGTTTTGTTGTTGCAGCACAAGTGTGACCGTGCATATGAAGGGTTTGACAGGAATAAGTTGACAGCTTGTAGTGATTTGAGACGTGGACTGAATGCATGAATGAATGGGCTCTGGAGAACCCTGGAAGAGTAACATGAAAGAGTGACGTAGGAAAGGATTTGTTTACTTTATGTTCGTAAGGTGAAAGAGAAACACACACACCTACACACATCTGTGAGATCTAATCTTTGGCGTTTCGTCGAAGCGTGTGTTTGAGTATTACAAGAAAGCGTGGTAAATCAGCACGTTTATGTGTTGGAGAGCAGTATAAAAGTGACTGCCATTCAAACTGACGCGAACTGGCAAGGGGAAGAAAAAGTAGGACTCGGTTACCATGGCGATGCAATCAGCTTTCAGTCGAGGCTCTTGTCTCCTGAGTGCGATCAACATTAAATGCTACCTGCATAACAAACACAGAGTGCATGAATAAAAACAGTATGTTATTGGATATGACTTTACAGGCTTTTCACTGTGAATGCCGACGTTCTCTTTCTTGTATTTTCCCTGGTTTTCCTCTCTCGTTCTCCTCCTTGTCTGTTTTTTTTTCCTCCCTCTTCCTCCTGCCCTATATTAATACTCTAATCTAGTCCAGTCTGACTTCTTGTCTGACTCTAGTAATCTTGCCAGGACAGATGGCCCGGACGGACACGCACATACACTTTCTATCTGATGCACATTCACTGCACATTTGCTCTTTCGGTGACCCAGATCAGCCTGAAACTCACGTTGCGTCACGTTTTCCCCAGAATTTGTAGCCCTCCCAGCCCCACACAGCTGCAATCCCGCTGGGTGACCCAATCATGTGACCTGCTGAAGGATGGGCCGCTGGCGATCAACAGGTCAGCAGAGCAGCAGATCAATGCGGGTATGAATTTTTTGTCCTTGTGTGGCTTGAGATATTTATGAACATTTATTTGTCAAGATAGCAGCTGGGTAACTGGATGTTTACTACTGATTTTGTAGTGAAATTCACTCCATCATACACTCTTTTTTTTTCCCACTCACACATATTCTGAGGGAGTCAGTGTTTGTTGATAATGCCTCTGAAATTCTAGTCAAGTGTTGCTTTTCTCCTAGCCGAGATGAGTAAAATCAAGTCCCACTCAAAAAGCAGAACCCATTGGTTTTATCTTTTTAGTGCCACAAAGAACTTCACTATCTTTATTAACACGTCTGAAGTTCTTCTTGTAGTACGCTCCAGATGAACATGCCATTAGGATCAATGTCTCAACCTGTTCAAATGACAAACAGTTTTGGAATTTGTGGTAAAGCAGTGTTACGCCAATGTTTGTTTGCTGATCTTATACAGATGTGGACAAAATTGTTGGTACAATGAAAAAAAAAACACAATGGTCACAGAAATAGCTTGAATTTGTCAAAAGTAATAATAAATAAAAATTCTGTAAAAATGAACAAATGAAAGTCTGACATTGCTTTTCAGCCATGCTTCAGCATACTTAAAAAAAATAAAATAAAACTCATGAAACAGACCTGGATCAAAATGATGGTATCCTTAATATTTGGTTGCACAAACTTTTGAGGCGACCACTGCATTCAAACAGTTCCTGTAACTGTAATAAGACTTCTGCACCTCTCAGCAGGTATTTTGGCCCACTCCTCATGAGCAAACTGCTCCAGTTGTCTCAGATGTGAAGGTTTTCCAGACGGCATGTTTCAGCTTCTTTCAAAGATGCTCAATAGAATTTAGGTCAGGGATCATAAAAGGCCCCTTTAGAATAGTTCAATATTTTAATATTAGCCATTCTTGGGTGTTTTAGCTGTTTTGGGTCATTATCCTGTTGCAAGATTGATGACCTGTGATTTAGATCAAGCTTTCTGACACTGGGCAGCACATTTATCTCTAGAATCCCTTGATAGTCTTGAGATTCCATTGTACCCTGCACAGAGTCAAGACCCTCTTGCCAGATGCAGCAAAGCAGCCCCAGAACATAACAGAGCCTTCTCCATGTTTCACAGTAGGGACAGTGTTCTTTTCTTCATATGCTTCATTTTTCTGTTTGTGAACATAGAGCTTCTGGGCCTTAAGCTTGAAGTTCACCTTTAATCTGTTTAGAAGTTTTTCTGGGCTCTTTTGTCAGGGAAGTTTGCTGCAGTCCCATGGATCTTAAATTTCTGAATAATATGTGCAGCTGTAGTCACAGCAACATCAACCTGCTTGGAGATGGGCTTATAACCTTTACCTTTAACATGCTTGTTTATAATTTTCTTTCTAATCTCCTGAGACAACTCTTTCCTTCACTTCCTCTGGTCCATGTTGAGTGTGGTACACATCATATCACCAAACAGCACAGTGAGTATATGTAGCCCGTTATACAGGCCCACTGACTGATTACAAGATTGTAGACACCTGTGATGCTAATTAATGGACACATTTTGATTGAACATGAACCTTTGGTCACATTATTTTCAGGGGTCTCATCATTTCTGTCCAGACCTGTTTCATGAGTTTTATTAAAAAAAAAAAAAAAAAGAGGGCTACCAAAAATGTTGTCCTTGTGTGTAGGTTGTGTATATTTCAGTGGTGCAGAGGCTGCTGAATCCATCAGCTGGTCAAGAGATGAGTAAATATTTGACTGACTAGATGCACAAATGAAGTCTTCAACTTTCTGTATGTCCTCTGAACTGGCTCTTATTTCTGTACTTTGTAGAGGGCTTTAGGATGTCCTTCAGTACTTTGTTGCAAAAAAAGGGAAAACAAAAGCAAATGTGTGAATGCTCTTTTAAATAAGTGATGACTGAATGTGACTAAAGGGTCCTGATTACTACAGGTGAAGTGACAAAGTTAGCTCACGCTCATGTGGTTGCAACACCTTCATTGTCACACATGCCTTTCATACTTAGAACACCTGGGAAACCATCCTGCAGCAGTACAACGTCACAGCATGATTCTCCTTTCCAAGATCTCCAGTTCATCCAAGCATAGATAGAGTGCCACACTGTTAGCACAACATCTGTGTTATCTTCATCCAGGGGTTTTTGGCCATTAGACTATCTTTATGAGGTTAAAACGTTATCTAGAAGTTATCTAGAGTTGTACTGATGGATTCACTTTCTGACTGCCTCAGCCAACTAATCCTCAAAACTCTTCACGTTTCTTAAACACACAGCAGTCAGCTTCTGGAACACACCCACAAACCTCTGACCAATCACACATAACTTTGAGTATACTCCTATGAGAAAAACTTTGACCTGGGCCTTGTGTCGAGGTGGGGTGGACAAATCTGCTCCCTAAACAAAATGACACAATTTCGGTTATGGAACCATGAGAACGTGAAACAATTTTATGGCTTCAGGTGGAGTACGCAAAACCTCTAATGTTTTTTTTTTTGTCTGGTTGTGCACATCTTTCTCTCTAATATCTGTACTGTAATAGTTTGGTACAAATAAATGTTACACCTCTAGTTGCAAAATGTTTTAAATGTAACTTTGCCACCTGCTGTATCAGAGCCCTGTTAGCACTCAGAAGCATTCTATAGCTGGTACACCAAGATTTAAACATAACATGTCTATTAGCTGAACTTATTTGACCACCTGTGTCCAGGCAGCAAATATGAAAGTGAAATTAAACTATGTTGATTACCTTGTGTGCAAGCTGTTGCTTTTAGTGTCTTTAAATGATGGAAGACTTGATGATTTCAGCCAATGAAACTTCATCACTAAACTCTGAAAACTTGTGGTGAACTTAAGTGAGAAATTGTGACGTTTTAGAAGATGGAGTGCTCTTTCAGGGAGGTAAAAGATTTTGCCACAGTATGACAGACTATAACTGTTGAGGCCTCACTGTCCAGACAAAACTAATCAATCTTTGGATTATTTGTGTGTCCTCTAGTGCATTCCTAATGAACTAATCCATTCAGCATGCCCAGTAAAGGATCACATGTAACCAGTAACTGATGCCGCATGACTGGTGGGTTTATGTATCACATTGATTGTCTTTGCATCTGAATGAAACTGCAGACAAACGTCCCAGAACAATGAAAGTTCTGAAAAAGTATGTAAGAAAGATAGAAAGCTAGGTGCTGAGCAAATGAGACAGTGATGATGACAAGGAAAAATCTTCAGTACATCAACAGAGGATCTGACAGTAAATAAAGGAAGTTATGCTTAATTTTTATTAGCAGAACAAATATTCAAAAAGCAGATTTAACAGCCATAAACTAGAACCAGGTGTGAGTGGAAAACAGAAAGCAGCGTCTGCAGAAATAAACAGGTTAACTTAAAAACAAAAAGAAAACAAGCACTACCAGAGGAATACTTAAAGTGCCTGTGACATCAAACTTTTGTAATAAATATGAATGAATTTTTGGAAGGATAAGATTAATGATATATTGCAAAAAATAATAAAAATTCACACTGCTGTTGTTGAGATATTAACATGTGAAGTAATAGAAAGAAATGTCAAAGGGGAACTCTGCATGTCAACAGAGCATCGCTACAATAACTAATGGTTAAAACCATGTGTTTTATGCAAAGTTTCTTGAATATAAAGATGTTTTTTTTTACTATTTGTATTTGGAAGATATGCATATCACTTAAAAAACCAATATTTCACTTGGCTGCAACTGTTGGAGACTCAAAAGTATGGGAAAATAAGCAAGTTTTCTGTTGCAAACACACTGAATTCTGGGTATTTGGTACCAAGTAGGCAAACCAGCAATGTTTTGCTGCATATTAAAAATGTCTAAATCTATTTTTGTATACTGTTTCCAAAACTTTTCATTACCCACCTCTACCCACATTTCCAGCTACCACTGGACAGACAGCTTCAACTACAATACTTTTTTCTAATTTATATTTTGTCTCAATCCACACTTCTCTCACAAATGTGCTAAAATACATATGCCATGCAACAAGTTAGTGAGAACCCCTTATTACCTTATTATATACATAACAGAGAACATTCTTAGTTTGGCTAAAGATTTTATTCAAACTTACTATCACTTTTATACCACTTAGTTAATAATCATTTTAGCACATGATCAAAGTTTAATAGCAATAGAAGAAATAGAGAAAAACACACGAGGAAAAAGTAAAAATGCTTTCCTGTTGATTTTTAGTGCACAATCGTGGCAAGTGAGAAACAGGCTCCTACTGATGTTTTTGAAAAGCTCTGGTTTGGGTCCACATGAATACACAAAAAACAGAGTTTAAAACAAATCTCTACTGTGAAAAAGGGTTTTCACAAATAATATTTTTTTAACTCACCAAAAACACACTTTGTGTGTAGGTAAAAAAAACAACTCTCAAACTTAGTTTTAAAAGTATATAGATTAGTGGATATGTGGTCTTAATCAAAACAGCTTCGATTTAAACCTCAATCACTGCAGATATTAGATATTTCCATCTATTTCAGACTGTGTTGTCATGATTTGTGTTTCCAGATTTTTTCTCCCTCACTGCACCATGACTACTTAATCACCTAACCATGCTCACCTGTGTCTGCCTCATTATCGCCACCTGTGCTCTCCTGCATATAAGCTCCCTCCAGACACAGAACAGGTGCCAGATAATCTGAAGATTTATGCAGACGAAATCCATCACTTCTCCAAGTCGAGTCATCTCGATCCTGTTTTCTGCCTCCTGAACCTCTGCTCTTTGCCTGCCCCCTGTCTGGTTTTCTTGTGATCTTGGATTTAATGGTCTTGACTCATGCCTGACTCCTGATCTCTCTCTGCCTGCCAGTTTCTGTAGCTGTCTGCCAGAGGATGCCATGATAACAGGACCGTCTTTTCAACCACGCTTTCCCTTGTCGCCCAATAATCTCCTTTTAGATCATTCCCCACACACTTGGAAGAACCGTTGACACGTTGTTCCTCCTTGTGCTGTGTGAGATGATGCAAACCGCCGTTATCAGCTACTCCTCATCCTCTCTTTGCTACAGATCTGCACACGGTTCCTGAGATCCCGTACCACGATGCAGCAGTCATTTCAAACCATTCTCTTACACGCTCCTCACAGGAAGATGCAGGTACGGTATGGCACAAGCACCAACAGGTGACAGAGACAATCCAGCTATGATAAACGTTACCGGTTTGTCCATCCATCCCAGGTGTCTTTGTTGAATGTTTGTTTTGGCACCAGATCAAAGGGGTGGCAGGTGTTTTGTTGTGATTCCCAGCCAAGGATCTAATGAATATTACTGCTTTTATAACTATGGCTGTGTTATAAGCTGCACAGCCCTCCAAACATTGCAGCGTGCAAGCGTAATCTCATAAATTCAATCTGGTGTGTGACCAATAAAGTATGGATTATGTTTTCCAACGATAGCTGTATGAAGAGTTTAGGGGTAAGGTTTCTGCAGGTGCACGGCCGGGTCTATTGGGAGCTGGACAAACCACACACACACACACACACACACACAGTTGTACAGTTTTTTGGGTCAACTATGAGCCAGCATTTGATTTATTGGTCTGCAGTTTCACAATCCACCCTAAAATCTCACAATGTGAGGATGTGCTGATCAGATCAGCTACTCAAAAAATTACTTCTCACCAGCAGTTTGACATCTTTAGTGAGTGTCTGCTGTATGATTGTAGATGATTGCAAATCCCTTAGCACAATATTCCTTCAAAATAAGAACCCATATAGAGCCTTTTAGTGTGCACTTTAAAAACAACATCTGCAATGCTACATTCAATTATTATTTTTTTTTACCAAAACATAAAGTTCTTTATTTCCTCATAAATCCTCTACATTTTCAATAAACAACTCAGAATTTGAAATTCTGGAAATAAGGGAAAATATACTTGTTTTTTGAGAAAGGCAGAACAACTAGCTATTTATCTATTATTTATGGGGCGGCTGTGGCAGAGTGGTTAGGGGAGACGTCCTGGAACCGGAAGGTCGCCGGTTCGATCCCCCGTCCAGCTGTCTCGGTTGTTGTGTCCTTGGGCAAGACACTTAACCCTAATGCCTCTGATGTGTGTTCCATCAGTGTATGAATGTGATTGGCACTGATTAGTCTCCATAGATTGATTGTACATGTTAGCTTTGTAGAGACCTAATAGAGTGCTGTGTGAATGGGTAAATGAGGACACAGATTGTAGTGTGAAGCACTTTGAGTATCCTGGTTGAGTAGAAAGGCGCTATGCAAGTACAGTCTATTTACCATTTATCTGTCAGATGCACAGTTAGCATGCTAGGCTCAATCACCTACATATAACAATACAGATATGTATTGTACATGTACTGCATCGAATCAATATTTTTGAGGGTGAAACAGTAACAGGTGTTTGAAGGAAAGCTCAGGACAGAAACTTCCCGTGGAACAGAACTGCAAAATATGTGCATCCCAGCTAAAGTAGTTGGACAAGTTTCTTTTTTTTTAATCAGCAAAGATAAACATACAGTAATAAAATGCAAATAACACACATTAGCATAAATTTATCCATCCATTTATTGACTGGCACATCTATTTGTGACTGAGCTAAGACAGGTGCAAAAAGGGCACATAATTGTTGTTGTTATACCAAGTTTTTATTTTCTTTTATTTTAAATCGTAAATATTGTCTGACAGATAAGCACATTATGGGGATGGTATAAAATAATGTGGGCTATGAAATAAAGCACAACTTGATCCCGTGCAGGGTCACAAAGAGATGGTGCCTCTGTGTGTATAAGTGCACATAGAGCTGTACGCATGCAGGTGTATGAAAATATATTAAGTACTCGGTAGTAAAATGGTAAGAAAAGACAGCTGCTATGATTTGGTGAAAGGGTGAACTGACAGCACATGTTATAAGAATAAATAAATTTATTAATTGTTTAAATTAGCCTGTTTAATATTTTATTTATTACAATCTGCTCAGGTATTTCTTCATTTCCAGAGTTTAAAAAAACATCAAAGCCAGAGTGCTGCTCTAAACCGAGCTGCTTCAGTTCAACCTATTAGGATGTTGTGACACAGCAGCCTAATATGTATCAGTGTGTCTGGATTTGCAGATTATAACCACTGTATTAGACACATTTTATCCACTTTCATCTAATATATTATACAGCAAAGCTCATTGAATCATCTCCATTGAGGCACACAGAATCACTCATTGCAATCTAATTATAATGTCAGGCACAAACTCCTAACACTGCAGGTGTATTGCAGCTGATACTGCTCATATGAAATACAGAAAAAGCACAACCTGGTCAGCTTGTGGGTTTTACTGAAACATTAAATGGCCAAATTTTAGGGACAAAAAGTATTGGTACAAAATGATCAAAGCTGCAAAGCCAAAATTTGATGGTGGTACAAACTGATCAAGAACCACTTCAGTGCAAACCCAACAGTTTTCAACAATGGTCTAACAGTTTTTAAAGTTGCAGACAAAAGAAGGAGGTGATACCAACATAATGAATAACATGAAGAAATACACACTACCTGTTTATGAATTATGAACCAAAAAACAAATCTGATGCCATCTTTGGCTGGTAGCTGTACCAAATCACTCATGGTACACCCTAGATAGGTTTCCAGATCATGGCAAGGCCGACTGAGAGACATACAAGAAAAACATTCATGCACTCAGTCCTAAAGTCAGTTTAGTACAGAAGAAAAAAATCTACATGTAGATGGAGACATACGCACAGAGAGGCCCAGGCAAAGTGAGATCTGTACCAGAGACCTGCGTGTTGTTAGGTGACATCTCTAAGCAACACACCCGCCAGCAGCCGCTGCCAAATACATTGTTAATCTTTAACAACGTAATGGGTCAACTGTAAATGCCCAACACAAACAAGCTTAAATTGTACCCATTTTTACCTAGTGTACCACTGGATGAATTTTGTCAATATATTTTCACCTCCCATGCTTGTAAACTTGGAAGGAGTAGCTAGAACCTCTCAGGAGTGTGTCAACAATAGCAGGTCTGCATTTATTATTATGTTGGACTATTGTTATCCTGTATTATCTGTGTGATTAAGAAAAAAGTTTTTTAAAATGTCTTAAGTTGATCCAAAAGTTCTGATGAGAGTTAGAAAAATAAGTCATATTTCTCCAGTTGTTCCATATTTCAATAGCAGAGCACTTTGCTCTCAGACTGCAGGTTTACTTGTGGTTCGTAAGGTTTTAAAAAAAGTAGAATGAGAGGCAGAACTTTCAGTTACCAAGCTCCTCTCTTGAGGAACCAACATCTAATTTCAGTCCATGAGGCTGACACTAGACTAGTTAGGGTTGGTTTCCTGAGTTATACCTTAGTTGCTTACTGCTGGGGGACAAACATTTGATCATTCTGCTGCTGTCTTTAGTCATTCTACTGTTCATGTAATTACTTCTATCAATAAACTGTGTATATTTGTCTTTCTCCCAAAAACTACATCTGAGCCATCCATTCTGTGCTTCTCTGTATCTCTTTCCTGTCTTTTGACCCTGAGGCATATGGCAACCCATCCTGAGCTCCGTTCTTTTTTCAGTTTTTTTTTTTTTGTTTGTTCAAAGAGACCTTTTCCTTTCCGCTGTCACCAAAGTGCTACTCAGGATGGGAGATTGGAACAAAGTAAAGATTTGATGCAATCTACTTGTTTCCTTAGAGAGAGAACATCTACTCATGGGCATTTTATAATGTATCTGAATGTTTTCGTACAGGTTTTGTGAAGTGGTGCTATATAAATAAAGCGAGGGCAGCACAGTGGCACAGTTGTTAGAACTATTGCCTCTCATCAAAAAGGTTGCTGGATTAAGTCCCTGCCAAGGACTTAATCCAAAACCATGAAGTCTGCATGCATGTTCTTTTCATTCACGTATAAGTCATCTCTGGACACTCAGGTTTCCTCAGACAGACCAAAAAACATGACTTTTAGGCTAACTGACAACTCAGACTTTTAAATTGTCCCCAGGTGTGAGTGGTTGTTCGTCTCGTGCGTCGCATGTGATGGACTTGAGACGTGTCCAGAGTATACCCTGACCCCCGTACAGTGACTGCTGGACAAGAACACCAGTGACCCCTGCAACCCAGAAAAGTAGAGCGTAAAGCTGATGGATGGTGATAGAATGTTGTAGAACTGGGCTGACCAATGCTCATTCTTGAGGGCTGCTGTCCTGCATGTTTTAGAGGTTTCTCTGCTCAAACAAACCTGATCTGAAAGAATAGGTGATTAACAGGCTTCTGCAGCCCTTTAAGAGGTAATTCAGTCACTAAATCAGATGTGTTGAAGGAGGGAAACAAGTAAAACATGCAGAACAGTGGCCTTTGAGGACCAGTGTTGGACACCCGTGTTGTAGAAGGACTCAGCGTGGAGCAGCATGCTATGGGCAAGTAGGGATGTGGAAATTTAAAATCTAATGGAAAGAAAAACTGCCAGCAAAAAAAATCAATTAAGAATTAAGCAGTTTGATTGGTGGAAATTCCAGTTGTAGATTTTTGTTGATGTTTTGATCTGGACCATGGATAGATCTGTTCCATAATAACTGGTTGGTGAACGAGCAACCGAGGAGGTGTTCTTTACAATGGTTAATTTATATCACATTAGTCTGGCCTGGTCTCCCCTCCCCCTCTTACAGATTCTATCTCACAGACTGACTTCATGTCTTTCATCACTTGCACAAACCCACAGTCACAACCAAATTCATAGGCACTCATACGAGGGTTCTTTAGCACATAAAAAAATGACGAGGAGGGAGACGCTGTATGCATGGTACAAAAAGATTTTGTGACATGATGGAGGCAACAAGAAGGGGGGGGGGAATGGAGGTGGGGGGGTGTTTTGGGAAGATGGATGATGTTGGGGAAACGGGAGGAGAAATGGAGGAGCATGTAGACAGGCGGCAACAGAGAGAGAAGTGGGGGTGAGTTCATATTGGGGAGGAAGGGTGGGGTGGCGGTGGATGGTGGGAGACTAGGCTTCATGACGTTTGTTTCCATGGTGATGGTCTCTCTGTCTCCCACACGTAGGGAGATGGTGCTTTAACGTGTATGTGTGCATTTCTGCATGTGTGGCAGCTGTGGTAGCCCCCACCCCCCCTTCAATAAATAACTAAGCTCTTGTTATTGTTGTTTTTTTCTTGTTTTTTTTTTTGGTGTAGTGACCATTTTATTGATACCACGGTTATGAATGCTCCCAGTTTGCACTCTGAAGTCCTTCAGGCGCCACACGCTCTCCACGTGCTTCACGGGCAAAGTAAAAGCCATTAATTTCCAGAAAACCAGATGCAACGCACAGCCAGCAATAAGTGCAGCTTTTATGGTTAGTTTTGCTGGGGGGGCGTTGGGGGTTGGGAGAGGTGCTTGTGTGCACCACGAGGTCTGCATTTGCATCAACTGGTAGATTTTTTTTTAGCTTATAACCCCATATATTATCCTACATTTGGAGTCAGGATTGCTGTAACTGAGGCGGGATTGATTGCAAAGCTGTATTTTGCTCAAATCTATTTGTGCAAATGCAGCTTGCACCCTCAGACAGCTACTAATTCCAACCAGCTTGCTCCGGATACCAGATCAATTACAATGAACCAGTTTGTTTTCCACCTGTGTCTCAGTTCTCAAGCCTCTCACTCACTGATTACTGTAATTATTGTAAAAGAACAAACTGTTGTGCTCATTCTCTAGCTTTTAGCTTATAGAGGTTTCTAGCTTCAATTAAAAAAACAGAGATTTTTGATGTGAATTGAAATAAATGTGTTGGTTTGACATGCAGGACTGTGTGCACGCTTTGAGACGTCATTGGTCTTTGCACGCTTTTTTTTTTTAAGAGATGTGACATTGCATGTGCTGGAGAAACAGGCTGATATCTGTGTGGGGCGTGACCAGCATGGCAAAAAGATCCTGTTGCGATCCGCCAGGCTGGAGGAAGAGGAGGAGGAGGATGAGGAAGAGAAAGTGGCAAGGGAATGGTGTTAGATGTTGAAGGCAAGATCGCCACCTGCTGTCAAATAATAAAAAAAAAAACTTTACATAAAAAAAAATCCCTCACGGCACAATTAGTGAGAAATGAATGTAAATACTGTATGTTGTTATATAAGAGTAGCTCTCGATCACGTGCACATACTGCTTATTTGCTTTTCAAGCATGCAGCTCTAGCATCAGTCTTGGTTGATTTTCCATATAACACTGTAGGTAATTTAAGGTACACATTCATTAACCACACACCAACATATTATCTTCCCCAGACATTTAATTACCAATCAGCTCCTGTTTGAAGCACGGCTTTGGAATTAAGATACGACAAATTAAGAATCAAACTGTGTGTATGTGTGAGATACAATTTAATAATAATCACCTCCCTCGTCAAGATTAGTATTCCTAAAGCTATAGGTCTCTAGCCAACATCCAACTGGGCTGCAGTTGTTGTAAAATAGTAAGCTTGCGAGAAAAAATAGGCACTTTTTTTTTAGCTGCAGTTTCACTGAAGTTTGAGTGTTTGTGACCAGCAAACAGCCACTTTCTGCACGTCCAACTTTTAAAATCACAATCTGCTTCACAAAACTGCATTCATTAGTTCTTGTTGGGAATACAGTTTTGAAATGAAAATAGGCAGGTTTGTACCAGTGTTACAAATAACTAGCTACTAGCATCATTGTGGATTTTAGATCTGAACCTTTCAGGCTGATATAAAAAGAGATCCTGAACAGAATAGAATCAGAATCAGTTTATTATTGCCAATAAATTGTCAATGAATTCAGACTATAATTTGCTTTGGCATAAAGGTGCAAAAATGGGAAATATAAAAACATATGTACACCAATATAATACAATACTCAGAGAAAACAATGCAGTTGGAGTAGTGCAATTAGTGTTCAAGAGTCCGACGGCAGAGGGGAAGAAACTGTTCTTATGAGGGGGGTTCTTCCTGCCTCCTCTAACTTTAACACTCTGGAATTAGGAAATTATTTGAAAAGAATTTAAGACACAAAAATTGTGAAACAAAGTTTTGGACAAGTTTAAAATTCAAGTGACAAGACTGGAAAATCTGTGATCTACATGAGGTAATAAACCTCACAAACATTTAACAACCAGAGCCCAGTCCTTATGGTGCATTCCAGTCTGGGTCAAGGTGTAGGGACATAGCTACAGGTAGGCTTTGGTGGGCATACACCCATCTACTTTATGGCCCACGCAGTTAAATTAATATTTTTTTTCTGTAGCTTTATTAGATTTTTGGAGAACTTAAATTAGAACGAAATTAAATATAATAAAGTCTGGGCTACAAAAATAACTTCCGTATTTAGGCACGTATAATACAATAAATTTAACCCTAAAAGAGGAGAGTGTTATTATGCATGACATATTTAAATGTACAACTACAATAGGTTTTAATACTTTCTCATTACTGACTGAGGATTCTCTGTAAGTTGCACTTTGTTACTCACTGGAGTCGCAGGAAGAAAACCTTTTTTTTTCTTGTTAACCGCAGGGATGAAAAGAAGATTTGGACATTAGTTGCATGTTCATGTTCTAAAAAAATATCCTTTTTGCTAATTTAACAACTGGCTTCTGCTTTGGTCTGGGAGCGGATTGTTTTTTTTTTGCTCGTGCTGCTCGTCCTCGAGTGTGTCCCCAAATAGTGTTTCCCCACCAGAGGACACACCACAAAGTCTGTCTGAAATCAGTAGTAGAAATATACATGAGGATTAGATTTTTGATGCTTTTTAAGCTCATAAAAATACTCAAGATCTTATTATGCATGAATAAATACAGTAAACTGACTAATAAATTTTAATTTGAACACTTCACCTGTTGTGTATATTTTTTAATCCAAATACATTTTGCATAATTGTTGTATTGTTTCATTTAAAGGTTTATGAAGTACAGTCTCTCCCTGAAAATATTAGTGTAACGTACAGATTAGTACTTTTTCTTTTCATGTTTGGTATAAATTATATAAACTGTTTTTTTGATTAAACTCTGGCTAAAACATTCATCCATTATTTAAACCTGCTTCTTCCTTTCAGGGTCACGGGGGTCACATATCCAGCAGTGCGAGGGGCGGGGTACACCCTGGGCAGGCCGTAAGTCCAAATGTTTTTAATATTTTTTTATAATTAACACAGCTGTGTTTAATGTAAACAGTTTGACAAAACATCACCACAAACACCTCCCGCCCTGACAGATATTTGACAGGTGGCCATAAACCCACTAAAGCTGTATAAATGTACAAATATTTGTGAACATCTTAGTGGTAATAATGTAAATCCTCAGTGGTTTGAGGTTTACAGTTTTTGTCTGCATACAAATAAAATTTGGACTTTTCGTTTTAGTTTAGTTTTTAGTTTGAATGATTTGACTGAAGTGAATACACATACAATTGGATCTTTTAAAACAGCAGTAATTTAACTGCACTGTTTATGTGCAAATTATTTGCAAAAGAAGCTGCAAATGACGCAGTGGTTGATGATAAAATCCCAGTGGTCTCAGTATAAATGGAGCACGTCCACACAACAGCCACTAGATGGAGCCTGAAATGATTTTATCAGTCTGAACAAACACATGAAGTCCATGTTTCCTGAGAACCAGCCCTGCCCATCTTAGTGGCCTTCAGCTGGGAGTGTTAGACCATCTGGAACGACTCACACGATGAATGGTCCAGGAGTTAAAGGTCACACGCTCTGCTTCACCACCCGCTCCGGTTCCAGCACAAATATTGAAGTCTTGTCGATATGATGGATTCAAGGTAACAAAGCAAGGGGATGTTGGGCATTACTTTGGACCTGTAGAGGAAGAAAGATCATACAGGAGAAAGGAAAAGGCAGAGAAAACTGGCTCCTTTAAAGATGTAGTCTAGTCCTTCTTAGAAGAGAAGTTCTGTCAAATTATCAGCTCCTTATATTATCAACTGTGACCTCAGGCAGAAAGCACAGAGTGTGGAGACGGTTGAAGTTTCCCTCCAGGCCACAATAAAAACTACAATTATATTTCAAGCTTAAGTTAAAGCAATTTATTTAGAGGCTGCTGAATGGAACAGTCTGATTAGACACACAGATCAGGCAGACTGAAACAGTTGCAGTTTCCGCTCCATCATTATATTGCACACAAAACACAAACCTTTTTCAGTTTAGAAAACAGCAGCAGGCTAAAAACATGTCATAGAAAATATAAAGGTTTACAGTTTTTATTGATTGTTTTGACCTGTTTGAAGAAACTGGAACCCTCTCAGTCTTCATCATCACAAGCTCAGCAG